>CAHIKZ030001786.1:95000-422535 GCA_903632075.3 Acanthosepion pharaonis | reverse complement strand
ATCCTTCTATAGAACCACATCTCTGTAGCCTCAAGTCTCCTCTTCATCTGTGAGGAAATTGTCCATCATTCACTGCCATATAGAAGGATTGATATTACATAGCAGTTAAGCACTCTTTTCTTTGTATTCTCAGCATCCTTCTATAGAACCACATCTCTGTAGCCTCAAGTATCCTCTTCATCTGTGAGGAAATTGTCCAGCATTCACTGCCATATAGGAGGATTGATATTACATAGCAGTTAAGCACTCTTTTCTTTGTATTCTCAGCATCCTTCTATAGAACCACATCTCTGTAGCCTCAAGTCTCCTCTTCATCTGTGAGGAAATTGTCCAGCATTCACTGCCATATAGAAGGATTGATATTACATAGCAGTTAAACACTCCTTTCTTTGTATTCTCAGCATCCTTCTATAGAACCACATCTCTGTAGCCTCAAGTCTCCTCTTCATCTGTGAGGAAATTGTCCAGCATTCACTGCCATATAGGAGGATTGATATTACATAGCAGTTAAGCACTCTTTTCTTTGTATTCTCAGCATCCTTCTATAGAACCACATCTCTGTAGCCTCAAGTCTCCTCTTCATCTGTGAGGAAATTGTCCAGCATTCACTGCCATATAGAAGGATTGATATTACATAGCAGTTAAGCACTCTTTTCTTTGTATTCTCAGCATCCTTCTATAGAACCACATCTCTGTAGCCTCAAGTCTCCTCTTCATCTGTGAGGAAATTGTCCAGCATTCACTGCCATATAGAAGGATTGATATTACATAGCAGTTAAGCACTCTTTTCTTTGTATTCTCAGCATCCTTCTATAGAACCACATCTCTGTAGCCTCAAGTCTCCTCTTCATCTGTGAGGAAATTGTCCAGCATTCACTGCCATATAGGAGGATTGATATTACATAGCAGTTAAGCACTCTTTTCTTTGTATTCTCAGCATCCTTCTATAGAACCACATCTCTGTAGCCTCAAGTCTCCTCTTCATCTGTGAGGAAATAGTCCATCATTCACTGCCATATAGGAGGATTGATATTACATAGCAATTCAGTGCTCTTTTCTTTTTTCTTACGAGTTTTTTTTAAAGCTACAGAAACCATAAAAAACAGGCTGTGACAACGATGTGATAGATGTTTGTGACAAGTTAGTGAGAGTTCACTCATAGGTCAATAAAGTAAATGCAGATAATGAAAGTGAAAATTCATTCGTAGGCCTGACAAATCGGTGCGTACGCTGTTATAATTTTATATGAAGATATGCTAAAAAGCATATCTTCATATAAAATTAAGAATTGAAATCTTTTAAAAATTATATTTTTAGAGGCCACTTGCTGTCGTATTTTCGTTAGTTTTCGTCTTTCTCTCGCTAATTTTATTTTTAAAACGTATACAGCAGTTCTGGTGTCACGGGTATGTTTCTTTTCTCTTGACACACATTTTTTAAGTGAAAAAAATATAAGTTCAGTGGTTTGCGTGTGATGTGGATGTTTCATTATCTCATAAAATCTATCAGTGTCTGTTAAGTGTGGCATGAACGACGTTTGTTGCTGCTATGAACTTCTAAATAAAGTAAAATAGTTATTTACATTTATAACGACTGTTATTTTGCGGTTGTAACTCGAAAATCTGTTTTCGAGGTGGCAACCCTGCAATAACCCAAATATCTGAAAGAAACAGCAGTATGAAATAAGTTTAATGACGACATGAATGAAAGAGGAATTAGTAGGAAATATAGATTATTAGAATAAGGAGGTTGATTCTTGTATGAAGAGGTTAAGGTTGTAGTGTTCAGGGAAGCACCCATATCAGATTCTGTTCTAGAAAATGTCAGTTCTTGGAAGAAAAAACTGTCTGAGTAGAACTTTACCCTTACATGTAGAACACGGGGGAAATGATGGCGATTCGACCCTGTGAAAGTAACATGGTGTGTTCTAGCTGTAAATGCCTAAACTAGTGGAACAAAAGAATGGAGCTCACCTGAACACTTGACATAGAAATAACCTTAGACTAGCGATAAAGTTTGTGACAATTTTGAGCTCAAAATCAAATGAGGATTGGAAAGTGAGATCTAAGAAGCTGAAAACCCAAATACGGCAGCAACACACTCCATTTTGGGGGTCGTAAGGATAAAGCAAGACAGAAGGAGGCAGTTACTTCCTGGAAGGATAAAATGAGTCGACCATTTTGGCAGAATTTCTAGCAATTGATTGTGCGTATATGTTCCGTTTTGAGGTCTGTAGTGAACCAATAGACCCATGGAGCCGTATTGAGAGTTCATTGGGACTGGGGAAATCTCGCGGTCTGAGTCGTGATGAAACGATAGTAGCTTGGTTTTTGAGTTACTGAAAGCTGAAAAAATATTTAAAAAGACTATTGGGATCTCACAATAAACAGAGTTCAGTTTTTGTAATTAAAGTCTTTACTAGTGAAGTTCAATGTTGAGATCGTAATAATGTCATCGTTGTAGTACGTGAAATGCTGGGACAGTATGCAGTGGTAGAAAGTGAAAATGCACCACTTTCAAATAATACAAGTCGACGTATTGATGACTTGTCACTTGAGGCTGAAGTGGTTTTATGCAATAAATTCAAAAATGTTTTTCTTCTATCCAGGATGCAGCGTTTGCCAAGTTTGTCAGTGAGGATGAGATTCAAGAAAACTTTTGCAAGTACTGCCTAAGACAAGCAAAAGAAAAGATAAATTTAATATTTTCCCCCAAGAGATATCTTTTGGAAGAATTATGTTGAAGTTTTTACTAATGGTGTTTTGTCAATTGTTGACTGCGTGAGAGTCTTTGTTTCTCTTGTAAAACAAGAAAATTCTGATAATGTCTCAACACATTGCTTTCGTCATAAAGAGGTGTTGATTTCAAAATACCTTGAAGATGAATTTAAACGTTTGTTTTTTTTTTACGATACTACAAGAATAGTCAGTCTTATTAAACCGAGACCAGTTTACTCCAAAATGTTTTTGAAATTGTAAAAACCCGGATAAAGAGCACGTGTTTCTTCGTACAGTAATCCGGGTGGGTGAGTGAAAGAAGAGTTTGTTGTGTGCGGATATGAAACGTCGTCCTTATTTAAAAGAGAATGAAACATACGACAACATGAAAAGTTCAAATAAAACACAGAAGCCTTCATATAAAAACACTTGCATATATATATATATATATATATATATATATTTGAAATTATTAATACAAAGTTAGCATGTATCTACTTTCAAAAGACTATGTATCAAAACTCAAAAGCAATATGAAGTTTTGTAATTGCCTGTTTGGTTAATCACGAATCTGAAATGCATGTGCCTTGATACCTTAACTTCAAAGGGCAAAAGAGAGAGATTCCCTTTCCCGCCTAACGATGTCTCGTGCGGGTTTCGTCAGGTCACGTAACTGTTTTTAATTCTCGTAAATATTTATGATTCATTTTTAATTGGTATTTTTGTTTAGGTCGAGGGGAGATAACTTTTGTCTATCTCTACAAACCTCCCCACCTAGTAGCTAATCTCGTAGTAGTGATATTGGTTATCTCTTTTCCAAGAAACTTTTCTATATGCTTTCGTATGACTAAACTTACTATTTCTATCTATGTTTTCTTTATCCATTATTATGTCATCCCCATGAGATTGCTCTTTCGTTATTACTTGCTTATCAATTTTAGGTTCAACAGTGGTTTTAACCTATCTATTGATACCGTTGACTGTATCTCATTGTTCATTTTAATTACAATATATTTTCAGTTCTACGTAAAAGGAGCAGTGTAAGGGATTTTCAGATGCTTGAAAACTCTGTCTACTTTTACATGTCTTAAGCTTGTCAGGAACGTATTGATGTGATTTATCTACAAAGCTATAATCTTTGTCTGTTGAATATTGTAACTCCTTAGCAAACTTCTGATTATCTATATTATCGTTAGAATGATCTACTACGAGAAATCATTATATGCCTTCCTGTAACTGTAAAGAAAGGTGAAGTATTAGAAGAATTAGGTGCGGCACGGATACCCGTTAGTATTAGTAGAAGGGCGTCCAGCCATGTTTCCTTTCTAGCTATTAATGCTGTCTTAATTGTTCTATGTGCACGTTCGATCATTCCGTTCTTTTGAGGATGGTAACTAGTCATGCGCAATCTATCGAAGTTCTGCATTTCTGTAAAAGACAAATACCCTGTCATTCATAGAATAGCAATGAATATCAATGCAGTTTTCAACTTCTTACATGTGTGAGAAAGCACTTTTCTTATTTAACAGGTACCAAGAGCAAAGTTCACGTTGAAACATCAGTTCTCGTACGATCATCGAAATTAAGCAACGCCTGGCCTGGTCAGTACCTAGATATATGACAAGGTGCTGAAGGTTTGGATGTGTGAGTAGTGTGATGGATAACGACTCGGAATTGTAAGTCGAAGAGCCAAGTACCAATTCCAGTCGAGTTCGTTATATTCACTTACGAGCAAATATACTTGAGAAAGGCATGAACCCACCTCTTTTTTCCCCTCAGCTGTGAGTTAATTAGTAGGACTTGTATTGGTAGATCTTTATAATTTCCAAAAGGTTCTTACAATCTAAAAATATTTTCTGGCTTTAAATAACTTGCAAAAGGTTGATAAGACATAAAAACCAAATCAAGAACAAAAACTGACAGCGTCACCTTTCAGCTGAATTTGAAATTCATTTTTTTATTTTAAAGTTCAGCCACGTGTGTATCGAAAGACAGTTTTCTTGTTGGAAATGCAAACTTCGTTAAATTGGCTTAAAAAGTAACATTGCTTGACCTATTTAGTATTCTGTCTTAATTTATTTGTTATAATATATATGAATGCTTGTCAGCAAAAGGAACAGCCAAAGATGCAAATTACAAATTGGGGATATCAAAATCAAGCAAGTATGACATTTGAAGTGTTTTAATAGAGGACGAAAGTGCAACATCGAAATCCGAAGACGCATTAGGCTACCGAAAGTTGTCTTCCTAAAGTATTAAGAAAGAGGAAAATTTCGTTAGAAACAAAGAAAAGAGTACAGAACTGTTATGTAATATCAGTCCTCTTATATGACAGTGAATCTCCGCATAGATTAAGAAACTTGAAGCGATAGAAATGCGGTTCTACAGAAGAATACCATAGACTAAACATGTAAGCAAAGAAGTTTTAGAGAAAATGGAAGCAAACAAGATATTTACAATTAACATCAGAAAAAGACGATTGAAATATCTAGAGCATATAATGAGGAAAGAGGGTTTGACAAGATATATTGAAGGAAAAGGAAGAGAAGAAAACGAGTTTGTGTAAATGTATGGTTGGTCAGGGTTTAGGGGAGATAACAAAAAGACAAAATTTATTAAGAACTATAAAGGACAGGAAATTGCGGAGAGCCATGATCACATATACCCTGATGTGCTATTTAATAGAATGTTCGTTATGTTTATTTTTGTGAATACAGATATGTTTGAGATTTTCTTATGTCAAGAGAAGCCTCTTTATACGGTCTCTTGAACAAGCAGTTTGGCTTTTGTTATTTTTGGCATTATAAATAAGCCTTATCAAAACATCAGTTATTTATTTGCTTAAACCACTTATTAGAAAAATATGTTTGCATTATGAAAGTGAACATTATGAAAAAGAAGGAAACGGTTTGAAGATGTTTAATAATTCTTATGTAGGGATTTTCTGATATATGCAATTTATTTCAAAGGTTTCCCAAAGGTTAAGTTGTTAGGAAACGCTGACTTTGTGGAGGTCGTCACTTACACTGAAATATATATTTTTTTCGAGTTTACTTCAATAGCAATTCGTGATATTGTTCCTGCAGGAAAGGAAATCGGTCAAGATCTTTTTGGAGTTCATTGATACTGAACCGATTTTGATGAAACCAAACAAAACATATTCGCTAAAAATGGCGCTTCAATTATAAGTATATGTAATTATTAATAATAATATTAATAATAATAAAAACAGAATTTTTCTTCCATAACAATGTGTCATCGTTTACCTTTCTCTTCTAATTCTTTTGCACTAATTTTTCTTCAATTCCTCCACCATTTTGAAGTGTTACGTGGTAATTTCTTTCAGTTAGTATGTGAAATTACTCTACCTTATCTGTCAGATGATTCTCTTAACGCCCGTTATGTGGCGTTGCATAAAGCACTATAAAAAGAAAATACACAAACTGTCTTTCCTTTTTTTCGTTCTTCAGACGTGTCTTGTTTGCCCTCCGAGGAAACGTCTTAATTCTCGGGCGAATCGATTTTTTTCGCAAGCGACCCATATGGTGGCTGCATCGGATACAACAACAATATCTCCTCTACAAAGTATCACATGAATATCTTTATTCAACACAAGAAAATATCCCAGTTCAACAAGCGGGACAAAACTAGTACAAAAAGGATTATCGTAATAAACTTGTAGCCTAAAAGCATTACAAGTTTTCAAAGAAATATATTGTCACTCACTTTCTCACCTACAGTAGAAGAATGAATTTTTCTCTCCTTTTCTGAGCAACGTTACACCTGGTACTCTTTCTTTCTTTTTTTCTCTCTCTCTATATGTTTACCTTTATATATATATATAATTGAGTTTCTTTTTGCCAAGTTTAGCCATCTTGACACCATTTGTAAGAATCACTGAAAAACCCTTTGAGTTAGAAATTCAGCTAGAAATAAGACAGGTTAAAATCGTTTTGTGTCAGCCTACCTATGTCTTCTTAACTGAGCAATGGCGAGAGGAAAAACTTCATTCAGGCCTTCAGTGATGGTATGAACATTCATACTCTGGCTTCCATCTTCAAAGTTCATTCAAGAACCATCAAGAGAATGGTGAATAAGCTTTAAAAAGATGGAACAGTAGAGAGGAAAACTAGATCAGTAGATCACAACACCAAGAGGGAATTTCATTTTAAGAGTTAAATACACTTTTGTTGTTCAAAGTAGAGTCTAATATTATAAAACCGCTGAGAATACCAGTAAGAAATATTTAATCATTTCTAAGATACAGCGTTTCGAAGCTTAATTTAACAATTTGGACAATTTTGCTGTTACACCCGATATATATATATATATATATATATATATATATATATATATATATATATATATAAGAGATTATGATAAAAACATATTTAAATCGCTACTCAAAAGCTTTCATGTTTCAATACTATGACTGTACTTTATCAGATATTTGTGTGTACTCTTAGATAATGAATCATAGGTAACTGCTTATAAAATGATTTTTAGAGAAATTTAAATATAAGTCGTTACCTCTTTTTCTAAAGTTAAAGTGGGGAGCATAAGGCCAGAAATTAAAAATAGACTTCTGGGTATGTCTCGATTAACCAATTAAATGTTAGATCTACGCTAAATAGAAAAATAAAATCAGAGCGTGGAGGTGGGTGCGTTATTATTTCATGTCACGATAAACCGGCATATAGATATGGCATTATCGACGATTGCAGAGAATATGGTAGCGACAAATATATCATGATTGTAGACAAATATGACATGTTCTCCTTGTTTAAGGGAGGAATAGGTTAATAACACGTAAAGTTAACAGAATATTTTTTTAAATTTTTTAATATTCACGAAGCTTCTTAAAGGAGCCTGTAGATAAAGTTAAAAATGTGGAACATCTAAACACGATGTTAATAATACTAAATAGACAAAAATAAAATATTTAAGCTGAATAAACAAGGTAATTACCAATAGAAGGTGGAACATTATAAATTAATAAATTATGACTATAAAAATCGTAATATGTAATTTTTTTTTTAATTTTAATTATATTTTAAGGTAAAAGATAAACTGTTTCGGCAGTTTACAGTTAATTAATTCCTTTGGTTTAACAAATTTTTTTTGTCAGCAAAACACACACACACACACACACACATATATATAATTAATGAAAACAAGGCCGACGCATCATTAGAACAGCCTACAACATTACGATGACTGCAGCATCGGAAAATGGGCAAAAGTGGTTTATCGACTCGACGTTGATTTCACATCTGTTTACATATACATCTATAAATCCGCTTTGAAAAGGCTGCTCATTTCGCATTGACTCGCGACCTAATATCCTGGTTGAAACTTTTTTGATTGGTTAGTCGAACTAACTCATTTTAGAAATGGGGAAATTTGTTTATTTCTTTTCTCACATCCTCTTTGTGAACGCGTCCTGATTGGTTGGTTGAACTATGCCTCTGTTTGCTGGCGATTTTTATTATCCGTCTACTTTTATAAATGGTGAAATTTGGGTATTCTTCTAATTCATTTTTATTTATTATTCTATAATCACACACACACTATTATATATATATATATATATATATATATATATATATATATATATATAATATCAATACCCTCAAGTAAGGTGAGAGTTCTACTAGTGCGCAGGGGGTTACAGGGAGTGAAAATGAAAGAAAAGATTTGGTATAGAGGAGATTGAGGAAAGGATAAAAGATGAACAGGGTTCAAGACAACAAAATGTGTTGATTTCATAGAAGCAAGTAAACAGAAGAGAGTCTTACTGTCGGGAAGTGAGAGAAAAGAAACTGTTGGAGTAGAAATGGCGGTTACATTTAACTATTTCAATAGTAAAAGGGTGGGACTTAGATGCCAATTAGTCGCACATTTAAATTCATGTAGTCGGAGCAGCAAGCAAAAAAGTGCGTCACAAGAGTTGCCATGAAAATATTTGTAGGAAAGACAACGGAAAGTCATATGACGTCTGTGAGAAAGTGAGAGAATGTAGTTGACATGCCAAGTCACCCTCGATTACATTGCAGATCATTCTTTGGATTTAGTCAAGAATCACGAGATGAATTGTAGGGACACCAGGCCAGATATGGCAACAGTATTCAATGAACGAACGAATTGTAGATTTGTAAATATGCAAGATGGACTTCAACGAGAAAAACCTGACACGACACAATTATTCAACTTTCCTTGCAGTAGATGCAGCTATTGATTCATGTAGTTGTTCAATTTCATGTCAGTTGAAAACGTGCCAAGAAGGCAAGTGAGACACTTTCCAGGAGTCGAGTATCAGCCTTGCTGAAGGGGGGTCAGGTACGTTTCTCTATGGTGGTTAAATGAGAGCAGTTTCGTTTTGGAGGGCAGAGTTATCTAGTAAAAGAGTCGGGGATAGAGTTATAAAAATGAGATGGAGAAGAGAATCGTGTCCGTCTGGGTTACTGAGGAAACGCGTGGAAAAGTCAACCACTTGCGTAAGAGATTGATTGATTGAGAAGTTAAGAATTTGGATGCCAGCGAGGTTAGTGACAGAGTGTTTAAGTCACCTTGTATGGTGGGCATTAAAGTCACTGAACACAAATATGTTTGCAAACGAGTGTAGGGAGATGGCCTTTATATTATTGGAAATACTATCCAGCACGCAACAGTCTTGAGAAGAAGGGGAACAGTAGAGATAGATAGATAGATAGATAGATAGATAGATAGATAGATAGATGACTGAGTTAAGTATAGAGAGACAGATACATATGTACGAATGGTCTGAAGATTCAAGACAGAGTTCCCTAGACATGTAGACTTTAGAGTTCTTCTTAAAAAGAAGAAGGTAGGCAGGAATCGGGAAATCAGTTGAGGAGATTGAAGAATTAAGATTAGTTTCGCAGAGAGCTAGGAGGTCCTGAACGATTATACATTGCAGAAGTTGGTACAAATAACACATATGGTGGGGAAAGAAAGGTTAAGAGATTTAGGTGTTTTTGCTGAGCTGGTTTAGGTTTATATATTTGGTTGTTTATAGTCATGATGTGTTATATTAGCAAGGAAAGGCCTAGACTAGTAGTAGCTGTCGGTCTTCTAATGTAACGTGCAGGAAGGGAAAGGGCGCAGACTGCAACATAGTGTAGTCTCGGGGTTACCCACCGAAGGTATTGCAAGGACACACTTCCATGCGCAAAATGGCACTGCAGTAACTCCGATATTATGCAACTGTTGATGAGAAAATAAAAGGAACCGAGAACCCCTTTCTGAACAGAAAACAAGGGATTAGCCTCTACTTCTGTTCAAGGAAGAAGTATGGACAGGGCTATAGGAGAGCCTATCTACTCCTATTAAAAAAAAAACACACACACATATATATATATATATATATATATATATGGTTATCAGAAATTCGTTCGTTTTTGCCATTTATTCTAATCCTATTATTAATCAATATATTTTTTTAAATCAGTCAGTAATACATTCTCCTTCATTGTTCACGTCTTCTTGCCAACGTTCCCCTATTTTTAATGCCTTGACGGTAGAACTCACTGGGTCATACTCGAAGAATTCATCGAGCAGCATTTTCAAATCCACGTCATTGTTGAACGCGAAATGCCTAGCAGATTGTTAAAAAACGACTGACTGAATGGTGATAAGATTCAATCAAATCGTAAAAAAGAGAGATACAAAAACAAAGCAAAAATATTTTGCGTGTTAACATTGGGAAAAAGCGAACGAATTTATGCAACAACCATATATATATATATATATATATATATATATATATATATATATATATATATCGGTTTAGGAAAATGAATTAGCTAAATATAAGGAACCGTATACACGCATGCTGGCTTGTATACACAGGTAAGCAAATAAATAATTACCAAATTTTGCCAAGAGGTGTAAACATAATAGTGCTCGATGTGGTTAGACAGAGCCATTAATAATAAATATACATATACCTACGTTTGGTTTGTGACTTAAGTTTCGTTGGTTACCCAACTCATCGGACACAAGATATAGCTTCTTTCTTTTTTTTTAGATGCTGTGATCATGGTAGGAACGATGTTGCATAGTTCAAAATTAAAATGGTGGGAAAAAAATACAAAGATAATACTGGGTTATAGGTGCAGAAAATGGGATGCAATTAGGAGTCATTAGGGGGGGAAAAAGAGAAGTGGAAAATTGTAGCACGTTTGAAATTTAAAATTTGAACGTGAGACACAGTTTGTTAGCACAAAGAGTGGACGTTTGTAGGGTTAAAAGTAGGTAATCAGTGTGGGACATAAAGTAAATTAAGTCAAAAATGAATTTAGCCAGGATTACACTGTTTTAGGAGAAACATTTTTCTATGCGTACAACTAGACATAAGCTTATTCCGCTTATTAAGTAGATTTAAATTATCAAAATTTTTGAGGATGTATTTTTTCTAGTAAACAGAAGTTGCATCGTTCCCCCTTGCCAGAGAATGGTTTCATTTTAGCAACAAATTCCGAATTTACAATAGGTGTGTAGCTGTTTTGATACCCCAGTAGAATTTAAAGAGTGCTGTAGCATTTGCGTATTTTTTGTTGTTAAAGGTTCATTTTGTGATGGTAAAAACGTTTTTTTCCAATTATTTGCAGTTGAGCCAAAATAAAATTTAATTTGGTCGTTGTGTCTGATGCAAGCCTTATATATAACTCCTTTATACATACATTTACCATTCATAGGGCAGGAGGAACCTTTACGGCAATTGCATTTTTGATCAGCATAGCTACTGATATTATTAGTTTTGTTAAAGTATTTGTTAAGGGTTACAGTATTATTCTGGGCTATATATTGGTCAATATTTCTAGTGCAGCGGTAACTAACCTTAACGTTGCCCTTGTTTACAATTGATAACATATTTCTTTTGCACGTAATTATAATTTGTTGCAATCTATAAATTATGTTTGCAAAAAAAAAAAAAGCCGGTATTTATTGAATTGTGACCCACAAACCTCAATAACTGATCAAACCGAAACGAGATTAAAGTCTGAAACAACAGTTTTATTTATTTACTTATTTTATACTTCCTCAGGAAAGTAGTTCGTTTTTGGCCAGAAGCGGAGTAAACTGTCCTCCACACTTTAGATGGGAGAAGGCGCCCGGTCCTGGGGCTTCCAACCCTGCGGCAGCACATTCATCATTGAACTAAAAGAGATGGGGTTGGTGTAATATCACGCCAGTGTGACAGTGGTCACAGGAGACTGGGCAACATTTGTCCTTTGCCTCTACGTATGCATTTGGGTTTCCTACAGAAAAATTCAACAATTTGTGTCACATCCTGCTTTAGTGGAGAAGCCGGATAAATATATGCTTAATTTATGAACTGTTAATTTGCAATAATCCTTATAGTTGTCTATGTTGGTATATCATTATATATATATATATATATATATATATATATATATATATATATATATATATATAGTCATCCACAGACAAACTGTTTCGCTGTATCCCAGCTCCTCAGTGTGGCTAGACGTCCCATTTTTCAAGCCGGGATCGAAACTCGATTGATTTGACATCAGTCATATATCATACTAAGCCATCGTTGCACCGCAGAAAGGAGGGGAAATTTAACCTTTTCCTCTGTACGCCAGCGACTCAGAGAACTCAATTCATATATATATATATATATATATATATATATATATATATATATATATATATATATATATATTTTTTCCTAGTCTGGAGTTTCCTCCCTTGATTAAAATTCCTTCTCACTTTCAAATAAGTGCCTTTCTTTCGTGAATCACTGCTCTATGCAATAGTAGTGGTATCTCTGCAAGGTATTGAACAAAAGTTTTTCGAATTTGACACTCAATGAAATACCTATTTTTGCAGTCTCTATCAAAGTAAACACCTTAGTCATGTGCACAGCTGTCAAAAAATATAACGGCGAACGTCCGTCTGTTTCACATGCACTGTTACACATACGGGGTCTTTACTCGGCTTTCTGTGAAAAACCCTTGTTTCTTCTCCTTCCGGTTGCGCTAATAGTTATCGACCCAGCAACCAAAAAGCAAAATCCAATCAGCAAACAATTTATTATTTGAACATCGATATTCATCAAGGTATCTCAATATGCGATTGATTATTGTGGCATATTCAATGCAACTTACAGTAGTGTGACTTCAATGGTCAGGCAAACGAACACGTTATCCACACAGTGGTAAATTGATAGATTTCGTGCAGATATTCTGCTCTATATTTGGAGGATATGAAAGTCAGCATTGATTTCTCTAGCAGGCAAATTATAGCAGGCAACCTATATAAGCACGATGCATGAAACTTAACCTACCAGTTTGGTTCACAACGCCTTCAATTACTATTCATTATCTTAATATTCTACTTCCGCTACCCTTTCAAATCAGCGCCCGTCTTCAATAGCAGAAGATAAATTGTAATAATTAGAAAATGGGAAAGTTTTAAATTTGATTTGGATTTTTAAAATATAATTCATGGTCTATTCTGACGTTAGTTATTTGTTCAAATTTGATTTAATCTTTTATTTAAATACGAAGAGTATGAAAAATAGAAAAATTTTGTTAGATACAAAGAAAAGAGTACTGAAATTTTATGTAATATTAGTCTTCCTATATATATATATATATATATATATATATATATAAAACAGAGTTCTATAAGCACTTCCTCCATTGTGGAAATCTTTTCCGGTTTCTTGCTTCCCAGTCAGTTTTGATCTTCAAAAATTGAAATGCAATATCAATCATTATCTGTCTATATTTCTGAGATGAGGTATTATGTACATTATTCGGACTATTGTCTTCATCTTTGTCGCCATATTTATTACAACGTTTCGGCCGTTGTACGCTCCAGCCTTCTTCAGGTGGTTGGAATGTCGAACTGAACCTTTTATTTCGCTCACAGGGGTAGACTGTTCTGGTTCCGCGTGCCATGTCTAATGGATATCAGTTATCAGTTATCTCCTGTTAATTCACCTCTCCAAATTCTCCACTGCCTTAACCAGGTATTGAACTCACACTCTTTGGGTTCTGTCGTGGATCTAACCTACGCCTTTATCCATTGTGACATGTGTCCTTAAGTTAGATCCCTTCAGGACGTTAGCGATCATGGTTCTCCACAATTTCCTCTCCTTTATAGCTCTTAATAAATTTTGTATTTTTGTTATCTCTCCCAAACATTGCTCTGTCATTAATTTACTCAAGATCGCTAGGTAAGCTGATACATTGTTTTTTCTGTCAATCTTGCCATTGATCTTGCCTGTATCAAATTTTCCAAGCCTTCTTTCTTCATTATGAACCATAGAAATTTCAACTGCCTATTTTTGATGTTAAGTATAAATGTCTCTTTTGTTTCTATTGTCTTTGGAACTTCGTTGTTGCTCATATGTTTGATCCATGGTATTTTCAGTATCCTTCTGTAGAACCACATTTCTACTACTCTTCTTCATCTTTGAGGAGCCATATAGGACACCTGATATTACATGACAATTCTGTAATCTTTTCTTTGTTTCTAATGAAATTTTTCTGTTTCATAATACTTTACTTAGCTTTTGGAAAGCATTTTTTGCTCTTCCAATACACCTTTGGATTTCAGTGTCACATTTTTCGTCCTTGCCAAATATTTAAATTGTTGTACTTGTTTGATTTCAGTATCTCCAATTGTTCCTTTTGCTAACAACCATGCATTCAGTCTTCTTGAAATTGGTGTTTAGTCCTTTAGTAAATAACTATTCTTAGTCTAGCATCTTTAATCACTGCTAGAGGAGCCCATCAGGTGTAGATTTGGTTAATTGTTACCAGCACAGAATCTAAATTTCAGCTAAGATTAGTTATATTCACTTTACACTATTTGCCCTGGGAAAGACATGGATCCATTTAGCCTTCCAGCCACAGGAACACTAGTTTCTTCAAGTTTGGTTAGCAACCAGTGTAAAAGATGGACAAATCTGATTCCAGACCAAAAATGAAGCTCCTAAGGCAGATTAGTCGTAAACTCTATCTCCTTTCTGTAAATTCCTGCAGCTAAAAAGGCAGCTATTGGGATGTCTCATTTTACCATAAGAAAAATGACCATAAAGGTCAAGAGAATGAGATTGTTCCCATGCAATGACCCTCCTACTTTTAAAACATTAAGGCATAGATTATTGTGCTAAGAATTTCTCCTCTACACAGTTACAGACATGATTTGAATGATGGTCAACTGAGAAATGATTCACTAGAGTGATCTTGTGTTAAATTAAGTTAATTCTCCTTCACCATATCAATTGGGCATCAAGATGTGGTGCAATAGTTAGCAAGCTTGTCTTGCTAGACCAGTTATGACTGAGTAGTGAGTTCAATCTTCACTGGGTATCTTATACTTTAAGCCACTTCAAAGCTATGCTCTAGAAATAAACAGAGACTCTAAAAACCTTAAGTTAAGAGCAAAATGCTTCACACATAGAATATTGAATCTATCATGTAATTTTATTTTTAATTTACGAGAAAATTATCAATATGGTTTTTTGTCTATTTGCTGAATGTGAAATACTCAGTGATTTTTTTTTATCATTTCACCCCAATCAAGGTGATAACAGACAGTAAGACGTCCTGGGTATGACGATAAACTACATTTGTGTCCTAGGTAAGATGATAAACTATTTCCAACAGCAAGGCCTCTGTTCAGGAGGTTTTGAGGAGCATGGAACCACCTCTTAATTGCTGATTTTCCCAGGTCCACCAGGACCTGGGGTGGTAGCACCTGTTAGGGTCCCAACTATGGGCAATAGTTAACACCCAAACTTGAGTCAAAATACAATGAAAGTGTAAAAATAGGTTTTAATACCAGAAATACTTTATAAAAAAAATATTATTACCAGCAATACATTTTTGAAAAAAGATATTACCAGCAATATATTTTTTTGAAAAAATAAAAATTTTGTCAGTATTAAATAACCCATTGCAGTTGATATGCTGTAAAACAAAACAAACCAAACCAAAAAGCCAGTAAGATGCAAGAATGTAAAAAACAGAAGACAATAAAAGAACAGGATTCAAGGAGACAGAAGATGATTACTTAAAGTTTTGAAGATCAAAACTGATATGAAAGAAGGAAGCTGGAAGAAAGTGCCACAAATGAGAAATGAAAGAGAAGTAACTATTAGCATAGAACTTACAGTTACATCTAGCAGCCATTTCAATGGATGAAATTATAAGACCTAGCTGCCCATCTAGTACTTTGTGAAGTTGAGGTCTCAAAGAGCAAAGCTCATCAGAGCAATTAGTGTGAAAATATATACAGAAAAGGTACAGGGAAGCTATGTTATGGCAGAGGAAAAGTGATTAAATCTGAGGTGCCAAATCAAGACTGATAATGTTGCAGATTCTCCTTTGGATTCTGTCAAAAATCTCTATAAATATAGCAGATGCATTGAATATTACTCTCATATCTGGTCTAGACCAGATATGAGAGTAATATTCAATGCATGGACAAATAGTAGACTTATATTGCATCAATGTTATTGCTTGGCATGATTAGCCATTTCTGGTTCAAAGTGGGACATGTTTGATCCAGCATTCCAATCTTTGTGAGGTGTCTCCAGTATAACCAGAAGCTAACAAACTTAAATAATTCTTTGATTAAATGTGTTCGACTTGAGGAGTGGTTTTTGCTATAAACATTCATTTGTTATTATTTCAAACCTGATTTATGCTGTTAAAAATTAAAGCCATTTTAATGATTTAAATTTGGAATATCTTCGTAATTAAAGAAATAGATCATTAAAAATTATCATGAACAATAGATTTGCATGCTGATCAGACATGCTTCAGTTTGCAGTAAGTGATTTTCTTAACAAAAAATAAATAATCAAACAAAAAAATGTAAATTCATTCCAGGCATATTTAAATTTCTGCAAGATAATGATGCCATAAATGATGAGTGATGTGAAACTCCTACCAACAAACGAGCTGAAAGTTAATTATGGAACAATCATATATTTTATCGGGTTTTTGTATTAGTTTTTGTAATTTGATATTAAATGAAAAACATTTCGACACAGCAGCAAATAAAAGAATTCTCTTTAAACTATTTTATAATTTATTGAAAAAACAGATGAAATAAATCAGGCTAAAAATGGTTTAATATGAACCCAGCTGTCACAGAGAAGAAAATAAATATGGTGGATTGAATTTATTTTTTTTTTTATTCCTCGGGTTTTTTTAGCCAACAGTTGCCTGATTTGATAGAACTGCTATCTTAAAGGAATGCTGAACTATAACCCAACACAATATGTTATCTTTTCCATCTTTGACTGGGAAATAAGCCTGCAATCATATTTCTCTAGCGTCTTGTGTGTTTGCCTGTATTTCACCTCATGAGAGATACATCTTTTAAAGTTCTGTTATTACTGTCCTTTGTCAGGTGGCATATTTGGGGCCTGCCTCTCTGTCTCTTCTCATTTGGAATCCACCTCAAAGCAACTCTTTAAGTTTTCTTTTATTAAATATTCTCAGGATATAACCAGACCATTGTAATCACAAGGGCGGACATATTTATTCTGTTTGTCCTTCTGCATAGTTCTTCATCAGAGATCTTGTTTGGTCAATAAATATTACAGCTATTGTGGAAGGCATTGATCTTTTTTATCTTATTCTTCATGGGTCTCCTCCACCAATCAGAGCCATAGAAAAGGACGACTTTAACATTGGTAATGTAGCACCTGATCATAGTTTACAGCCTGTATTACTTCAACTCCAAGAGATAATAGAGTTGACTAAAAGCATCTCTGACCATGTTAAGATGGAGACCTTAATGTCTTTTTGGTTACAATTTCCATTGGTGATAAGAGGATGAAGTGAAGTAAATATTGTAAAAACTCTTAATAATAAACAACATAAATGTATGAATACTTCAGAATTAGGTTGATTTTTCAAGTGTTTAGTGAGATTATATTTCATGAAATTACCAAGAAGAGATTCTTAAATTCTGATTTGGTCAGAAGTAGTTTAGGCTGAGAACTTTTCAGAGAACTTTTATATATAGTATATTTATTATTATAGTTGTAGAGTGGATAAATGAAATGGCCAAATATAAGCAGGCATGTACACATGTGCTGGTGTGTTCATGCAAGCAAGCAAATAAATAATTGTTAAATTTATACATGAGGTGTAAACATAATAGTGCTCAATGCGGTTATACAGAGCAAAGATATGCATTAATTAGTACATATATGCATACCTACATTTTTGGCGTGCAGCTATATTTTTACTGGATGGTGTTCCCAGTTCATCATTTTATTATATTAATATATTACATTATATATTCTAGCTGAACCTATGCAGACAATTACCTATTATCTTATACTTCTGTTGCTCACTCATACTTTCCTGTATCTTCTCATTCTCTTCCTTATCATTTTACCTTCTTCATTGCTCATCCATGTTTTTATCTAAATATCATACAAATCTGAAAGCATAAATGGTTTTAGGTCAGAGACACAGATTCTATACTCTGATCCTTGATAGAAAACTGTTATGTTGTACATCCAAACAAAATAACAATACTGACTATATAAGATCTATATTGTCATATATTATGATATTATTTTATGAAATGTTATTCTATATGATTTTATAAAATTATTTTAGCATATTATTATATAGAATATTGCTAATAAATTATCATATATCTTATTATAATATATAATACAGGCTGCAGAAAAAATACCTCCAAGAAATACCTCCCACATAATGGTAAGACATTAGTGGCAATGGTATCTTCATCTAGAAAATGTCTTACTATTATGTGGGAGGTATTTCTGCCACACACTCTATATCTTATTAGAATATATTGTTATATTATTTTAATATTATTTTATGAAATTATATTCTGTATGATTTTATAATATAATAATAATAAGCTACCATATAACCTACTATTATAATATACAATATATGTTTATTAAATCATACTGTTATTATATTATTTCAATATTATTTTGTGACATTATTTTATATGAATAATGGTATTTTTTTATAACATTTATGAATTTTCATGGGACTCAGGTAGAAATACATGGGAAAATTATCTTGTACATATTAAAGAAAGTCAAAAGAACATATTACAAGGGGGTGCTGAAAAATTTTAAAATGATCTTTAGTATTTAGTCAGATTTTGAGCAAACCTTTCAGCACCACTTTGTACTGTATGTCTATTCATTCTTATCAATTTCTTATAAATTTATTTGAGCTTAGGAACTATATGTGTCAGTGGCTAAATAAGATTTGAGATATAAATTAATGATTTATTATAAATTAATGATTTATTAATTATAATATAAACATATGGGGGAAACTAGTGAGGTTAGCAGTTGACACAAAGTAATTAAAATACAGGAATCCCTCGATTAATGCGGTACATTGGTAACTATGAAAAAAATTCATTTTCAATTACTATTGTTAAACTGAAGAATGTTTTACTGTACTAATTGAGTGTTATATATACACTAATCAAATTTTGGTATATAAAAATTTTAGCTCACTAATCAAAAACGCATTAATCAAAGAGCTTTAAGCAAGGGCTGTCTGTACTAAAGGTGAGAATGGTAAATGGTAAATATTGGCTGAAATTCCAAGAAGAGTTGTTATCATTAATTCATGAAATGCTTGGACTAATATCCTCAGCCTTGTTGCTTGTTATATCATATTTGTATCATGATATTTTGGATGATATACAAGGGAAGGCTGAAGAATCCATTAGTCAAAAGATATTGATGAAATTAAAAATAATGAGAATTTCTGCCTGAATTTCTGGCATGAGGAATTGTCATCATATACAGCTCCTTATTTTTGTTGTTGTTATCACATCGTTCTTGCCATTGCACTCTCTGACCTTCTTCAAGTGTCTGTCAATCTTGGGAATTTCCAGGGAATTTTGAACTGAACAATTTATTTAAACTACAATTGTAGATTGTTCTCATTCAGTATACATGTCTAGGGACATCTAATCATGGTTAATTTTTTTGGTTATTGCTAGTAAAAGGAGTATCATCTGCTCTGTAGATTGAATAAAGAGTTCAGTTTGAAATTCCATGGAGAGGGCCTAGATTGGCAAGACATCTGAAGAAGTTTGAAAGAGTGAAAAATTGTGATTAAAACAACAAAGATAAGGATATTAGTTCAACTGGGACTAAAAAAGATATTAGTGTGAAAGAATCCTAGAATATTGATAATAACACATCTCATAAAGAGATGAAAACCTTGGTTAAATTCACTAGAGAGGCTAATTATAATTAATTATTTTTACTCTAACAGTAAATTTTTTTTTTTTTTTTTTTTTAAGCATTGTGCCCCAAGCAAGGCGTGAAGCCACTAGGATGCAGGGGGTTGCGGAAGATTTGGAGCGAGAGCAGATAAGAGTGATAGGAGAAAGGAAGAGGAGAAGGATAGTGGGTAGATCAAGGTAATTGGAGATGTCGATTGACATTACATTTAAATAGTTGGAGATTATAGCTTTCAGGGAAACAGTGATTGGGAAGGGTGTTCCACTGGCGAGAGGTGCGAGGTATGAAGCTATTGGAGTAGAAGAGACGGCTACATTTGAAGGTTTCTACGGTGTAAGGGTGAGAGCGGGATGCCAGCCTCGTAGGGGCGCTTGAATTCATGGAGTCTGGGAACCAGAGAGAGCAGCTCATCAGAGCAGTTACCATGGAAGTATTTGTAGAAAAAGACAGAGAGAGGCGACGGCACGTCTGAGAGAGAGTGACTGCAAACAAGACGCTAGATCAGGGCCAATTAGATTACATATCCTTCTCTGGATCTTGTCAAGAACTCCGAGGTAAACAGAAGGTGCTCCAGCCCATATATGGCAGCAATACTCCATGCAAGGGCGAATGGTTGTTTTGTATATTTGAAGTATCGATTCAGGGAGAAAAAATTTCCTGGCGCGGCACAGAGAGCCAACTTTCCTCGCGGTGGAAGAAGCAATTGACTCAATGTATTTGTTCCATCTCAGGTCAGCAGTCAGCGTGAGACCGAGTAGACGCAGGGAGTTGCTCTCAGGAAGTTGACTATCAGACATTTTAATGGGGGGCAGGGAAGGATCTCTATGGTGGTTAATGGAGAGTAATTTAGTTTTTGTGGCGTTAAAGTTGACCAGCCAATTCTTGCCCCAGTTAACTACCGATTGGAGGTCCATTTCAAGATGCACGGCAAACTGTGTAGTTAAAATTATTACCAATATAGTAAAGCTGAGGTTGACCAAAATGATCTAAACAACAAAGGAAAAGATACTAATAAATTAAAGCAGTGAATAAAGATAATGCTTCATCCCAAGTAAGTGTTGCGAATATTTTGCTTAAAAATAATGAAAAGTTGAAGATTCTTTTATGGTATCTTTGACTGTCCTTTTGTAGCTCTCTCTCTCTCTCTGATCTCCCACCTCTGTTTCTTTTCAAATAAATTGTTTTACATAATAAAATATTCAGAAATTTTCTTCATTTATTGAAAATTAGGTCAAATTCTTTGAAGACATTTGATTAGAAATCAAGTAAAAATATTGATACTTTATTGATTTGGTTTTGATTTTTTTTATTAAGAAATATTCTTTGGTTTGGATTTTTTGACAGCTTTTAATTGCAAATCAAATAAAAAATATGAATTGTATGTTGCCTTAGTATTTATTGAAAAATAAATTATTTTTTATGAAATACACTATAAGTTGCACTTCTGTTTGGAAATCAAGTTCAAAATATTCTTTGGATGTTGATTTGGGGTTGATTTTAAAAATTGTATTATTATGCAACACGTTTCAGTTGAATTTTGAAAAATCATATAATTGGAAACATAGTAAAAATATTCTTTGTATATTGATTTGTTTTCTTTGCAAATAATTATTTGTATTATGATATACTCTTAGGTTTTATTTTGTGAAGGATTCTGTTAGGAAATCATATAAAAATATTGATGTTTAATTGAACTTTATTGCAAAATAATTAATCTTATTATAAAGCCCTCTATAGGCTTGATATTTTTTGGAACAGTTTGATTTGAAATCAAGTAAAAGAACCTTTTTTTTTTATCTTTCATCAGCATGGCTGATGCTAACATCCAGGAGAGTGACTCATTGCACGTTTTCAGGCTAACATGAAGTGGAAAAATTATATTGAATCAACTGTTAGGTCTGGTGCTAGGAGAGTTGGTTCACAATGTCGTGCAAGATAATTTTTCTTGCCAGAATCTATTTTACACCTTTATATGTCTACCATTCATAGATGCATTGAACCTAAATAAGAATCTGCAATGATAACAGTCCTGACCTGGCATCTTGGCTTCAGTCACTTTCCCTGTGCCTTTTCTGTAAATATTTTTATGTTCTGTTGAGCTTTCATCTCTGGTAGCTTGACTTTACAAATTTAAATGCAGTAATATATTGGCAGCTAGGTTTCCATTTTACAATTGAAATGGTGAGATGCAACTGTAAGTTTTATGCTAAAAGTTTCTTCTCTGTCACTTCTCATTTGTGGAACTCTTTTCTGGCTTCTTGTATTCCAGTCAGCTTTGATCTTCAAAAATTTCAATGCAATGTTAATCATTATCTTGCCTCTTCTTAATTCCTGTTCTCTCTGCTTAATAACGTTTTTCTTTTTTTCTTAATCTTTCACACTCAGTAACCCCTTGCATCTTAGTGGCTTTACTTCCTTGCTTGGGGTAAAATGATTAAAAAAAGATATTGGTAGTATGTTGCCTTATTATGTATTTATTGAAAAACAAATTCTTTTTAGACACATATAGGTTGAATTTAATGAAGGTGTATTTTGATTTTCATGAGAAAAAATTAAAAAAAAAACTTAATTTTTCATGATTTTATTTAGTAAAAATAAAACTGCCCTTATTTTAACAATGGGAAATTTAGAGTCTTCCTATTTTCATTGACCTCTCATCAAGAGAGCATGTGAATTTGAGCCAAATGGGAAAAAACCATTTAAAAGTTTTTACAAATATCACTTTCTCACATTTAATATTACCTTTTAATGATAGACTTATTTTTGCAAATAATTTATTCATTCACCAAGACAAACACACAAAAAAAACAGAAACATTTAAAAGTCACATTACAAGACTTTTCATGCATCTACTGAACTAGTACAACCAAATCCTTTAATAATAAATCCTTATATATGTCTCACTTTGTTGTTATAGTGTATATATGTATATTTTATTAATCAGAAACAGGAGTTAACCAAAGGCTATCATAACAAAGTTTTCTAATTGGCAATAAAATAAAACATTAATTTTATGTTAATTTGGTATTTATTGTAAAAAGAATTATTTTTATTGTGTAACAAACTTGAGGTTAGATTCTGTGAAGATTCTGTGAAGGATTCCAATACAAAATCAAGTAAAAAATATTAATTTTATGTTGATTTGATATTAGTTGCATAAAAAAATTTCAGTTTCATTATGTGACATATAATGTTAAATTCATTTTGTAAATAAAAGTTATTCCAAATTAATTAATCACTTAATTTCTTTGATAATTACCTTCTGAGGTTTAATAAACCCTATGAATTTGATTTCTGATCACAGAAGGAAATTATTCAGCAAAGATGTTATCATTTTGACTAAAATAGAAAAAGTATTTTCTTCCTCAGGAAATAATTAATTTTATCTTAAAAAACAAAACAAATATTTTATGTTCTCAAAGATTAAGAAGAAATTTCTTGCCATGTGCTCTTCCAGATCAACACAAAATTCAATTAATTCCAAGTAAAGTAAGAAGTTAATAATATGCTTAAAAGACAATTGAACCCAGAACTATCACTGATCAGGATGAATGGATATCCCTTCAGGGAGGTACAGTGTCTCAAACTGACACCTGACCTCAACTCATACATAAAATCCATCTCTAAGGATGCAGGTAAAATGGTTGGCTTCCTGTATTGCTCCAATAAGTACATAACTCCTTCAGCTATCCTCTATCTTTACAAGAGCCAGATCAGGGATGAAGTTCTGTTGTCATAATTTGACATGAGCTGCCCATATTATTATTCCAGTCTTGATAGAAATAAAATTCTCCAAAGTTTTGTTGGAGAAGAATTTTTCCACCTTCCAACCTCTCTCTCACTTTTGGGATGTTTATCTATGCTGTTGCTTTTTTTTTAAAAGTGCTGAAGATGAACTACATTCCCTGGTCCTTTGAGAATTTTCAAACTTTCATGGCATTTCATATGCTATGCAACTTACATAGTAAAAAACACTCACATTCCCTTAGTATTCCATATTTTTGAGAAGTAATTATTCATTCAAGCATTCTTCCAAAAATCACTGCTTTTGATGGAATCAACTCCCAAAGGATGTTTCCTTTTCACTATGAAAATCTTAACACATTCAAGGCTAGGATTAACCGTTATTTTCCAAAATAGGTTTTTTGGTAAAAAATGGCCTCCCTAATGTAACCATATCTTTTTATGGTCCCTTAAAAAATTCTTCTGTTAAAATGTTATTAATAAAAAAAGACAAAAAAAAAAAATTTTAAAAGATTCTTAAAAACTTATTATTTTTTACTTAAAAAAAAAATAATTCAGTTGTGTGTTTTTGTGTGTATGTTTATTTGTGTGTGGGTATCCTTGCATGTGTGTGGGTATCCTTGGACGTGTGTGTGTATCCTTGCATGTGTGTATATTTTCTTGCATATATGTGGGTGTGTTTATATTAAAACTGTTTCTCAAGTTACTTGAAACAAATGATCAACCAATTTGAGATAATTACACAATCTAATTTCTGCATTGGATATCATTCCAAGTTAATTTACTTTGACTAATATCCTCATCTCTGTTACTTTTTCAAATTTTTGTTGATTTTTTCTGCCCTTAATCATTTTAACAGACACACACACACATGAAATACATACACATGTAAGAACATACAGATACAGGTGCATGCATACACACATATAATTATTATTGTTTTTTAATCAAGTTCACCCCAAGCAAGGCAGCAAAGCCACAGAGACACAAGGTGTTACTGGGTGTGTAATTGTGTAAGAGACAGGAACATTACTAAGGAGTGAGAACAAAAGAAGCATAATTGGGAGAACATTAGATAGTGTTTGACATTGCATTTAAAGTTTTTAAGATTAAAGTTGGTTTGAAAGTATGGAACCAGAAAGGAGAACCACAAGCAAGAAATGAGAGAAAAGAAATTGTTAGCGTAGAGTTTATGGTTACATCTATCCATTTCTGGAATCTTGTTATTGTAGCAACAAGGATTTATTGTCAACAGTAAGGACACCGGACTCTATAGAGATGACAATGTAATTCTCTTCCATAAAACAAGTCCATGAAATATAGACTGACTGAGAAAGGAACTGAAAAAATTTTTAAAGATCACAAATTAAATATTATCATTAGCACCAATGTTAAAGTGATCAATTTTTTTGATATAACCTTAGACTTGAATAATGGTTATTACAAGCCAATACCAAAGATCTATATAACCACAAATACGTCAATAAAAAATGAAAACACCACGACCACAAAATTCAAGATAATTTACATAAATCAGTCCAAGTTAGATTATCTATCAACTCCAGCAATAAGGAAATATTTGATAATAAAATTAAGTAAATAAGGGCTTTAGAACTAAGCAATCAAAGTAAATTTAGAGTATTTAGAAAAATACAAGGGTAAAAAATAAACAGATACATTGTAAGCATAAAATTATATCATTTAAGCCACCTTTTAATTGTAATGTTCAAATGAATATTGGAAGAATTTTCCTAAGCTTAATATATAAGCATTTTTTTTATCATTCAATTTATTGAAAAAATATATTTTTTCAAAAAAAAAAAAGAATCAGCTATAAACATTAGTAACATTGATAAATCTATATCCCAACATAACAATATTATATTAAACATATACATGTCCAACATAGACGAGAAAGTAAATTTTTTTTAAATTAAATGCAACTGCCAAGAAAATATGAGCTGTCTGTTAAACAGTCAATGTGACAGACAATACTGTATACCAAGCTAAGATACATCCCAGTAACAATTTTATTTTAGTTCCACCGAAATTCTGTGGAAATTTCTTTTCTACCATCATCAAACTTTAACCCTAGCTTATTAAACAAGAGAAATGAATTGATCATTACATGTAGGCACAAAAATGAATATCTGTTGAAATATGCTGATTCAGATTAATTTTTAATGAAAATTATGGTTTTTTTTAAAAGACAACCAGTAATCTTACTTTATGCTTAATATAAAAAAATTAATATTTACAACTGTAAAATAATATTTTTTTCCATAAATCATATTTATTTTAAATTCCAAATATATTTTTAAAATAAAAACTGTAATCTCCATACAATATATGACTGCACAAACATTGCAGTAACCAGATATTTTTATTAAAATTTAGATTATGTAATGGCCAGTTTATACTCAGCCGCTGAAGATTGTGTTGTGCATGAAACTTTTAGTCGCACCTCCAGTGAAGGATTATATATATATATATATATGTATAGGGTGAAATGGATAAATTATCACCATTTTATATTTTTAATTTTGAACATTATTTGTTATTGATTTTGATGACTGCACATTATATTAGGGTTCGTTGGATACTGTCTATGAGAAAACGAGTACCATGATGCATTTCACTCTGCCAGAAATTTAGAAAACAGCATTCTGTACTGTTTGACATTCATGCTGGAAGTTCCAATATGAACATTTCAGAGTGTTTGAGTGTCAATCTGTGAGGAAAGTGCAGAGGATCAGGAAAGAGTTGTATGTGTCTAATGGTGATTATGAAGGTGTTTGGAATGATCACTAATGATAGTGATGTTATGACTCCATTCATCTTCTCACGGGGCCTCAAACTCAACACAGAGGCCTACATCAAGTGCCTTGAGGAGGTAGTGCTGCCTGGGTCAAGAGGGTGGCTGCTGGAAGACCCTATGTCTGCCAGCAGGACTCTGCACCATGCCACACAAGCAGAAGAACCCAATCATGGCTGTCAGACAATTTGTGACTACATCACCTCTTACATTTGGTCACTTAACTCACCAGACTACAACCCCCTTATTATGTGTGGGGCACATTTGAGCAAAAGACCAATAAATTTTCTTGTCACACCAAAAATGAATTGAAGGCAAGGATTATGGCAGCATTTACCAACTTAACCAAGGGGAATGTCCAGAAGAGTTGCAGTCAATTCCAAACTTGTCTGGAGGCTGTGATTAAAGGGCAATGGCAAGAAATTTACTCTTTAGTATTACAAGATATTTTTGTGTAATTTTGGTAAATATATCCGTTAAAACAAGATGTCTGTGTCATTTTCATTTTTGAGTCATTTAGACGACAATTTATAAATCGCACTCTGTATACATGTATATTAATTATATTTTTATGCTATAGTGTTGCCTGGAGCATCAAAATGTTATAATGTTGGTAATATACTTTTGCCAGTGAGTAAAATATTACAGTTTATCACTTTTGACTATTCATACTTCAGTTGTCCTTTGAGATGTTCATAAATTTAAGTCAGTTTTTATCACATGTTTATTAAAGAAATTAAAAAAAAACATAGCCTAACATGTTTTGTGCATTACAAAGCAACAGACACTGGGTTTTATATAGATCTTATATTATTTAAAATAATTATATATGTGTGTGTACATGTATGTATGAATATATAATAACTAAACTAAAAAAATCATTCCATTTGTATAACTTTTTAAAGATTCATGAATAAGTTGTTACAGTGTTGTCAAATAAAATGAATAAGAGATAAGAATGCAATAAAGATTGAAAAACAATATTTTATTAAAAAAAACAAATATGAAACTTAATTTTTATTGAATTTAGGACATCATGATGAATTTATGTCTGGCAATCATTTTGCAGAAATACAGAAAGACACATTTTACATTTTGCCCCATTTACAGTATGTCAGGATTTATTCTGACAAACATTAAGAAATTTTGCATTTCTTTTCTGGGATAAGATTCTTTACTCAGATTTCTAGATATATATTCTTTACTCATATTTCTACATATATTCTTTTTCATTTTTCTGTGCCAATTTTGCTTCTTGGAAAATCTTTTTGCAGAATAATGCATCAATCATTTGCGTCTGCTGCATGTAATGTAGCAGACAATAAAATCAAAAGAAGCACAGACTGAAAATGCAGTTCTGTATGACAGACTCTTGTAGGGGGGCAAAAATATTAGCAAAAGAGACCGATTGTAATTTCAATCTCTACAACAAGAAAAAGATAAAACACATAAAAACAAAATAAAGTACTGTGAAAGTCATATGAAGTAAAATATGTAGAAAGTTCAAAGAGTGCTTCAGCTGAAATGTTATGATTTTAACAACAAAGATAAAGATGCTATTCAATGAATAGTGACGACATCTCAAAATATTACTGAACCCTCAAATCAAACTAACAACATTCTATCATCACTGAGCAGACCCCAAACTTTCATCTATCATGCTGGATGGGTGTTTTCTCAAGGAGGCTCTTTGCCTTGAATGTCTGTTAGGATTTAAGCTTTGCCCAGACCTCAAGTGGAACTCATATATCCAATTTATTGCTAAAGATACTGGAAAAATGGTCAGTTCAGTGTACCATTCCAGCAAGAATCTGACTCCAACTTTTATACTTTATCTTTACAAGAGCCAGATCAGACCAAAAAAAGAATATTGCTGCTATATCTGGACTGGAGCTGCCCAGTTCATACTTGCCTGTCTTTATAAAGTTTAAAAGTGTTTATGAGGCTTTGTGGGTGATGAATTATTTTCCACCCTACAACCCTTCTCCTCCTCTAGATGAAATGTTGCAAGTGTCTCACTACTGTAGTGCTATTTCCATGACAAGCAAACATTTCCTGGTTCCATCAGCCCTGACTTTTGCAACTGGGACCCACCATGCCACATACATAAGAATGAATCATTTCCATTCCCTTCATATTCCATTAATAAGAAGTAAATTCCATTCAGATAGCTTCTTCCCAAGAACTGCTGCTTTTTGGAAAAGACTCCTGGTAGGATGTTTTCCTGATCACTACAATCTTGACCTCCTCAAGTTTAGGGTTAACCATTATGTTCCCTAGTTAACATCTTGTCTTTTCTTATGCTCATAAAGTACCATGCATTAACCTTCTACCTTGAGTAGTTCTTGGGCCTTGTGTTGGGTTCAAGAGCCACTAGTAAAAAAATAATTACTGTTGAGAAATCATGTACTTCTTTGCACAACTTTCACATTTCTCTTTGTAATCTTTGCTTAAAGGTGGTAGTTTGTGTTTATGCCTTTAGATAATGTTCTTAAAATTCTATATCTTTTCTTTCTGTTTACATTTGCAATGCCAATATCTTCAAATGTTTTCCAATTGGTCACTCCATTTTTCTTGCTTCTCCTTTAATGTCCCTTCAGAATGTGGTTGATCATAGCTCTCAACAACTTCCTAACAATTTTAACTCTTCGATTTGTTTGCCTTTTTACTTTTTACTATTCCTCCAACTTCCTGTTTTATTTACACAAGTTTCTTAGGGAGTAGGTTACACACTATTTTCTTTTTACCCCTCTTTCTGACAATATGTTCTGTGAGTACTAAATTCTCCAACATCGCTTTTTTTTGTATCTTATGTTGTTAAGATTATGCCTACCTATTTTTTAAATATCTTTCCCAAATAAAATTCATCTTTTTCTTATCTTCTTCTTCTTATTTTTTTCCTTGGGTTTCTGTTGCATATATATTTCCTTCCAGGTCACAAACAGAGACCTAAGGTCAGAAATAGCTTCATGATATTTTCCACTGATCATTTTTGTTAAAAAACAATAATACACACACTTATTTTACATAGATAAAGCTCTTCATAATTAGTGAGTTGTACTTGTGAGTACAATTTTTTATATTTCTTTAAGGCATGGTAGTCCATACCTTAAAGAAATAGAAAAAGTTGTCCTGGTAGATGCATCTACCAGGACCTTTCCCAATCAATCTGAGATCTCCAACTACAACTGGAATTATTGATATCTTCATGTGCCATATTTTCAAGATCCTTGTATTTTGATATTTTTTGAAGATTTATTATTATTATTATAACAACAATATAATAATAATAATAATAATAATGATAGTAATAATAGTGTTGAGAAGATGTTTCTCTTGATACATGTCACAGTCCCAGCTGACAAAAGTTCCTCTCTCAAGACATTTGTAAAGCAAAGCCAATGCAAGGATCTTGCAATAGAAATTGACAGAATTTGGCATCCTATGCCAACAAATATGTAGCCCAAATTCATTTCAATTCCCAAACAAGAGTATTACAAAAAATCATACCTTTGATTACCACACACATCTTACACAAATTGCTCTCCCTATGTAGATAAAAGAAGTTTTAAAATGTAGAAATATTTGATGAATGTTTTATAATGGTTTCTTGAAACTGTAAGCATGATCATTTTACAAACAATTTCTGGAATTCTTAATTTTAAAACTTCTGCACAAATTCTGAACATTTCTCCCCCACCAATCCACAAAATACATGGAACCTCACTTGTTAGTACTTCAGATGCAAAACCCTTACTGTATATTGACATCTCTTCACGGCAACTTGTCAAGAACAAAGGAAAATAAAAATAAAGGTGCAATGATAATAATTTGTTTTTCAAAACAGAGGAACAACAGGGTGTGGATTTCTTTTGAATGGTTGGGAAAAGGTGATCTAAAAAAGGAAACAGCAAGATTGTTAACTGCAGCTCAGGATCAAGCAATTAGAATATAAGCTATCAGAAAATATGTGCAGCATTTATATTGTGCAGTAAAGCAAGTGAAACTATTGTATATATTAGTATTAGAATGTTACATATTTGTTAGTTTTACATTGGAATATTTGTTAAAAATTTGGATTCAAGTAGACAGATAAATATATAATCATAAGCTGGAGAGTGCCATCAATGATGAAGAAGTAATGGACAAAGTCAGTGAACATTTGTGCCTGGATAAAATTTTTCTCAGCCAAGAAGACAGATTTTGTTACATTACTGACATTGCTTGAAAAAAAAATGAGAATTGTATAGACTTAAAGTATAAAATCAAGAGAATGTAGGAAACAAAAAGTGATTATCTCCCTTTGGTGGAGATAAGTCACATGGGTCACATGATGGCTGCTTAGTGATGTCACTTCATACAGTGATGAGAGGTCTATTCTTGCAATGAATTACAGTATTATTATATCATGAATATAATAATGCCCATAATGGGGTGGGAATACAAATGGGAGAATAAATCTTTCTACCATGTCTTTCTCCCATTATAAGAATATGGAATTACCAAAAGGTAAAAATTGTCTATTGGAATCAAAGCAAGAGGAAGAGTGTCAGAGAATTTTGTCCATTAGTTTACCAGTGAATTATATGTGTTGTAGAAGGGACGTTTCCTTGACACAGTGAAAACAATCAAAAAATTACTGGATGCCTAAAGCTGCAGAATGTAGCTTTATATCTAATAAGTGCAAAAACGGACTAATAACATCCAATAACCTGTACAAAAAGAAAATTAATAATAATAAGAAGGAGAATGTGGTAACAAGTGCTCTTGGTCTGGTCAAAAAAGGGATAGAAAAATGCACCAACAAAATCTCTAACAACAACAAGATATAAGAAGTGCAGAAGGTCGTCTTCCTCAGCAGAGCTCACATATTAAGGAAGACTCTTATCAAATAAATCCATCCCATCCTCATGGTCACCCCAAGTTCAAGAAACAAACTTGGCTCCATGAGTGAATAAAGCAGAGTATTGAAAATTAATAAAATGACAAAATTAAAATAATTTTGAATAAAACTATTATTATTATTATTATTATATTAATAATTTAAAATAAAACTCTCAGTGTCAGTAATTTTGAAAGAAAAGATGATCAGAGTCAAAATGAAATTCTGATATTGTATGAAATCAGAAATGCTGATTATGTTGCAAAAAAAATTTTGATAAAATGTCTAAGCACCTCTTTTTGTTTTGTATCTATCATGAAGTCTGCAGGCTAAAATGTCAGTCCATATATTAAGAATATTTTGAATAAAATAGATAAGAAAGAAGAAAGTGTTAACTGATATATTAACTTTTATGGGGAAAACAAGAAAGAGGTGGAGACATCTTGAGGAACAGGGAACACAAAAGTAATACTGAAATGAAAAACTCCCCAAAAGAATTTAAAGTATTTGGTATTCATGGAAAGAATTCATTAGAAATTCATATATTCATCTGAAACCGCCCCCCCCGACCATCTCTGAGCCTCCATGTTATTAACTTTGATTTTTAGAAAAGAGAGAGAGAAAGAAAACAAGACAGAGAGAGAGAGAGAAAGAAGAGGATGAAAATGAAAACACAAATCTGTAAAAAAGAAAAAAATTAATAGATAAAACACATGACTGATGCATGATAACAACAATTGAAATAATAATAACAATAATAATCATAATGATTTTGATAATGATGAGAATAATAATAATAATATTAATAATGAGACTAATAATAATGGTAATAATAAATTAGTCAGTGATAGAAAGCATAATTAAACCAGATTTTATAATAGAGAAAAAACAACCTTATTATTGTAATTATAACTGCTTTGATAATATTAAGGTTGAATGCATCTTTACAATAATAACAAAAGTAACATTAATCATGTTTCTTGTTATTATACCACCGTCACCAACTCTACCACCACCAATGCCACCACAGCCACAACTACAACAGTTTCAATGTATATTAGTTAAAATGCAAGTTATATATATTGACTAAACTTATTTTAGTCTGGTATAAGGTCATAAGTATGGGTTACAGTAGTAATAGTCTGTGAGGATAACTTGGTAACCACTAGTCTATAATGAGTGTTCTCAAAAAATAGTTGGTTAAAATTTGCTAATTTTAACTGTGGCTGGGGGTCATTTTTGCCTTTTTTTGAAATCAAATCAGCAAAATAGCCTCAAGTTTGCAAGCATGCTCATTAAAATATTTGAATGTTGGTCCTGATCTGACGGCTTGGTTTCAGTCACTATCCCATTGCCATAAGCTTTCCTCTCTGTGTCTTTTCTATAAACACTTTCCTGGTAATTGTTCAGATGAGCTCTTTGCTATGGTACCTAGACTTTTTTTAAGTGTAGTACTAGATTGGTGAGGAGGCACAGTGGAGTAATGGATAGCAGCACCAATTGAGGAATCGGTGAGCTGAGTTTGAATTCCAGTCAAATCCATTACATTCACTTACATGCTAATACCATTGGGAAAGGTATGAATCCTCTTCTCCCCCCAGCTATGGGTAAATAGCAGGACAGATCGGGTTCTATAGCCTTGGATGGCAACTGGTCTACTGCAGAAAGAAATGGCGACCTCCCACGAGAAAAAAATCTGCCTCATCAGTCATGTATTGAAAGATACATGATCACCTAAGCATGTATCATGCATGGCACATCACTGATTGACTAGACTGGCATCAAGATCTCATCAATTTACAATTGAGCTGGCTAGATGAAACTGTAAATTCTATATAAACAGTTTCTTTTCTTGCACTTCTTGCTTGTGGAACCCACTTCTGGCTCCATGCTTTCCAGACAACTTTAATCTGCAAAAAATTAAATGCAATGTCAATATCTATCTATTGTTCTCCTGCTTACTCTTTCCTCTTTCTGCTCATTAGTAATGTTTCTGTTTCTAATTCTTTCACACTCAGGAAGCCCTTGTGTCTTAGTGTCCTTAATACCTTGCATGGGGTGAAATCAATTAAGAAAAAAGATAAAAAAATAGGCAGTTATAATTCACAACAGTTTCATTTTCTTTTTAACATCTATGGACTGACATTTTGAGAATGAGGGTGGACTTGTTTCCCAGTGTTTTCTCCATGGTTTTGAATTCAGAGTAGTCCTGCTCTCTGACTGGTTGCCACCCAAGGCTAGATAAACCAGTTTAAGCTACTATTTTACAAATAACTTTAAAGGGAGGAGAAATGGGTTTATGTCTTTCTTGATGGCATTAGTGTGAAAGTGAATGCAACAGAGTAGGTCAGTATTTGAACTTGGTTTATCACTTCCACTTTCCCCACTGCTAACCATTACATCACCTCAGTAACCCAAACTTTCTTCCACCAAATGCCAACCATCTTTTCTCAAGTGGCCTGTCTTTCAGCTTTCAATACAGTCTTCCTAACAATCTATATATCAAAGGTTAACAGTAAAAGAGCATCCAATTTCATTAACACCTTGTTTGTTTATAATTTAATGAATAAAATAACAGGATAGATTAGTCTTTGTAACCTTGTTTGGTAAACAGTCTAGAAGAACAACTGTGAATTCCAAAGCAGGAAAAGAATCCACATATACCTTTCTATAGGTATGACTAAAATAGCAAAAGGGACAAGGCTTGCAACCTCACTATATAGAAAGATAATAACATATTACTTTACAAGAAGTAATGTAATTGGTCCTAACCTGGTATTTCAACTTCAGTCACTTTCTCACCAACACAACATGGCTCTGTCTTCTCTACAAATATTTTCATGACAATTGTTCTGATGAGCTTTTTATCCTGGTGCATCAACTACATGAATTTAAGCATGCTACTAGATTGACAACTAGGTCTCATTGTTTTACTATTGAATGAGCTAAGATGAAATCACTACTTCTCTTCTAATGGTTTCTTTTCTTGCACTTCTCACCTATGAAATTTAAATGCAACATCAATCGCCATCTTCTGTTTTCCTGAACCCTGTTCCTTTATTGTCCTTTCCTCACTCCTCCTCACTAAAGTCTTCTAATTCTCTTCCACTCCCTGTAATCACCTGTGTCATAATGGCATCCTAAATTTCCAGGAACCAGTTCTATAAAGCCAAGTAATCTTTAGGAACCTATTTTGTTTATTTTCTTTTCAATCTGAGAATGGAAACAAATTACTTTATAGTATCAAAAAAGAATTCAACCATTTTGATAATTTAATAGAAAACATTTATTTATTAAGATATATCCAGATTGAAATTCTGTTCATATTTCTCTTCAGAAGTCTGATGCTTTTTGACTCTACTGTCATCAGCTGTGTTATGGTTATTTTAGCCATATTCAAATGGAATCGCTCTGCAGTCTCAAAGATCCAATGGAAGATCTATCAAATTTATGACTACAAGATTTGACACATTTTTAACTTCAAGACAATTCCTTTTGTCAGAATAAATTATGTCCATTACAGAAAACCCTCTTTCAACCTCCACAGAACTCACAGTAATGTTATTAGCTATTTAGTTATTATATATTTGCTATTAATATATAAGATTATTTTTAGATAATTTGACAACCAGTTTCCTAAGCTTTTAGAATTTTAAGAATCAGTTTGAATGAACCAGTAAAAACTGGTAGGATGCTATCGCTGGTTCTAGTAGCATTATTGCCTTGCTTGGGGTGAAATGATTAATAAAACAAAAAAATTAAAAAAAAAAACCTGCTTGTTAAATATGATTAGAACACAAGCTGAAAGACTAAGTGAATTGACTCTCCAAGAATTTTTTCTACAAAATCACCTTCAAAATAATGCTTGACTTTATAGGCTGATACAGTGTTTTTTTGTTTTTTTAATATTATTGCATCCTTGAAATACTGTATTTCCTGGGACATTAGCTTCAAGGCCAAATATCATGTTAAAATTTTTCAAAATAAATTAAAGAAACAAAAGTAAGTAAATTAAAGACAACTTTTTGGCTGTAGGACACAGTAAAGTTTCCAAACTTATTTTAGGAAAAATATAACCTTTTTCATATAAGGAAATACATTACTTTGGGTATAATTGAATAATATATCTATTAAGTTTTACTAGCAGAAAATATGTTGGCCAAAAATACACTGAGAAAAAACTGTTTTTGTCCTTGAAATAATAATATATTTATAGTATTTGAAATTGAGAAACATGACTAAACTCTTTCAGTTGACAATATTCACAGAAAACATTCTATGCATGGTGTTCCACTCACCTTGTTAAATGCAAACACATTTTATTTCACAATTGGCCTTATGCCAAACTGAGCTAAATGTAAAGTGAGAATTAGCTATTAAGTTAAGGAATTGAAAGCTCAACTATTGTGGCCTTGTGCCAGACGGAGTTTAACATAATACAATGTGCAAAAATGATGATTAGCTACTTAACCAGATTAAGGAATTTGCTCTTAATGAATGCTCAATTATTGCAGCCTTATGCCAGATGGTTACCCTGTGCTAAAGTGATGATTTGCTACTTAATGTCAAGGAGTTTGATCTTAGTGGGTGCTCAATTATTGCGGCCTTGTACCAGACTGAGCTTAGGACCCCTGCCAGAGAGTGATGATTATGAAAATTTCTTTGGATTCTAAATTATTTTTATTGTGCCAGACTAAAAATCTACTGCAGATGTCTGTGAATGATTGGTTAGTAGGTTAATCTCATTGACCCTTGCTAATAAGTTTGATTTTTATGTGTGTTTAATTATTGTGACCTTGTACTAAACTATATATAAGTTAACTAAATACAAAACAGTGCTGAAAAGTTCTCAGCTTGGCAAAGAAGGGATTCCAGGAATAGATAGTTTCACTTCATACCTCCCCCGTGTTTTGAACAGGAGTAGTTTTTTCCTTTGTTTCCTGTTTCCAGTTCCTTCTAACACCTACTTCAACTATATACATCCAACATCTCTGCTTAAACTCTGAAATTTTACTTACTATTTTATTTATTTTTCCTCATTAAGAGTAGATATGTTTGCATATAATCCAGTTCATACTCCTCCCTGGTGTTTTGACCTGAAATAGAGGTTTTTCCTTTGCTTCCTGTTTAAGATTAGGTTTCTGGTTACTCTTAAAGTCTTTTCATTCTCTTTCACTCCCAGTAATCCCTTGTGCCTTAGTGGCATTATCACCTTGCTTGGGGTGAATTGATTAAAAAAAAATTTCTTGTTTGGTCATTTGATCAGATTTTGAGAAGTGGATTGGGCTAAGAAAATTTCAGCACCTAAACACCACAACCCCACCAAACCACCTGCTTCTCATGTATTTCAAATGATTAATGCACATGGAATATATTAAATGTAAATATTGTTATCAGCTTGTGGGCTAAGGTGTTAGCTTTCTGTCTCTTCTTCTGTTAAACCTGTGGAGGTCATGTGCCATGACCTTTCCTTTGGCCCAACAATTTATCATTTTATCACCTGGCTTGACACTCCATCAATCAGTTACTTCCATAATGGGTGCTTTCCTTGATCTGTTTCCACTGGAACAGCCAGGTTTTGCAGAGTAGGAACAGCTAAAATACATTTATGGATATTTCTTCTATTATATCAAGTTGTTTTTATGCTTCTAATCCAAACAGAACATCTGCCTTTGTGCTTTTGTTTTTGGCATGTGATGGTTTTAAAGCCCATCTCAAGAACTAATAATGTTTGGGTGGATTATGATGTTCTTGAAATGTCTGGTTTCTGCCAGGTGTACATTTATTGTTGCCTCAAAAATAGGCAAACGGGGGAAAGAAAAAAAAAAACATCAATAACAAAGTAGGTAAAAAGTTTTAAGTAAAAAAAAATCATATAGTCTTTTAGATTTTTAATTGTGATAAGAAATTTGAAGCAATATTAACACTCTCATCATTATAATTGTACAGTTGTTAAGTACAGACAATATATATATATATATATATATATATATATATATGACATAAGGAGATAATTATCAAGCTTAGAGCACTATGGAACAAGGCAACAACTGTGGAGCATGATATATATTTGGAATTCACAACAACTGAGCTGAGATAGTATGAATAATAATGGCCTGGAAATAATTAATATAAATTTACAAGAAAATTTATAAATCCTAGTTAGACCCAAGGAAATTCTATGGGTGTTAAAATCTAAGATTATCTATTATCTTATACACCTGCTCTTCTCTCAGAATTTGTATCTTCTCATTTCCTCCCTTATCCTTTCCAGTTTTAACTGCCCATCCATGTTTTTTATCTAAACATTATACAAAGATGGATTAATTTCAGATGCAAAAAATGAATAAAGAATACACATACAGGGTGCGATGGGTAAATTGTCGCCGTTTTATATTTTTAATTTCATGCATGTGCATTGTTTGTTTTTGATTTTGTCAACTGCACAGTATAGTAGGGTCAGTTGGGCACTGTCTGGGAGAAAAACAGCACTGTGATGAAATTCCCTCTGCCAGGAATTCGAAAACGGCATTTGCACCGCTTGGCATTTGCACCAGAAGCCCCAATATGAACATTTCAGACTGTGTGAGTGTCAATCTGAGGACAGGGCAGAGGATTTGGAAAGAGTTGGATGAGTCTAATGGTGATTATGAAGGTGTTTGGAATGATCACTAGTGATGGCAATATCATGCCTTCATTCATCTTCCCACAGACAATTTCTGCAACTATATCACCCCTTATATTTGGCCACCTAACTCCTCAGACTGCAACCCCTTTGATTATTATGTGTGGGGTAAAATTGAGTGAGAGACTAACAAACTCCTTGTAACACCAAAGATGAACTGAAGGTAACAATTATGGCAGCGTTCACCAACTTAAACAAGGAAACCATGCAGAAGCAATGCAGGAGATTCCAACTTTATTTGGAGGCCATAGTTGAAACGAATGGTGATTTTATTGAATAAATTTACTCTTTAGGATTTCAAGATATTTTTGTGTAATTTTGGTAAATATATGAAATGAGATGTCAGTGTTATCTTCATTTTTGCATAATTTAAACAACAATTTATCCGTAACGCCCTATATATTGAGTTTGCAACTAAGTTTCTGCTGTTTTTTTATTTAAATTTTTTAAAAGGTTTAATAAAAAATAACAACTAATTAATTAATAATGTATTCTCTCTTGTTGTTTACAACTTCTTCCCAATGTTCAACACAAGATTTTCAATACCTTGTAGGTAGAAATCACCGTTTCAACTTGAAAAATTAATCCAACCAAGCTCTCAATTCTGCATCAGTATTGAACAAAACTCTGTGCATAGCATTTGAAAAAGATCAAAAGAGGTGGAAATCCATTGGTGCCAAATCAGGAGAGTATGGCAGGTGTGGCAGCACTTCCCAGCTATGCATTTGAATGGCTTCCTTGGTCATATTGGCAATATGAGGGCAGGCATTGTCGTGCAGCAAAAGAACTCCATGCTGCCGATTAGGTCTTTTCTCTTGAATAGCCGTGTTGAGTCATTCTATCTATTGAACATAGAGTTTTGCATTGACTGTTTGGTTCCATTCAAGCAATTCATAATGGATAATCCCATTCCAATCCCACCATACATGCAACATTGTTTCACATGGATGAAGATCTTGTTTCACGCGTGGTGTCACTTATTTACTGGGGCTAAGCCATTCCTGGCACTGCTTCATATTGATGTACAGGCACCATTTTTCATCACCAGTAACAATTCAATAAAGAAATCATTGCTTGTGTCCATGACTTGAGCTATGATGAGCAAGCAAACCAGTGGAGATTGTAGCTCGTTGATTTTTCTTGTTGTCACTTAAAGCATGCGGACCCCCATGCTCCACACTTCTGAACCTTTTCCATTGAGTAAAGATGCTTCTCTATAGCAGTGTGGGAGCATTCCATTTTCTCTGCCAGTTCCCTTGTTGTTTGATGAGAATTTTTGTGCAAAAGTTGGTTTAATCACTCTTCATTGAACTTAACTGCACAACCAGAATAAGGTATGTCTTTGAGGTCAAAATTTCAATTTTTGAACTTGGCATACCAATCACAAGTGGTTCTTCAGCTATGGCATCCTCTCCGTACACAGCACAAATGTCGCAAGCAGCTTTTGCGGCCTTAGAACCTTGATTAAAAGCAAAAAGGAGGTGTTGAAAATGCCCATTTTTCTTAACTTTACATTACATTTTAATGATCTGAAAATAAACACAAATTAACTTAAAAAAAAAAAACATTCCAAAATGATTCCAAAATAGAATTCTCAAAAAAAATAGATTCCAAAATTTAAAAACACAATAGATTCCAAAATTTAAAAGAACGGTGGGGGCTTAGTTGCCACCTATTTATGATATCATCCTCTCTTTTATCTTTCTTTTACTTTATATTGACGTATAAAATTTTTTACACCAATCTATTCCTATTTGCTCATATTCTTTTTGATATCCAACCATCAAAACTGTTTTTCTGTCATCCACTTCCTCAACTCTCTCTCTCACTGTGTATATTTTTTCCTTTCATCTGGTTTCTTTTATTTTATTTTCTCTTTAAAACCCCCCTTTGCTACTCATGTTCCCTCTTGTATTTCTGAATTCCTTAATATTATTTATGTTGTTATCTTGATCTGAAAGGGAAACTAATTTAAGCTCAGAAGGACCAGGAAGACATTAATGTCTGATCTGTAGTAGAAAAGTGCAACAATCAGATATACAAACAAATTAATAATATAAAGATTAAACATTTCATTAAGAAAAAATCTTGAATTATTTGCATAATTATTACAGCTATTCAAAACATATTTATTCTATCCTCCTTGCTGTCATCATAATTACTTAGTTAAATACATCCATATAATGACTATTACGGATATTATCATAATAACATTCCAAAATTTATTCCATTTTTTTATACTAATCTTCACACAATACAAAGCTCAAGTCCACTCAAGGTAGAGGATTACTGTGTGGTGTTGCATGAGCATAAGAAAAGGCAAGAAGTAAAGTTTATAGGCTTAACTGTTATCTTTTTAGTAATTTGGTAAACATCTTGCCAGGAGTCTGTTCCACAAAGCAGCATTTCTTGGGGAGAAGCTGTCCAAATGGAATTTACTCCTTACTAATAGAATACAAAGGGAATGGGGATGAATGACCTTTGTGTACATGGTATGGCAGGTCCCAGTTGTAAAGGTCAGGGCTGGTGAGACTAAGGAATGTAGTTCATCAGAACGTGTCATGGAAATAAAGGCTCATGACGTTCCATCTGTGGAAAAGGGGTTAGAGGGTGGAAAATAATTCATCACCCACAAGGATTTAATTTAGTTTTTGTGTTACTCATATTGTTACTAAATTTCAGCAAATATATTTTTTTGTTCAACATCCTTCTGCAATTTTACAGTCCATAAAGGAATAGCTAAATATCTTTTTTTTCATAGACCAAAATGAAAAACAAAACATAGAATATACTGGCATGATTCATTTCCAGGAATGCAAGCCATACAAATGATACCATTCACAGCCACCTATATAACCAGGTGCTTCTAAGAGATAAGAGTACTCATCACTTCTTTCTCTGTTCAGAAAAGACAACAATCACACTGTAATAAAACCCATACTGATCCAATTTTTTCTGTTAATTTTATCTTTTCTCCAGTAAGATTTCAAATTAATCCTCTCTCAGTTATGGATTTTTATGGATATTTTTATTTTGGTTTTCTTTATTTAATGAATATCCACACATATAAATTAGAATCCCCTGAGATACATGGGTAACTGGGAATCATATCATCTGTGTGGCTCACATTGCTGAAAATGAATCAAGCCAGTCAGTATAATAGCTACCATTCACTCTTTGGCATTTTGTTCTTTAAAAAAATATATCTTTCTTTACAGATTATTCACCCGAAGAAAGCTGCAGAATGGATCATTGAAAACTTTGCAATAATAACATCAGCAATACAAAGAATTGGTTCACTTGCCCAAATAAATGTTGGAATAATAATGACTCTTTTTTTTTCAATGTTATAGACAATAGCATCATCAAAACTTTCAATATTATATAATACTTGGACAATGTGTGATCTTTTGATTAAAGTTTTAGATTTTAAAAAATATGGATGACATATTTCTAAATAAGCTCCCCATCTTGACAAAAAAAAGGAATCTTTTAAAACTATAAGTGACTGAATGCTTTTACAATGGAAACAGAAGACTGAAAGAAATATTACTTTTTCTAGAGGAAATTACAAATTATTTCCTCAGACTTCTTTAAGAAAATACTGATTTCAATTCGGCAGACATGTTCAAAATTTGATTAAACCTTAGCTGTGGGTCACAAAATCAAGACAACAGTTATTGTTAAATTTGGTTTCTCATAATTCCCTCTGCTTTTGTTTTCTTTGTGCCCAAGATGATTGCAATTCTGAAAAATAATTGGTTTTTGATCTTGGATTAAAAACAGAATAACAGATGCTCAATATGCCCATACACAAACAGGAATTGTCATTTATTTATTTATGCTTGCATTATAAGAGTGGAAGATACCTTTCTTATTTTTTCAGGAATTTATTGGAAACATATTTGGGTGAGACAAGGTCATAAAGGAATTTATGGGCTATGCTTCTCTTCTGTACACTATTTACATTATTCAGACTATTGTCCTCATCTTTGTTGCCATATTTATTACAATGTTTCGGCTGTTGTATGCTCCAGCCTTCTTCAGGTGGTTGGAATGTCAAACTGAACCCTTTATTTCGCTCACTGGGGTAGACTGTTCTAGTTCCACATGCCATGTTTAATGGATGTCAGTTATCAGTTATCTCCTGTTAATTTCCCACTGCAAGTTCTCCACTGCCTTAACTGGGTATTGAACTCACACTCTTTGGGTCCTGTCACTGGATCTAACTAATGTCTTTATCCACTGTGCCATGTGTCCTTGCAGAAATAAAGGGTTTAGTTTGACATTCCAACCACCTGAAGAAGATCGGAGCATACAACGACCAAAACGTTGTAATAAATATGGCGACAAAGATGAGGACAATAGTCCGAATAATGTAAATAGTGTACATAATACCTCATCTCAGAAATATAGACAGATACTGAAAGGCCGAAACGTTGTAATAAATATGGCGACAAAGATGAGGACAATAGTCCAAATAATGTAAATAGTGTACATAATACCTCATCTCAGAAATATAGACAGATACTGAAAGGCCGAAACGTTGTAATAAATATGGCGACAAAGATGAGGACAATAGTCCGAATAATGTAAATAGTGTACATAATACCTCATCTCAGAAATATAGACAGATACTGAAAGGCCAAACGTTGTAATAAATATGGCGACAAAGATGAGGACAATAGTCCGAATAATGTAAATAGTGTACATAATACCTCATCTCAGAAATATAGACAGATACTGAAAGGCCGAAACGTTGTAATAAATATGGCGACAAAGATGAGGACAATAGTCCGAATAATGTAAATAGTGTACATAACACCTCATCTCAGAAATATTGACAGATACTGAAAGGCAAACGTTGTAATAAATATGGCGACAAAAGATGAGGACAATAGTCCCAATAATGTAAATAGTGTACATAATACCTCATCTCAGAAATATTGACAGATACTGAAAGGCCGAAACGTTGTAATAAATATGGCGACAAAGATGAGGACAATAGTCCGAATAATGTAAATAGTGTACATAATACCTCATCTCAGAAATATAGACAGATACTGAAAGGCCAAACGTTGTAATAAATATGGCGACAAAGATGAGGACAATAGTCCGAATAATGTAAATAGTGTACATAATACCTCATCTCAGAAATATTGACAGATACTGAAAGGTCAAACGTTGTAATAAATATGGCGACAAAGATGAGGACAATAGTCCGAATAATGTAAATAGTGTACATAATACCTCATCTCAGAAATATAGACAGATACTGAAAGGTCGAAACGTTGTAATAAATATGGCGACAAAGATGAGGACAATAGTCCGAATAATGTAAATAGTGTACATAATACCTCATCTCAGAAATATTGACAGATACTGAAAGGCGAAACGTTGTAATAAATATGGCGACAAAGATGAGGACAATAGTCCGAATAATGTAAATAGTGTACATAATACCTCATCTCAGAAATATAGACAGATACTGAAAGGCCGAAACGTTGTAATAAATATGACAAAGATGAGGACAATAGTCCAAATAATGTAAATAGTGTACATAATACCTCATCTCAGAAATATTGACAGATACTGAAAGGCCGAAACGTTGTAATAAATATGGCGACAAAGATGAGGACAATAGTCCGAATAATGTAAATAGTGTACATAATACCTCATCTCAGAAATATTGACAGATACTGAAAGGCCGAAACGTTGTAATAAATATGGCGACAAAAATGAGGACAATAGTCCGAATAATGTAAATAGTGTACATAATACCTCATCTCAGAAATATTGACAGAGGCTTGCTTTCTGGTTTGATATTCACTGCCAGCTTATCTCCCTTTTTCTCTTCATCTTTGCAATCTTTGTGTTGCAATTCAGAACCTCTCCTCTAGCTTTTTATCCATTGTATGAAACTTGTATGAGTTTAGTGATCAAATCATATTTGTGATAAAGAAAGTGTGTCTTTTGAAATTAAGAAGCAGTAGAAATCTCAGAATAGGAGTAGATAGGTTTGCCTATTGTTTGGTTCATACTCTTCCCAGTCCTCTGAACAGGTTTATCCATCATTTCTTGTTTAAGATTGGATTTTTGATTCTTTTTAAAGCTTTTTCATTCTCTTTCACTCCCACTAGCCCCTTGAGTCTTAGTGACATTACTACCTTGCTTGGAGTGAATTGTTTAAAAATAAATTTGTTGACCTGATGATTATTGAAGAAGTGACCAATAGAATAGAGAACTTTGGTATATTTGTGTTGATTTTTGAAACCTCAGAAAATCTTTGTGATGTTTCTCAAAATATTTATCTGTTAAAATTTGGTAAGAAATAGCTTGTATAGTGTCATAGTGTCAGTCCATAGCAAAAAACACTAAGGAATAAAAGAAAGTCAACAGTCACTCGTTAGAAAGCAAAAAGAAAGAAAAAGATAAAGTGGTTTATGTATTCCAAGATTTTATTGTAGTTTCTTTACTAAAGTAAAAAAAGATCTAAAAAACATTCAAATATGTCTGCAATTTTTTTCCACAGGGATTAATAAGTTATAGAATACCACACTAGCCTAATTGTTTTACTTAGTCTCATATTGACACACATGTAAAGCTTAAGATTTTAGGCATCTAAAGATTAAAGAACAATACAGCACAGTCATTTTTTTTTATCTGATCTCATATTTTAATCATACATTTTTCAAAACATAACTTTTTTGTAGTGGATGCCACAAAATTAAGAAATAATACCAAACCCCATTTTTTTTACTTGGCCTCATATTTTAATAATACATTTTCAGAGCTTATCATTTTTTTATGCTTAGAATAAAGTGTTATGCTGACACATTTCCTCATTATCCTTAGTTAAGAAAAAATGTTCACCTGGCCTCATATTCTAATGTCACCATTTCAAAGTTGAACATTTTTAGGCATCTAATAATTTAAGAATAATTCTAGCTGAACTAGTTTTTTGGAAAAATTAGCCATCAAATGTAATAAAATGATTGAGATTTTTTATTTTCAGAATTATTAAAAATATGTTTTCCTTAAAAAATAAAAAATGGGATTATACTGTTGCTAGTTTTGACGAAATGTTTGTTGTTTCAATCTCACCAAAAAGGTTTTTTATGGCTTTTCATTTTAAGTGTGTGTGTTTTTCAGTGAGGTTTTTATTCAGCAACCATGATATGGCATCTCCTCTATTCATTTGACACTCACTGCATTTATTTGACCCTGCAGAGGGAAAAAGAAAGTAACTTACCTAACATCCTTGTGTAAATGGACAGCAGAATATGGACTGGCAGAGAGAATAAGATATATATTGCTTAAAGCTACAAAGGCTAGGAAGTTGTGGAGAGCCATGATTGCCCATGTTCTCAAGGGACCTAGAATGTAAAAGAAGAAAAACCGTGCATAATATTGGCCTTACTGTATTTGATACAAGCTGACCACTTGTATCACATACACAGACATTGTTAAAATTGGAACCCATAAATTTCAACATAAAGGAGGTCCATTTTAGATCTACAGCAATGATTTCTTAATCCCTTTTTCAAATGATTATCCAAGGGACTCCACAGCATTCCTTCCATTTTTCAAAACTGTGTGCAAAGTCCTCTTTATCAATTTGCTACTAGTTAGCCTCATTGCATTCTATCTAATTTTGTTTACAATATTTAATTTAATGATGTTTTTAGCTTTGAATGTCACAGAGTTAAAAATGATTTATGTCTGACTCCAAATCAGCCTTTTGTTTTTTAATCATTTCACTCCAAGCCACTAACACACAAGGGGTTACTGAGTGTGAAACAATATAAGAAAAAGAAAAACATTATTAAGGAGAGTGAACAATATAAGAACAAGAATTAAGAAGACAGAAGATAACAATTTTTAAACTTTTGAATATCAAATTTGACTGGAAAGCAAGAATCCAGAAGAGAGTTCCACAAGCAAGAAGTGTGAGAAAAGAAACTGTTAGCATACAACTTTACATCTAAAGAATGCTTATATCTAACCATTTCAACTGTATATTGATGAAACCTTTCTGCTAATCTAGTACTTCACTTAAATTCATAAAAACTAAGTACCATAGAACATCAGAACAATTACCATGAAAATATTTATAGAAAAAGCACAGGGAAGCTATATTATGGTGGTGGGAAAGTGACTGGAGCTGAGATGCCAGGTCAGGACATTGCAGATTCTTCTTTGGATTTTATTAAGAATCTCTAAATATATAGCAGGAACACCAAAGCATATGTGTTCAGCAATATTTAAACCTTAGGAGACAACAGGGCCAATCTATCAGTTGAAAAGTCAAATGACGAAGAAGACAACTGGGCTGATCCATCAGCCCCAAAACACAAACTTTGAGATTAGCTAGCTGGTCTTCATACCAGCCAATCAGATTGTTTTTCACATCTCTTGCACATCTGGGCCTTTCAATGGCGGTTTCTATGATAGTTTGCTGTTCTGTTTTTATATCAATCTTTTTGTGTTCCAAGTGAGGGCTTGTGAAAAGGGCTCCATCTTCCTGGCACTGAAACTCCAAATGAGGCTCCATCTCCAAAGAGTTAAGACATGGACGAATGGTAGACTTGCAGATTCTTCTTTGGATTTTATCAATGATTTGTGAAAATTGTGTTAAAAACAAAAATTAAATTCAACCAATTACAAAGAATATGCATAAAGAAAAAGAACAAATAAAGTCACAATAATTATTTTAACAAATAATATCAAATATTTTAAGTCTGTCTTTGAAAAGAGTGGAAAAGATGTTATTGTTGGTTGCTGGAGAAAGGAAGTTCATAGGAGTGTTGTGGGTGTATGTGTGTGTATGTTTAGTTGACTCACTCTAACTAGATGGCCTGTGTGTTAAATGAAAAAGTATATATATGTGTGTATGTGCATGAGCGAGATTGACTAATTAAACTGGTAGATATCATTTCTTATATAGGAATGAATAAGATCAAACTGTATCAAAATAAAGTAGGCACTTTTCAGTTATATGACTACATATCATGAAAGTGAGGAGTTGTGGGATTTTAACCTACAAAGGGTTGATAAGCCATAAAAAATGAACCAATCAATCAGTTGTGCAATTTTAAATGACTACATAGATTATTTGTTTTAATAATAAATATTAATCTTAAAATTTTAATTATTCTTTACTAACAGCTACAATATTTTCTGGGTCAATATTTTACAGCTGACAAAAATATGCAACAAAAGATAAGTTGATACAGCATGTTCACTTATTGACAGCTACTGATGTGAATTTATGTGGAAACAGTGACATAAAAAGATGGATTTATTTGAACAGATGTAATCTGATATAAAGACATTCATGACTCCTCAATAATAAATTGCTTATTTCTTAGTAATTATCTCAGCAATATATTATGTTTCTTCCTCAGGTTTTAGTAGTTAAATGACTGTGTAGTCATCTAAAATATGTAGTCATATAATTGAAAAATAATATAAAGCTTTCTGATTGGTCAGTAAATCTAAAAATGTCACTTCCTTTCAAACTATCGTTGACTGAATCCTTTGAAGTCCAAATTAGTTTGAAAGAATCTTTTCTTATTGGCTTTAAAATAATTGTTTATTAGATTTGAATTTATTCTGAATCATATTTGATAGATTTACTGCAAGTTACTACATTAGAAAAGTCAAAGTTTACAGTGAACTCTAAACTTCAGTGCATCAGAAAGATCTGGATGATGCAATGTTTTGCTTATAAACTTCCCTGTACAAACATTTGTGGATTTACTCTCTTGGTTATTGTTAATGTGACAGTCACACATTACATAAGTTTATTTAATGGTGTAGAGATGCAGAAGGCAATTATCCCCCTTTTAAGAAGAATTTACTCATATCTTAAGGGACCCTTGAGGATCACATGACAGCCCATTGGTAAGAATATTTAGTTGCTGCTTAGCTTATTATAGTTGCCATTTGATAGACTTTTGATGCCTTTCCTGTGTGTCCTAAACAGGAACCAAAGAGACACCACAGGGCTGTACTGTGTACTTTTTGGGGATATCACACATAAGACATTCTTTTTACTTGTCACTTTTTACATACTACTTGTCTTTTTATATGTGCTTTAATTTCTCTGTGTGGAAAAGTTTGTGATGTAAATACACATAGCTTTTTTGCCTTCCGTCAGCATGGCTGATGCTAACCTCCAGGAGAGAAACTCACTGCACTTTCTTGGCCACACATTTTCCATTGAAAGGAAGTGGAACAATTATATTGAATCAACTGTTAAGTCTGCTGATAGGAATGTTAGTTCACTATGTTGTGCTAGACAGTTTTTCTTGACAGAATTAATCTTGCCCATTTATAAATCTATCATTCATTCATGCATCAAATATTGTTGCCACATCTAGTCTGGTGCTTCTGTTTTATATATAGAGATTCTTGACAGAATCCAAAGAATCTTCAACATTATCGGTCCTGACATGGCATCTTGGATTTTCATCACATTGACACCACTGTAGTGTAATTTCCCAATCTCTTCTATAAACAATTTTATGGTAATTCTTTTGATGAGCTTTACTCATTGGTGCCTCAATTTCACAAATTTATGCTCAGTACTAGATTGGCAGTGAGATCTCATAATTTCACTGTTGAAATTGGCAAAAGTATAAATTCCCTTTTTATTATTTTAAGAAAAAATATTTGTAATAATTCATAGAATAAAAAATCAAGAAGCAATCAAAAGAATAACCTTAAGTTCTATGCTAATAGTTTCTTCTCTTGTACTTCAGGCTTCTGGAATTCTCTTCTGGCTCAATTACAATTTTCAAAAATTTAAATGTAATGTCAATAATCATCTTCTATCTCCTTGAATCCTGTTCTTTTATTTTCCTCTTTGCTTCTTTCATTCTCAGCAAATACTTGCATCTTGCAGGTGAAATGATAAAAAAATATACTGCATGTTTACATGACTTATATTTCTGTACTTGTGCATATAAAATGTTTTCAGGTATAATTCATTTTTGGAATTAATTTCTTTGGGCTATTCTAGTTATTTCTTGCCTCTTGTTAAGGTGTTAGTATATCATGTATATACAAATGCCTATAATGGGCCTGGGATAATGGCAACTCATTGGCACTTGAATGTTTGTTGATGCATGTTCAGTCATTCCTCATTCAATTGGTTGTCAAGTTACATTTTTCTTAGCCAACAAGCAGGCTTTCTTTTAATGAATAGCAGTTGAAATTGGATTAGATGCTTACAGAAAACAATCAATAAATGATGATAAAATTGAAAAGGTAATCATCGTCATGATGATTCAATGAGAAAGAAAATGGAGTAGTTGGCTTGCCAGTGACATTCATTGTCTGCTAATTATAATCTTATTTAGATTGATCCAATAAATGACATTTTCAAAAATAAATTTTAAGCATGCTTTATCTACTTAAATGAATACAATAATTTCTCAATGAATGTTGTCTGAAGTTCTAAAAAGATTGAATTTCTTTCTTTCATATCATTCAGTCAGTATGTCCACTTACCTTCCTAACATGAAGTCTTTTTCCTTATTTTATAGGTTGGTTTTCATTAGAATAAAACATAAAAGCAATAAGAAGAATGAAATCAATTTGTCTAAATAAGATGTGGAACAATAATGACTCATTTAAAAATTACAAAAGATATCTTTGGATACCTAAAGGTCACAGAATGGATGAGTCAAAACATCATCAGTAATAAAAGCAATCAAGAGCATAAGACCAGTTGCCTGAATAAGTCATGAAACAATAATAATGACTCATCTAAAAATGACTGAATATATCTTTAACCTTAGAGTATCCATCATTTGTTTTCTTATATAGCAACAATACCTATAAAATAAAAATTCATAAAATTAAATCAGTTTTCTTTTATGGTTGTAATTTTCTAGAGGGCCTTGAACAAACTCTGTAAATGCTTAACATAAAAGTAATGAAAATAAAATTTGTTTATTTTTTTGTCTTTTCTGGAGTTTTTGTTTAACAATGATCTTATCAAGTGTTATATTAAAATTCCTCATAAAAATCATTTTTTAAAATCTGACATTTTTGTAGAAGATTTAAATGAAGCATTTACAAGAAAAATCTAACAAGAAATGATTGAAGCTTTAGATGCGAATAGGAATAAAAAAAAATCACATTCTTTGGAGATTTCCTTATCACTAATTTTTGCTCAGCATTGCAAACATTTATTAGTCTAATAGTTTGAGTCAAAGTTAATTGATCACTAAAATTAAAATTGTTGGCAAAAATGTTTAAAATATTAGTTTTAACATGATTCCTGGTACAACTGTCAGTTTTGCAATAACACAGTTTCTTCCAATTTCTGGTATGATTTTTTCCAGCAATTTTAATTGATAGACTACATTTAACTTTATAGTTTTCTATGTCAAATATTGAATTCTGTTTTCAAAAACAACATAAATTGTATTTATTAAATCTATTTATTTATTTTGAAAATATTACATTATACATATATATATATATATACTTTATTATTATTACTTTAAATGTTATTATAGTGGAGGTTTCTTATTTTTATTTATTAAACAGTATGTATTATGTCTATCTGCTTGAGCATTTGAAAAATCTAGGTAAAGAAAATGTGTCCTCCACAAACCTCTGGCAGGGATTGAAACAGCATCCCATTATATATATATGTGTATGTGTGTGTGTGTGTGTGTGTGTGTGTGTGATGTACATATATATATCTAGAAGAATTATTTTTGAGGAAAAAAGGAAAGAATATGAGAAAAACTTAAAGGTAAAAAGTCACAAAACCAAACTAGAATTTAACCCTCAACAAATTAAACATCATATGAAGAAAAATTCAAGGAAAAGAAAAAATATTATTTGGTTTTACCCCCCCCACACACACACACCTTTTAACTTAGAAGTAAAATGCAAAATAGGTAAATTATTTTTCAATTTGCTTACTAAACACTTCCCCCAAAATTCAGAATTATATAAGATATTCAATAAAAATACAATTAAATTAAGCTACAGTTGCACTAGTAATTTAGATACAATAATAAATAGACAAAATACCAGAAATCTCAAAACTAATGTGCAGCAAAATAACACTAGTAATTTATGCAACTGCAGAAATAAGATTAGATGCCCATTAAATGGAGCTTGTAAAACAGAAGCCATAATTTATAAAGCAGAAGTAACAGATATTAATGACCAAAATAAAATGTACATAAGGTGTATGGAAGGTACTTTTAAATGCAGATGGTACAACCATATGTTGTTGTTTAAGCTAGCAAATCTTAGGTACTCCACCAAACTTGCTAACCATGTGTGGAATTTAAAAAAAAACATAACAGGAATCTGTTTGTAAGGTAGAAAATTTTTAAAAAGGCAAAACCATAAAACAATCTCTACAATAATTGCAAACTCTGCTAATATGAAAAATTAGCAATTATGACATGTCTGAATACCAAAAAACTTTTAAACCAGAAATCTGAAGTTTTAAGTTCTTGCCCACATATCAGAAAATTTTTCTTAAGGGTATATGAGACTGGATAAAAAAAGTAATTTAAACCCCCACTGATACATTTACGATACACTTGCTTTTCAACACTTCTGGTGTCTTATCAAGTGATAGTGTTGAATGTAGAATAAAGAGTTTATTCTACATTCAACACCATCACTTGATGAGACACCATTGAAATGTTGAAACAAAATGGCTATTTTTTGTAGTGATTTTATAACATATTTATGTTATAATTTTCGAATAAATTATATTTGCTCTACTCTTTTAAGAATAGTATTTTTTGGTTATTGGAATTTATTCAGTATACACCAATCCTATATATATATATATATATATATATATATATATATATATATATATATATATATATATATATGAAATTAAAATTTTTTTATATATCCCATACATAAAAATAAAGAAGTTAAAAATGCAAGTGGAGAATTTAAAAAAAAATTATTTACAGTAACTTTACTGATTTCAGTTCCATGATTTTTAAAAGATAAATTGAGATGGAGAGACGTGTGGTTACGCTGTGGTATGCCTTGAATCTAACTGGAGTTTGAGAATAATTTTTTGACAGCACAATTAAACTACTTTTAAAAAATCAGAAAAAAGTATGATAAAGTAACCTTTTTTGATCTCAATCTGAATCTAAACGTGTGTCATGTGCAAAGAAATATCAAGTTGGAATCTGTAAATGATATGGGCTGACCTGTTTTGACCTGACAGCCATTGGGATCCAATAATACTTTTGAATGATTTATTTGTTGAAGTTTAATTAGTTCAACAGGTGTTAGGATGCAATCATACATCTCTACATTGTGCATAAACTGCATTTGAATTATTTCCTTCTATAAACTGAATTTAAATATAAATTATAAATAGAGTTCTTAATTTATCAAAATATTTATTAATAATAAAAATAATAAAAATGATGACTATTTCAAATTTTGTATGAACAAATTGAATCGTTTGTGTTTTAGGTGGTGTTAGCAAAATATTTAATATCCGGCTGATCCTTTCCAAAAGTAAGGGAAAAAAACAAAAATCTTAAAAAAAATATAATACAATGAAATGGTGTGGTTTATTTATTAGTAACCATTTTTTTCTGGTGCCTTTTTTTATCCTAATGAATCTTTTCAGAGTTAGAAACAAAAAAAAAACATAATTATTTCTTGAATATTTATGTAATTCTATTAAAAATAAGTGTGTATTTATTAAAATAGAAATGATGAACATTTCAAAAATAATGATTTGAATATTCAAATAAAGGGACCACTATTTATTCAAAATAGTAATTGTGAATATTTAATGAGAATAATAATTTTTTAAAATTATTAAAAACAAAAGCAATGAAGATTTAAACTGGGAACAGGAATATTAATTAAAAGAAATAATTCTGAATATTTAAAATTATTAAAAATCGCAATGAAGATTTAAACTGGGAACAGGAATATTAATTAAAAGAAATAATTCTGAATATTTAAAATTATTAAAAACAAAAAGCAATGAAGATTTAAACTGGGAACAGGAATATTAATTAAAAAAAATAATTCTGAATATTTAAAATTATTAAAAAAACAAAAGCAATGAAGATTTAAACTGGGAACAGGAATATTAATTAAAAGAAATAATTCTGAATATTTAAAATTATTAAAAACAAAAGCAATGAAGATTTAAACTGAAACAGGAATATTAATTAAAAAGAAATAATTCTGAATATTTAAAATTATTAAAAACAAAAGCAAAAGATTTAAATGCAACAAAAAAATTCTGAAAAAACAAAAAAAAAGCAATGAAGATTTAAACTGGGAACAGGAATATTAATTAAAAAAATAATTCTACAATATTTAAAATTATTAAAAACAAAAAGCAATGAAGATTTAAACTGGGAACAGGAATATTAATTAAAAGAAATAATTCTGAATATTTAAAATTATTAAAAACAAAAAGCAATGAAGATTTAAACTGGGAACAGGAATATTAAATTAAAAAACAAAAGCAATGAAGATTTTATAATTCTGAATATTTAAAATTATTAAAAAAAAAAAGCAATGAAGAAATAAAAACTGGGAACAAACTGGAATATTAATTAAAAAGAAATAATTCTGAATATTTAAAATTATTAAAAAAAAAAAGCAATGAAGATTTAAACTGGGAACAGGAATATTAATTAAAAGAAATAATTCTGAATATTTAAAATTATTAAAAACAAAAAGCAATGAAGATTTAAACTGGGAACAGGAATATTAATTAAAAGAAATAATTTGAATATTTAAAATTATTAAAAATTAAAAGCAATGAAGATTTAAACTGGGAACAGGAATATTAATTAAAAGAAATAATTCTGAATATTTAAAATTATTAAAAACAAAAAGCAATGAAGATTTAAACTGGGAACAAAGAATATTAATTAAAAGAAATAATTCTGAATATTTAAAATTATTAAAAACAAAAGCAATGAAGATTTAAACTGGGAACAGGAATATTAATTAAAAAAAAATAATTCTGAATATTTAAAATTATTAAAAACAAAAGCAATGAAGATTTAAACTGGGAACAGGAATATTAATTAAAAATAATAATTCTGAAAAATAATTTAAAGAAATATTTAAATTATTAAAAACAAAAGCAATGAAGAATATAAAAAAAAATATTAAAATTATTAAAAAACAGGAATATTAATTAAAAAATAATTTGAATATTTAAAATTATTAAAAACAAAAAGCAATGAAGATTTAAACTGGGAACAGGAATATTAATTAAAAGAAATAATTCTGAATATTTAAAATTATTAAAACAAAAAAAATAATTCTGAAGATTTAAACTGGGAACAGGAATATTAATTAAAAAGAAATAATTCTGAATATTTAAAATTTTAATTAAAAAAAGAAATAATTCAAAAGCAAAATGAAAAACAAAAGCAATGATTTAAACTGGGAACAGGAATATTAATTAAAAGAAATAATTCTGAATATTTAAAATTATTAAAAACAAAAGCAATGAAGATTTAAACTGGGAACAGGAATATTAATTAAAAGAAATAATTCTGAATATTTAAAATTATTAAAAACAAAAGCAATGAAGATTTAAACTGAAAACAGAATATTAATTAAAAGAAATAATTCTGAATATTTAAAATTATTAAAAACAAAAAAAGCAATGAAGATTTAAACTGGAAACAGGAATATTAATTAAAAGAAATAATTCTGAATATTTAAAATTATTAAAAAAAAAAAAGCAATGAAGATTTAAACTGGGGAACAGGAATATTAATTAAAAGAAATAATTCTGAATATTTAAAAATTATTAAAAACAAAAAGCAATGAAGATTTAAAACTATTAATTACAGGAATATTAATTAAAAAGAAATAATTCTGAATATTTAAAATTATTAAAAACAAAAGCAATGAAGATTTAAACTGGGAACAGGAATATTAATTAAAAGAAATAATTCTGAATATTTAAAATTATTAAAAAAAAAAAAAAAATAATGAAGATTTAAACTGGGAACAGGAATATTAATTAAAAGAAATAATTTGAATATTTAAAATTATTAAAAAAAAAAAGCAATGAAGATTTAAACTGGGAACAGGAATATTAATTAAAAGAAATAATTCTGAATATTTAAAATTATTAAAACAAAAGCAATGAAGATTTAAACTGGGAACAGGAATATTAATTAAAAGAAATAATTCTGAATATTTAAAAAAAGCAAATATTTAAAAACAAAATTATGTAAAATGAAGATTTAAAAATTATTAAAAACAATGAATATTAAAACTGGGAAAGAATATAATTCTGAATATTTAAAATTATTAAAAAAAAAAAAAGCAATTTAAGATTTAAACTGGGAAATAGGAATATTAATTAAAAGAAATAATTCTGAATATTTAAAATTATTAAAAACAAAAACAATGAAGATTTAAACTGGGAACAGGAATATTAATTAAAAGAAATAATTCTGAATATTTAAAATTATTAAAAACAAAAAAACCTGAAGATTTAAATCTGGAACAGAATATTAATTAAAAGAAATAATTTGAATATTTAAAATTATTAAAAACAAAAGCAATGAAGATTTAAACTGGGAACAGGAATATTAATTAAAAGAAATAATTCTGAATATTTAAAATTATTAAAAACAAAAAGCAATGAAGATTTAAACTGGGAACAGAATATTAATTAAAAGAAATAATTTTGAATATTTAAAATTATTAAAAACAAAAAGCAATGAAGATTTAAACTGGGAACAGGAATATTAATTAAAAGAAATAATTCTGAATATTTAAAATTATTAAAAACAAAAGCAATGAAGATTTAAACTGGGAACAGGAATATTAATTAAAAAGAAATAATTTGAATATTTAAAATTATTAAAAACAAAAGCAATGAAGATTTAAACTGGGAACAGGAATATTAATTAAAAGAAATAATTCTGAATATTTAAAATTATTAAAAACAAAAGCAATGAAGATTTAAACTGGGAACAGGAATATTAATTAAAAGAAATAATTCTGAATATTTAAAATTATTAAAAAAAAAAGCAATGAAGATTTAAACTGGGAACAGGAATATTAATTAAAAGAAATAATTCTGAATATTTAAAATTATTAAAAAATAAAAGCAATGAAGATTTAAACTGGGAACAGGAATATTAATTAAAAGAAATAATTCTGAATATTTAAAATTATTAAAAACAAAAGCAATGAAGATTTAAACTGGGAACAGGAATATTAATTAAAAGAAAATAATTTGAATATTTAAAATTATTAAAAAAAAAAGCAATGAAGATTTAAACTGGGAACAGGAATATTAATTAAAAGAAATAATTCTGAATATTTAAAATTATTAAAAACAAAAGCAATGAAGATTTAAACTGGGAACAGGAATATTAATTAAAAGAAATAATTCTGAATATTTAAAATTATTAAAAACAAAAGCAATGAAGATTTAAACTGGGAACAGGAATATTAATTAAAAGAAATAATTCTGAATATTTAAAATTATTAAAAACAAAAGCAATGAAGATTTAAACTGGGAACAGGAATATTAATTAAAAGAAATAATTCTGAATATTTAAAATTATTAAAAAACAAAAAATGCAATGAAGATTTAAACTGGGAACAGGAATATTAATTAAAAGAAATAATTTGAATATTTAAAATTATTAAAAACAAAAAAAATGAAGATTTAAACTGGGAACAGGAATATTAATTAAAAGAAATAATTCTGAATATTTAAAATTATTAAAAACAAAAGCAATGAAGATTTAAACTGGGAACAGGAATATTAATTAAAAGAAAAACATTCTGAATATTTAAAATTATTAAAAACAAAAGCAATGAAGATTTAAACTGGGAACAGGAATATTAATTAAAAGAAATAATTTGAATATTTAAAATTATTAAAAACAAAAAAAAAAGATTTAAAATAAAACAGGAATAAAATATTAATTAAAAGAAATAATTTTAAAGAATATTTAAAAAAAGCAAAAAAATTAAAAAAAGCAATGAAGATTTAAACTGGGAACAGGAATATTAATTAAAAAGAAATAATTCTGAATATTTAAAATTATTAAAAACAAAAAGCAATGAAGATTTAAACAGGGAACAGGAATAAAATTAAAATTAAAAGAAATTTATTCTGAATATTTAAAATTATTGAAATTTAAAATTATTAAAAAAATGAAGATTTAAACTTGAAAGGAATATTTCTGTTTCTAAAAAAAAAAATTAAATTCTTTAAAATTTTAAAAACAAAAAGGAAGTGAAGATTTAAACTGGGAACAGGAAATATTAATTAAAAGAAATAATTCTGAATATTTAAAATTATTAAAAAAAAAAAGCAAATGAAGAATTTAAAATTTCCCCTTAAAGAGTAACAACTTTTATTTAAAAAAAAGAGATTAATTAAAAGAAATAATTCTGAATATTTTTTTGATTTGTGGGTGTAGACAATGATGATACTTCAGAGATTCATTTATTTTTATTATTTGTGAATTACCAATGCATTCTTTCAAAAGATAGTGGGGTAGTTTCCCATTGCCTTCTCCACAGAATTTAGACTTAACATTTTCTAAGACTAGTTGCCACCCAGTGTTAAAGAGCCTAGTCTACCCTACTATTTAATCCATATCTGAGAGGATAAGAGACAAATTCATACCTTTCCCAAAGGCACTAATGCAAAAGTGATTGCAACAGAACTTGGAAGTTGAACTGAGCTCACCAATTAGACTTTCCATGCTGATATATAACTGGTTGAATAATAAGCATATCCTTTATTTTTATTTTGCAAAACAACTAAAAAAAATACAAATTCTAGTTTGAAGATAAAAATCATTTATTTACACGGTCTTATGATTGATGATTCCTTCACTGTTCTACAATGTCTTTCCCACAGACAGTGTGCCGTAAGCCTGTCAGTATTCTATCACAATTTCCATGGCAAATGTTCAGATGATTTTCATTCTTTAGCCCCACAAGTTTATTGCTAGAACAAAACAACATTTTACTTCCACAGAGTTGAATCACTTTCATTACCTCCATGTTCCAAATTTAAGAAAAACATTCCACTCGGACAGCTTTTTCCCAAGAATTGCCACTTTATGTAACAAACATAGATGCTTACTTGAATTACCTGAACATAACAATCTTATCCTCAAAAAGTCAAGGGTCAATCTTCATTAATATACTTTATCCTTATAATCTTTCCTTCTGACCACCTCTGCACTTTCATTCATATTATGCACTTTATTTATCATAACTATTTTGACAGTAACCCTGTATCTCGAGTGAAATTTAGTATTAAAAAGAAAATCTTTTCTTATCAGCATTTTAAAATAGTTGTAATTACTATCAGAGAAACTGACATTGAAGAAGATTCTGGATTATCATCATAAAAAAGAAATAAAATATTTTAAAATATTTTGATATTTTCAAAATTGTGAAAGTTTGATGCCCCCAGAAGCAACAATGAGTAAATTTAAAGAAAAGATTTTGTTGTTATTTTATTGGCAGTCTGACTGTTATAAAACAATTAATGTCTGAACAACATGAAAACTGAAAGTCAAAAGTTAATGAGGAAAAGAAAACAAACATTCAGTATGGACTTTGATCTCCAAGCAAGTTTTCACATCAAAGGCCAATTGGGCTGCAAGAAAATGCTCTTTTAAATACAAAGGCTTAATATTGTGTGTGATAGAAAGACAAATATTTTCAAAAGAAACATTTAAACTGATTTTATTAGATAATTTAAAGAATTTTTTTCTCAGAATAATTCCATCCTATAAGATTCCAAAGATTGCATATTCATTTAAACCAAATAGGAAAATGTTATTTAGAGTAAAGACAGTAGCAAGAATGTTATTTTGCCTTAGAAATTCAGTGAATGACAAGTCTAGCATGGTTTTCAAAGGTTTTCTGATTATCATGAGACCAGTCAAGCAACCAATAAACCAACCAATCAGACAACAGGCAACTAAATATGCAACCAGTGAACTAACCAATACAACCATTTTTCTAACCAAACAGCTGACCAGTCAATTAATAAACCAAGTAACCAGCCAGTTGACTACCAGCAAATCAACCAAACAGGTACACACACACACACACACACATATATATATATATATATATATATATATATATTATATGGGTTATTGAATAAGAGATTGGAAAAATACTATGTGATATGTTTCATCTTTCAAAAAGACTTCTTCAGATTAAATAATGTTTTTATTGATAAGATCATATATATGTAGTAGAAAAGAATAAAATACAAATGATCCCATCAAAAAAATAATTATTTAGACTGAAAAGAATTTATGACATTTTTCATCTGTTAAAAGGACTTCCCTTTTAACAGATGAAACGTGTCACATAGAATTTTTCCATTTTGTCATTCAGTTGTCCACCATTAGAGTGATATACAGAGTTTGTATATCATATTCAGACATATATTATTTGCCTACAATAATCTGGCATACATATGACTGACCACAACTGCCACTTTAATTGATTATATGTGTACACAAGATTTTTGTATGAAAATATAAATGCTCTGATATTGTGGTATTGAGCAATTTTTTAGTAAACTCCTTCAGTAGTTACTTTTCTTTTGTGTGTTATATATATATATATATATATATATATATATATATATATATATATATATATATATATATAACAAACTGGTTAACCCTCCATACAAAAAATCTTGACATGACAAAAGAAAAAAAAAGAACAAATAAACAAAACAAAATGACAAAAGAAGGAAAAGCAAATAAAAAAGACAGACAACTACCAATGCCTGAGCAGTAACAGAATAACACTAACAAACGAGACAGCACAACGAGACTAAAAACTTTGTGGATACATATATCTTTAAGCAGATGCCCAAAATTTCTTGACCAAGAAGTTCTTTCACCACAAAAATCTGAAGTTTGGTCAGATTTTAGGATGTGGGTCAATCTGAGAACTCATCACCATATACACATATTTTTATAAATATAAGATTATCCAAATAAAATTTCAAGGTACTATGAATATTTCATTTTACAACTTTATCACAATTACAAATCTGTTGCAATGGAAAGTCTATTAGCATATTACTGTTTCTATGTCTATAAAGAGAAAGCAGCCAGTCTGTTTAATGATTGTGGGCCAATTTAAATAGACTAAATAATTTTAACACATAAATAAAACAAATTAAAAGTATTTAAATGCGAAATGGGGCCATTGAAATCACTGAGAATTACAGACAGCTGGGATTAGTAGACTTTTTAAAGGCAGAGACTGATATATGCTTCTGAATACTGTGACGATGGTATTGGAACAGACACATTCAGCATGGATCAATTTATCAAGATAATCATAAAAAACAATGGTGGAAGGGGACTACATACAGTGTAGATGATAAAGAAAATCATATACTGATATCTCCTGCGGTCCTCATTATTGAAAGTATGTGTGGGTGGGGTAATGGATAGCAGATTAGAATGAGAAATTGGAGTATTAAGTTCAAATTCCAGTCATGTTCATTACATTTACTAAAATGCAAATACCCTTGGGAAAAGTATAAATCCATCTCTTCCCCTCAACTATAGATTAAATAGTACGACGTGTCCCTGGAAAACTCATTGCTATTCACAAAAAATTCAGAGTCTGTCTATATTTCTGAGATGAGGTATTATGTACATTATTTATCTGCGGTCCATATAACATCAGGACAACCTTCAAAAGCTTGACAACACTTCTCAGATATCTTTTTGGCTATTTCAAAGTGTAGTATCTATTTTTGTAAAAAAATTCAGTTCCGTGTCTGTAGAAATTTTTGCTTGCAAAGAGGAACCCGGACGAAAAATCTGCTGAAGGGTGGGGTTTCGTTGGGGGAGGTTGATTATGAACTGGTTACTTTTCAAGGTTTGATGGTTCTTTTATTTTTGGCTGGGCCTACGGGCTCAAAGATACTCCATTAAAAAAGGCCTTGTGCCACATTCACAGATCCCCGTGGGTGGATTGATAAATAGCATCTCTCCTGAGTAAGGCCCCCCCATAGAGGAGAACATGATTAAAAAACTGTGTGTACACTATCCCATGCAGCTGCAGAAAGGAATATAAAGGAGAGACAGACCGCCCCCTCAAGGTAAGGCTTCAAGAACACCAGAAAGCTGTAACACGAGGGGAAGTAGAAAAATCAGGCGTGGCTGACCACACATGGAGAGAGAAGAGAGATCACCACCCTCTGTGGGATCAAGTTGAGATCATTGACAAGGAACACCATTCGAAAATTCATAAACTTAAGGAATCAGCACATATGCTAGGCCACAAAAATCTCCTGAGCCGACCAAGCATAGAAATAAATACAATATGGGAACCAGTAATAAGGAGTGCCAGAGAAAAGCAATGATAACAAAAAAAAAACAATATGAGCTCTGGTAAAAAACATGAAATGATAACAGTAAAATTGCAATATGAGCACTGGTAAAAATGGTTGCTGAAGACATTAGGTTTATAATACCCAGAAATTCATAGGACACATGGCACAGTGGATAAAGGCGTTAGTTAGATCCAGTGACAGGACCCAAAGAGTGTGAGTTCAATACCCAGTTAAGGGTAACTTTCAGAGGGAAATTAGCAGGAGATTATTAAATCCAACAAAACTGACATCCATCAAACATGGAACTAGAACAATCTACCCCAGTGAGCGAAATAAAGGGTTTGGTTCAACATTCCAACCACCTGAAGAAGGCCGGAGTGTACAACTGAACCCTTTATTTCGTCCACCAGGATAGATTGTGATAGATATGGCGAAAAAGATGAGGACAATAGTCCGAATAATGTCACAAAAAATTATTAATGCAATATTCACTTGCAATAAAAGAATTATTTTTACAATCCAAAATGTGTTTCAGCTTGAAGTAATCCAGAAAGGTTTGATAATCCATAAAAAAACAAAACAATCAATAAATCCTTATTAACGTTTGCAACAGATTGGTATGAATCATAAAATGTAATCTCTAGTAAAACCAAACACAAGAATCTCAATCAAGAGAAACTAAATTCAGGTGATTGGATTTTTGAACTGAACCCTTTATTTTGTCCACCAGGATAGATTGTTCTAGTTTCACTCGAAGACACATGGCCTAGTGGTTGGACCCAGTAAGTTGATCCAAAGTGTTTTAAGTACAATACCTGGCTACTGCAGTGGTAAACAAAAACTTTGAGAGTTAAGTTAAAGGGAGGTAACTGAGACATCTAGGTGAGGCATAGCATGTGGAACTGAAACAATCTACCCCAGTGGATGAAATAAAGGGTTCATTTCAAGATTCTAATCACCTGAAGAAAGCTGGAGAGTACAATGGCAAAAACATTGTGAGTATGGCAATAAAGATGAGGACAATAGTCCAAAGAAAGTAAATAATATAAATAATTACAATAACTCATCTCAGAAATATAGATAAATGCTTTCCTCAAAAAACAATGATGAATCACTTTACCTTATTGAACTTTATTCATATGAGATTAAAGTCTTAGAATTCCGTGCACATTCAATAGATGTGCATAAATGCATTTTTACAATTGCATCCAGATTTCTTTAATATTCAGCTGCATATTAATCATGATTATATTTGTAAAAAATTATGTATTATCCTGCATTTTACACATTTTCTCAATTCAATGAAAACACAATGACTTTAAACCAGCTTTTTTTACCTTTTCAATATGGCTTGCTTTTTATGACCAGGTCAATTAACTGAACCATCAATTATCCAAGCTAAATACTTTCATCTCAATTTGAATAGCCAATGTTCCATTTCTCTCTCTTTTTGTCTCTCTCTATAAATATATATATATATATATATATATATATATATATATATATATTCATTTTACTTCAAACGTTATTATAGAGGACATTAGTATGTGAAATAGATGTCTCATATATTGCAAATATAAGATGTGCAAACATAATAAATTTTTGAATATTCTTCAATATTGAATTAAAATAATTCCATTAATTCTTTTTTATATATATATATATATATATATATATATATATATATATATATATATTTCTAAAGAATTATTGGTTTTATTTTTAATTCAATATTTTTATTTGTCGATGACTATATATATATATATATATATATATATATATATATATATATATATATGATTAAAACAACAGGTGGTTCATGTGTTTACATCTTATAATATGTAGATTTAATAAATTTAATTTCAATTCAGTCAAAAGGTTAATATATAATAAATATCAATTTTATTGACAATATTGGAATTATTTTGTTGACATTTTATTCTTCAATTTTTATTAACTGGCCTATTAAATCCACATATATAATTAATACAAATGTAAAATTTGTCCTCAAATTAGTTGATTGCTGCTACCTTCAGCATCCCAACTCCAGCATTTCGTGTATGTGTATGTATATATATATATATATATATATATATATATATATATATATATATATATATATATATATATAATTATTTATTTAAAAATATGATTCCAATACTACATAAGAGTTCTCATGTTTCAAAACAAGAATAATAAAACTTCAATATAATTATTTGAATTAAATTGAATTAAAGTACCAAGCTCTGTTCCATCTTCAAGCGAAATTTTTTTTGAATAACTAATACTTGATATTTACGCGTTTTATAAGCATATTCATTATTAAAATTAAAATTACTATGGTAATGGCTAGAGCAATTATTTAAAGAAAAGGGGTGTAAGGGTTAATAATTTGTATCAATATCTGAGTTACATTCAAAGAGGTCAAGTCAGGGTAAGGTTGGGGTGTCTAAATTTAAAGCAGAAGATGACATCGTCTAGTCTGGTTAGCAAGAGAGAGAGAGATAGGTAGCAAGAGTGAGATTGAAGAGTGGGTGCCTCAATATATATATATATATATATATATATATATATCAGTGTCAAAGAGTGACTTGGGAACCAGGGCATGTAAGTTCATTGCACAGACTAACCACCAAGGTAGAGAGGGGAAAGGACCCCCCACGGCTCACAAAAAAGTTGTTTTTCACTGCTGTTTAAGAAAAAAAAAGTAATTTTGGTTTAATCTTGTTCACAATTTATCAAATTAACAGTTTCTGTTTTAACGAGACAAACATTTTTATTTTAATTTTTAAAAAATGTTCAAATAAGTTTCTTATTACTTGATGACAGTTGTCAGAAAATGGAGTTGATTGATGATTGGAAAAGTGAAAATTCATAATTTGATGCAAACTAAATTAATATTGTTTTAATTAAAATTATTTTAATTATCCAAGATAATTAATTACCTAATTCTTTTAAGATAAAGTTCAACCTTTCTTCCTTAAATTAACACCAGCATTAATAAATGAAATTTGAATTTAAATACTTTTAATTTAATTTTAAAATTAGATATTGCAGTGAATTTTGTAAAACATCCTTTAAAAAAATTTAACATGTTTAATGAAATAATATAAAATATTATACTTATTGAAAAAACAAAATGTTTGAATTTCATGTAACTACACATTCTGCCTTTGTTTATCATTACTTGCCTTGATAAAGTCAAATGACAAAACACATCGGCAAGGACTAAATACTATTTTCTGATTGTCTATTTTATTCAATTTGTCTTCTCTACAGATTTATTCTGAGAAATTTGACACACACACATACATGCATATATATATATATATATATATATATATATATATATATATATATATATTTCAATTAAAGGTGCAAATTATAATTTATAAATTCATGAATCATTCACACAAAAAACAAATATAGAGGTAAATGATTTAAATGGCGAGAATACATCTTTGCAAACTATATAAATGAGATACATCAACCCCAAACCTGTATATGAATGATATGATATGGAAATAGATTTTGTTCTTGTTTTTTTTTCACCAATAATAAGAGGACAACGAAAATAGAGATGAAATCTGAAAAATGCTATGAGAAATGTGTTATTGTTTTTGAACGTGTTCATCGCAACGCTGAGTTTGAATTTAAATTTTAAGGTTAATTTTGTTTTTTTCTGCTTTTTTACTGGTAGATTTTCCGTCTATGTGGCATGAACTATATTGTTCAGTAATTACAGTAATGTCACATTATCCGAAAGTTGCACATTGGATCAGTTATTTTAATTTCAATTAAAGGTGCAAATTATAATTTATAAATTCATGAATCATTCACACAAAAAACAAATATAGAGGTTAATGATTTAAATGGCGAGAATACATCTTCGCAAACTATATAAATGAGATACATCAACCCCAAACCTGTAAAAACAAGAATAAAATCTATTTCCATACCTGAGGATGTCTGTAGGAACAGACGAAAGCTTGTAAAAATTAAAAGACCTTATGCAACTGGAATTTATGAACAGGGATCATATCATTCATATACAGGTTAGTCGGTAGAGAGACCTGACTAAGTGAATTTTGGACACATGGCACAATGGATAAAGGCATTGGTTAGATCCAGTGACAGGATCCAAAGAGTGTGAGTTCAATACCCAGTTAAGGCAGTGGAGAACTTTCAGAGGGAAATTAACAGGAGATAACTGATAACTGACATCCATTAAAACATGGCTCGTGGAACTAGAACAGTCTACCCCAGTGAGCGAAATAAAGGGTTCAGTTCGAGATTCCAACTACCTGAAGAAGACTGGAGCGTACAACGGCCGAAACATTGTAATAAATATGGCGACAAAGATGAGGTCAATAGTCCGAATAATGTAAATAATGTAAAAAATTTGATAAGTATACATTTTATTGAACCTTTTGGAAATCATTCAGTGATAAATAAAATTATTAAAAACATTTGATAAATAAAATTCTTAAAAACATTTTTTTTAAATTTTATAGACATTTATTTCTTTATAAATTTTTTGAAATATTTTTTGGTCTGTCATTGAATTAAAATATACATGCACACACAAAAACATTACAAACACACACAATTTGTATGGCCTACTTTAATTCTATACTTCTAACATCCCCACTTAAACTCTGAACTTTTATTTACTATTTTTTTCATAATAGGATTAGATGGGTTTGCCTTTTCATCTGGTTCACACTCTTTTCTGGTCTTTTGAGTAGAACTTTATCCTTTATTTCCTGTTTAAGATTGGGTTTTGCAGTTCCTTCTAAAATCTTTACTATTTTATTTCACTCCTAGAAATTCCTTGAATCTTACTGGCATTATTGCCTTACTTGGGGTGAATTGATTAAAAAAAAGCTAAAATAGATAGCTGTGTTGTGAGAGCTAATTTCTCTGTCTGACAATAACCCCTGGGTAACAGGAAAATAGATTAAGCCAAAATGTGTGTCTCTTTGAAGTCATTTTTTATGACTCCTATTTTTAAACTGAATATATTTTCTAATAAATGTAATATTTTAAATGGACAGACAATGTAGATTTGAAATTTGGTCATCTTGCCATCAGCAAAGTGATGTGTGCCGAAATAGTTGTAATAAAAGCAAAACCATTACAAGTGAAAATAATAATAATAATGCCTTTTATAATTCATTTGGCAGTGCTCAAAGAATTGAAGTCAATTAAAGATTAAAGAGTATAATGGGGTCTTTGTTTATTTAAAAAATATATTTTGTTTATTGATTAAAAAGTGTTTTGATATGTCATACACATAATTTTGAAAGAAAACATAAAATTGCCTGTTTTTCCCAAAATCAAAACCAAGATTTATTGAAAAGGCAAAGAAATATAAGGAATTGTATCTTTATTAATATTATTCAACATTTTTTCTAAAATTTCTGGGCATCTAACTTGTATTACAACAATAAAAGCTAATAGCTTGAAAAATAAAAAAAACAAAAACATATTGTTCTGATCTTAAGTGCTTTTTGAAATGAATCTTGTTTTACTCAATCTCTTTCTTTCTCATGATCTGTCATTGTTAAAGTCATTCTGTCCATTAATCTTGCTGTCTGCTATTCCATATTTTTGATCATCTTTTATAAAACTCAACATTTATTTTTTTTTTAATCCATTGTAGGGGTATCATGTATAACAAGGTCATTGTGGTTATGATTTTGCAATCTTGATGACCTTCTTCCTCTTCTTCTATGTGCTGCATTCCTTCATGGGCAATCATGGCTCTCCAAAACTTTCTATCTCTTATGGCTCTTAGCAGTTTTTCTTCAATTGCTAAGGCTCCCAACTTCTGTTCCACTATCCATTCACACAAGCTTATCAGGTAAGTGGCTTACTGCCTTCCCCTATCTCTGTTGCACTCAATATATCTGGTAAGGTTTAAGTTTTCTAAACCTCCTTCCTCAGTATGTGTTGTGGCCTTGTTAGGGCCAGAAATAAAGACACAAGAGAGGAATTGAGTTAAACAAATATATAAACAGAAACAGTAAACATATACAAACGAGAGTGTTACAGCAAGAATGTTCAGTCCGACTGTCAGAGATGGCTGCTTGAAACTTCCCTCTCCAAAAGGCAGTAACTGCTCCTATTTATAGCTGGGAGAGTCCATGCATACATGGATAAATTACTATAACATTATGTGTCCAAGAAATTTCAGCAACAAGTGTTCTTTTTTGTTGCCATTTTCTTTAAAACTTTCTTGATGCTTATTTGTGCTGTCCATGGAATTCTCAGCATCCTTCTGTAGAACCACATTTCAATTGCTTCCAGTTTTCACTGTATCCATGGGAAGATTGTCCAGAATTCACTATCATATAAAAGGATGCACATTACATAGGAATCAAGCACTCTTAGTTTTTGTTTCTAACAATTTTGTCCTGTTTTTCAGTACATTGCTTAGCTTCTGGAAGGCAACTTTTGCTATCCCAAATTCAGATTTTGATGTCACATTTTCCATCTTCTGTTAAAAGATGCCCCAGATATTTAAACTTCTGTACTTGCTTAAAGTTGACATCTTCAATTTGTAACCCACATCATAGGCATTTTCTCTTGCTGACAACCATACTTTGTCTTCTTGCAGTGGGTGAAAAGTTCTTTTTTCTTGCTTTCTTCTACCCACCTGTCTAGGAGATCCTTATGTTAGCCATCAAAACAGTGTCATCTTATACTGTAAAGATTACACTCACTGATAATAAATCCTGGTAAGGTCTATTTCAAATACTTTGAGCTACTTTGGTCATCTTCAGACAGTAAAGTTGTTTTTAATAGCAGTAGTTTACTATTTCTGATGTCTTATTTTGATAGTTTTATACTTATATATTGAATGTCATGTTCTATGATAGCATATCTTGATTTTAAATTTTTATCATCAAATTCTTTAACTCAAACAGAAGTGCTCACTTTGACATCCACAGTTCATATGACAAAAACAGACCTTGATTTCATCCAGCACCATGAACCCAATTCTGGAATAATGTCCCAAAATACCAGGGTCATAAATCATCTTTTCTGACCTATCAAAAAAAGCCCACATGGTTTTTCACAGCAGCTGACTATAAAGCCAATGGTGATTTCACTCATGAGGTCAGATCTAACTCAAGCTTTAGCAACAGACCCCATGACAGGCAAACTTAGACAAGTCATCAGCAATGAAAACCAAAGCACTTTTATCAACAGCAATTCCTTTGGCCAGCAATGAAACCAGCAGCTGCAGCAGATATTATCTACTACAATGTGATAATGTGTGTTGATATTTCCCCACAAGTCTATTTCACTCAATCACATATGCTTATTGATTTTTACTATGTGTCTATCTCAACTACTACCTTGTGCTACAAAGTCTCAGTCTCCTATTTTTATACAATACTTTAAAACAAGTAAACAATTGAACCTTGTAAATAACAGGTAATAAAAATTATTTTACTTATCTCAACAACGTCTTATCTCCATTTAGTGTCTTGTAACTTCCACTCTTTCTTTCTTGTTAATAGTAAAGCTGTTGTTACAATATTAGTTATTATAACATAAGATATGGATGCCTATAGTGTCATGGTTAACAAGCTCAGTAGGTGTTCAGTAATGCAGTCGGTCATATCCTAAATAGGTTCCTAAAGTCAGTAGTCTTGTACAAAGCTAACTTAAGTTTAGTATAAATCTATGGCATATAAAGTAAATCCTTTCCTGCTTACAATCTTCAATCTATACATAAAAATTACTCAACTTCTATCTTAACAAATACTTCTTTCTTTTTATGGTGTTTTGCAGATTTGTAGAGCACAAAAAAAGTAGATATGATTTTCCACCATTTTGTTTATTTCATCCTTGCAATTTATCTTTCCTACCAAAGTTTAACTGACTCCAAAATAAGAGATTTTGGATTTGTAGGAATATTTTTCTCTAATCTGTTCACCTGTCTTTTATTATTAATACTCTTATCAGTTAATTTCTTCCTTTTATTTGAACCAAAAATATTGCATTTCACATTCTGACCTTACCCTGTTTGAAATTCTGAAATAAGTTGATATTAACATAATATTAATAATATATGTAGTAATATCAACCATGACTATTGTTTGTAAATGAACTAATGATTACTTATAAGTAAATTTTTCAGTATTATCACCATTCACTATGAAGTCAAAGAATTTATAAAGTATTACTCAAAAATTTATAACTTGGTTAAATACAAAACAGATTCCCCACTTTATATCTATGTAATGTATGTGTGAGTGTGTAAACTTAAGTATAAAAATTAGACAGCTAACTAATAATGTGTATTCTCCTCCTCCTGTTACCTGAATAATGGCAGTTATGTGATACAGAATGCAGTCTATATGTTACTAGAGTCATTGTGTGGGTATAATCTATCCAAGCATGTTCCAATGGTAGAAGTAAGGTTGAAATTGCAGGAAATATTCAGCATTCATTGCCCAAATAGTTAGTATTACTCTTGATTAAAATTTATAAAATCATTTTTAAAGGAGTTTTTCAGTAAATCAGACTCCTAAAGTCCATAAATCTGTTATCACTTTTCCTAGTTTTGATTGAAGTTTCCTTTCAAACCTTTTGTTTTTAGTAGTGAGGAAAGTTAAAATCATGATTATATCATTATTTTCTCTTCAAGGTACATATATTACTCATTTTTGTTGATGTTGCTATTGGGAGTGTACAAGTAATATGGTTGTTGTTAGGCTTTCCTTAAATGAGTTGTTCCTTGTCTGTAGGAATTTTGTGAGTTCAGCAACATATCCTATTATATATCCCTTACATGTCTAATGTTTTTTACATTTGGTGAATGCAAAAATCAAGGGAGTGCTTAGAAGCCAGCAAAATGTTACTGTAACCAATTTCCTATGACTCATAGATAATGAATAGTTGTTTTATTTTGCTGAAACAAATTAGCACCACCAAAAAATATGTTGATCATGAAGAGATACAAATGGTCAGCACCAAGATCCATGGATACCATACCTGTCAGGATGGATTCAAGTTTTAGTACTGGTTCTTGCAAACTCTAATAGAATCCACCCCATACTATGACAGAGCTACCCTCAACTTACACAGTACTCTACTGACATGTTGACTCTATAGCCTCTTGTGGTCTTCTTTATAGCCAAGTTCAACTGTCTTTCTAAAAGTGCCTGAAATGTGACCCATTGACATGGAACCTTTTTTTTCCTGGCAGCATACAATAACAAATATGATGATATAAAAAATGGTTACCCCTTTTGGATGATGGTTATGAAGCCTGATTGAACGTACAAGGATCAGCTGAAAAGTTCATAGGCTGACCAAGATACTCTCATGGAATTTGATCAAATGAGGTTTATTTTTCAACATAGTCTCTTTGAGTTCCATACACTTCTTCTATTGGTATTACAGTGCTTGGATTCCATTGGTGAAGAAGCTTTCATGCTTTTGGTCAAAAAGTCATCATCACTGCAATACTGGTTCCCAGCCAAGTGTTTTGTTCATGTTGTGGAACAGATGATAATCAGATGGGGTGAAATCAGGAGAATAGGGAGGGTGATCAACCAGTTCAAAGTAGAAGTCATGTACAGCAGCCATTGAAACCAAGGACTTGTGTACTGTAGCATTGTCCCGGGGAAACCGAACCCCTTGTGTCAGTTTTCTTGGTATTTGGTTTTGATAGCTGTAACTGACTCAGCAAGTTGGCATAGCACTCTGCATTGATGGTGTGGCCCATTTGAAGATAGTCAATAAACACAATGCCTTTTACATCCTAAAAAAATGAGATCATCACCTTCCCTGCAGATGTAACGACCGTGTCCTTCTTTAGAGAAGGTGAGGATGGGTGTTTCTACTGCATGGATTGACTCTAGCTCAAAGTGATGAAACCAAAACTCATCGTGGGTTAGGAAATATTCAAAGAAACCAGCTGGATCTGCATCAAACAATGTCAGACGTGATCAGCCTGGTGCACTTTTGATCAGGTTTCAGAAGACATGGCACCCACCAAATAGAAACCTTTGTCATGCCAAATTCATTGTACAAAATATTCTCAACTCTCTCACAGGATATGCTAATAGCATTGGCTATTTGATTTATAGTCAATCACCTTTTTTGAATTTTCTCTTTTTGTCATTTTCAAAATCCTTGTCTTTTCCCAATCTGTAATTTTTCCCATTTTTGATGGTAATCCTTTTTATTAGAAATTTTGCTATCCTGCTTTAATAGGCGCACATAAAGAAATTTTTTGCAACCTTTGTATTTGTACCTTTTTAGTATGGAATAAAATTTTGATACTTTTGTTTGACAATAAATGTATAGTATCCAAAAATTAAATTATCTGAAGAGTGATATTTTTGTTCCAATTCCTTTTTAGATAGTCAGAGAAATAATTAGTTTGGATTACAAAGTGTCAATATTTTGAATCTACACAAAAGAAAATAATTCATTTCAACCCTTGATAAAAATGGCAAAAAAATGTGATTGGAATGTAGAAATATAGAATAGTTATTATTGTGGGTGCATGTTGTGGGTGGGTAGTGAAAGATAACAAATCCTTAATCTTTGAATTGGTCAGTGAGAGAATTTTTGTGTGAAGACTTTTGTTAAATAAAATAAGTGATTGTCTCAGACGAACACAAGAAACAATAAGAGAAGTCTTGTAATTCAAGAAGAAAAAATCAAAATAGCCTTTATTGATAAAGAGAAATGGTACAGGTAATGATAACATTAGCCATTTCCCTACAAGGAAATATTTGGCATTCATTGACCAAGAAGGCAATACTACTTTCGGTTGAAATTTATTAAATCTTTCTCTTAAAACAATTTTTTAGGAAAACAGGTTTCTCAAATCCAGTAGCTGTTACTGCCCTTTCCTTTCTTTGATGGAGTTTTCTCCCTAACCTTTTATTTGACGTAGTGTGGAATGTTAACATCTTGATGATGTCATTATTTTCTTTTCAAGTTACATATATTAATGATTTTAGTTTTTGCTGCTGTTGGTAGATCTCAACAAGTGATGTGGTTTCTGTTATTTGGTACAGTTTTTTGTTTGTGATTTTGTAGCACCAGTCCACAAAGTTCAAACAAGAATCATTTTTGCCAAGACCCTTAGATTTCACTTATTCAAAGTTTTTTTTTCTCACCATTGATCTTGCAGTTGTATACAGCTGACAGTTTAGCTATTTCTGAATGGTTTAGTGCTATGCATGACATCCATATGAAGTCTCAATCTGATGAGATTATTTAAGAACATGACTAGAGTTTTCAGGTTGATGTTTTGGTTTCATAACAATAAATGAACAAAAATAATCAAGATCCTGAGAAAAATTGATAGAGTGAGAGTCAATGAGTATTTAATGAAGGCATTCAGATTTTACATAAACCAGGTTGAGAAATTTGTTATTTGTGTTTTTGGCAGGTATGTTTGTTCATCTTACTTTTGGAGATATGTTGAATTTTATGCCTTACCCAGAGGATGGTTGATGGTGAAAGGGATTGAGCCAACACCTTTTTTGACTTAAAGCCTTTCTAGGGTTTACTTATTTTTATTTTGCATGATGGGATTTTTTTAATTTATTATTAATGCTAACCACTACATTATCATTTATATTTCTGAGAAAAATCTTTCTACTATTTATGACATTAAACTGCAGTCAGGATCATAGTGTCATTATAAACTCCATGATCCTTTTGTTGATTGCATACAGTTTTGAATTCAGTTTTTCCTACTCCTAGAATGATTGCCAACCACAGCCCAGTCTACTCTGCTATTTAATCCATAGATGGGAGGAAGAAGAGATCAAGCCATACCTTTCCAAAGAGTATTTGTACAAAAGTGAATGTAATGAACTTGACCAGAATTGGAACTGAGCTCACCAATTTCTCATTCTGAACTGTTAACCATTTTACCTGCATGTCTAAAATCTTCATTTATAACATCCCTTTTAAAAATCTTTAGCTTTGCAGCACTGCCCTCTTGGCAACTTCAACCACTCTGTGGTGTCCATTGATATTTCGTTCCAATCATCCATTAAACAGGAACATCCTATCCATAAGACCTCTTTCCATTACTAGAATGCTGATTGGGACTCACTCTGTGATTTTCTTCATGACACTCCTTAGACTGACATCTTTAACCTCCCAAATGAAAATTGCTCCACTGAGGTTTCTTCCTGGGTCAAAGCTGGCATGGACACTTTCATTCATTCTTGGGAATACCAGGTGAAACCTCAATTCTCTCCATGATTCACACTAGCATGCTTGGACACTATAGCACACAAGAACAATTATTTTGACTATACCAGCATGACATCACTTGTCACAACAGGCGCTTATTTGTTACTGCTCATAGTAAATGTGAGTCCTCAAAGGAGCTGTTTGCCAAGAGAATGAAGCACCGCATAGCCTCCAACAACTTTGGCTCTTATGATTACTGGTGACTCTGTAATAGGGTATTAAATAAGTGCAAGGTCTTTATTCCTCCCTTCTTCAATTAATTGGAGGTGTTATCAGCTAATAGAGCTAAATGCTTTTCCTATAAATTCTCCTCAAACTCTACTCTTGATTCATCTGGAGTATCCCTGCCTGACTTCCCACTTAGAACTGTGTCTCTGTTGAGTGATATACATATAAACCCTTCCATGGTTTCTGCTATTATCTCTAATGTAGATCCACACAAGGCATGTGGATCCGATGGCATCCCTGTAACAGTCATTAAAAAGTGTGCTTCCAAACTGGCTCCTGTTCTCTCTAAAGTGTATAATAAATGGCCCTCTGCTTTCCTGCTTCCTAGTAATCATCATCTGTTGTTCCAGTTTTTAAGAACTCTGGTGAACAATTCAGCCCTTCCATCTATCAGCCTATTAGTCTTCTATCTCTTTTTTGGGAAACTCCTAGAGACCCTAATCAATACTGAACTGGTTCAGCATCTTTCATCGCAGAGCCTTTTCTCAGACAAGCAATATCATTTTCATTTCTCTAGGTCAACTGCTAATGTACTGATGATAATTGTGGAAAGAGTCTATCATGCTCTAGATAAAAACAGTGAAGCCTGGGCTGTAGCTTTGAACATATCGAAAGCCTTTGACAGGGTTTGGCATGCAGATCTTCTCCATGAGCTGAAAAGTTAGTGTCTCTGGACACATTTTTGAACTGCCAGTCTTTCCTATCAAATCATGAAATGAAAGTTATTCTGAATGGCCATTGTCTGCATCCTTTCATATTAATGCAGGTATTCCTCAGGGCTCATTATCCTTCTCTAGAACCACTTTTTTGTTTTTTCAAGTCTCTCCTTCATCTGTGAAGAGATTGTCCTACATTCACTGCCATATGATATTAAATAACAGTTCAGTAGTCTTTTTTGCTTTGAACAGAATGTTCCTGTTTCTTAATACTTTGCTTCGCTTTTGGAAGGCATCTTTCACTATCCCAATGCACTTTCAAATTTCAATGTCACACTTTCCATCCTCTGTTAAAAAAACTTCCTGGATATTTAAATTGACTACTGACTCCATTTTGGCATATGTATGGTATTGTAGGGTTTTATTGTATTGTATTGTATGGTATTGTAGGGTTTTATTGTATTGTATTGTATGGTATTGTAGGGTTTTAGATACACCTAGAAAGCAGATAAGTGAAGTGAGTTAATGCCCTTGGCACAGTAGGGACAACTAAGATGGATAAAAACACTTGCCACAGTTAGATATCAGTCTAGTTCAGAGAAGACGTTACTAACACATGTTACAACCAACATCCAAACTCATACAATGGGGAACAATGATATTCATAGATGGTAGTCGGCCACCTCAATTCACCTTAGCTCAAAAGGTGGTAGTAATCTTGTAGAGTGTAAACCTCACTGACTATAAATACTGTGTTTATGTCAGGTTATATTGTTGTTTTATATTGATGCATTTAATAAAAATGGTAAACATATTTTGGCACCCTTCTTTTCATTTCAATTTAGTATCTCATATTTATTCATGTTTGTGAGCTCCTGGAGGTTGGGAGTCATTATGAAATAATAACCCAACAGTATAATCTTAAATGCTAGCATTCCACAATAAGGTTTTCTCTTTTCTTACAGATTTTTAGATCTGATGCTGAGTGCTGAAGAAAGGATCAAATGAAATGTATTAGCAGCATCAAGAATATGATGACAAGTTTCAGTTGTCCAAATATATTATAAAAATTTTGTTATGAATTTGAAGCCTGGGTTTTGTTTTGATAACTATAACATGAGAAAAACTCTGTTCAACTTTTCAATCTAAAACTAGAATTATAGTCATCATTTCTGGCATTTTTTTACATTGATAAAATATTTGAGCTTAAATGACAACAAAAATGCTTTATTTAAAGTTAGGACTGACTGGTTACATTCAGACCCCCAAAGTCGTGATGAATGGATGCCTCCTTAAGGAGTCTCCATTCCTTGATAGAGTATTGGGCCTCAAATTCACACCTCACCTCAAGTGGAACTCTCATATAGGATCCATACAGATAAAATGATCAGCTCCTTGTACTGCTCTAGTAAGTACCTAACTCCTCATGCTATCCTCTAGCTTTATAAGAGCCAGATCAGGCTGAAAATGGAGTGCTGTTGCCATATTTGGGTGGGAGTTGCTCAGTCCTCACTTTCAAGTTTTGATAGAGTTTTCTGAGTCCTTGCTGGAGAAAAATTATTTTCCACCATCCAACCTCTCTCTCACAGGCAGGATGTGGCGAGTCTCTCACTGCTCTATTGCTACTACCATGGAAAGTGCATGAACAAACTGTAACTTCTTGTTCCACCAGGTCTAACATTGACAGCTAGGACCCACCATGCCACTTATATAGTAGCAAACCACCCACATTACCTCCATATTCCATTGGTGAGAAGAAGTTCCACTCAAACAGCTTCTTCCCATGAACCACTGGCCTTTTGAACAGACTTCCTAGAAGATGTTTCCCCCCAAGTCACTACAATCTCAACCTCTTCAAGTCTAAAGTCGACTGTTATCTTTCCCTCCTATCCATTTAAACTTTCCCCTTTAACATAACCCTTTACCTCATGTGGCTCTTGGGCCTTGTACAGGATGAACCTTACTGTAAAAAATAAAACATGCTTCATGTCAAACAAAGTGAAATGAGGTAACTCTTCTGTTCCTTAGATAAATGTTTTTTCATCAACCAACAGTGTATAAAACCCTAAAAACAAGAGCTACCATGTTTTCCACAGACAGCAATACAATTCAGGACAGTCATCATATATCAGTCTATAATAGGTTTGACTATGATCTAGTCTAGCAAGGATGCAGTCAGTTCATTGTCATGCTCTTGGGGGTTAATTGGTGGAATTGGAATAGGCCCCCATCTATCCTTTGTATGTGAGTTCATGCTATAAAAGAGAAAGGCCAACTGAATAATATCTTGTACTATAATTTTGAATTCTATGACAATTACTTGACTATGAAATCAAGATTGTCCATAAGATAATTTTTTTGAGGAGTTAAAATAGGGATTTAATTTCAGTTTATTTTCTTTGCATAAAAGTGCTATATAAAGAAAAAAAATTATTTTTTTAGGGGAACAGAGAAGGAAAAAAACTTCCATTGAACAACAAATGTTTCTGGCAGTATGAATATGTGTTTATATATTGTTAATAACAAATCTCTGAGATCTAAATCAAAGTAGACATATTTGGTAAATAAAATACACTGTGTGGCTCGCATAATAGAACCAAGCAGGCATTTTGTGATTTTTGATTCCCTTGAATGATTTTCAATTCAATTATGGAACCAAATGAATTTTAATTAAAAGGGTGTGAAAATTTACATAGCTGCTCCTCCTTGAATAAAATGGATGTAGTTTGGAAATGTGATCCACTGTGTTAATCTATGTGAGCTATCTCCCCTGAAAACTCTCCCTGCCGGGAAAAGGACTTCCGGTCGGAAGTCGGGGCGGCGGCCATGTTTGTTTATACTGTGTAGTGAGTGAGGAGTCGAATAAAATATTCTCTCCGTATCCGTTGTCGAAGTCCGTCATTCACATGTTTATATTTTTCTTTATGCACCTTGACAGTCCTTTATTTTTATACTAACATTGGTAGCAGAGCGTAGTTATGGCTTCAAAGCACATTTCACCGCCCGTCTTAGTTAAAGACAAGTACAGCACGTGGAAAAAGAAATGCAAATCTGGGAAATGGCCACGTCGCTTGACAAAACAAAACGCGCCCCATAGTATTTCTTTCACTGGAAGGAAAACCCAGAGAAGCTGTATTGGAATTGGATGTTGCGGCACTTAATTCTGAGGATGGAATGGCTAAACTGTATGAAAAATTGGACACGCTTTTTTGGAAGATATAAACCAGTCGGCCTTTCTGGCCTACGAGACTTTCAAGGATACCGGAGACAGCCTGAAACATCAGTGGAAGACTTTCTCATCAACTTCGGCCGACACGTTGCTAAGTTGAAAGATTTCAACATCATCCTGCCTGAACCGGTACTTGCATTCAGGGCATTAAAGAGTGCTTCCTCAACCCTGAAAATGAAAGACTAGTCAAGGCGACTGTCGGCGAACTGACACTCTCTTCCATGTCGGCACAATTAAAGAAGATTATGCATAGACAGCCGTCTGAAGCTTCATCTATGAACTCTACACCGTAGTGGTCAAGAAGGAAGATGTTATTGCCTTTACTGAAAATAAAAAACGAACCTAGCGAGGGCATACTATGGTCGCTCTTCCCACCGCCGTGATTCGCATTTTAATAGTCGGCGAGGAAAAACATACAGCGGTGGAAAACGACATAGCAACAACAACAACAAAACACGCCCACTGACAAAAACAAAATAAACCCGCTAGGGACCCGAAGGCAACCCCACTGTGTGCTTTAAATGTGGCTGCAAATTTCACTGGTCTTACGACTGCCCTTATGTCGACGATACCGGGACAAACATGAGGACGACGAACACGAAAGTTATCTGTATCTGGCTAACATTGTGCTGATGAGTCAGCAAAAACGCGAGGCAAATGGCAACACGCTTTTGGGTGAGACACTTGGTTCCGCTGTCCTAGATAGTGGTGCATCTGGCACCGTTTGTGGAAAAATGGTATGAATGTTTTCTCGAAACATTAACTGATGCACAGAAAAAAAAATAATTATAAGGAAAGGAGGAGAACTTTTTAAGTTCGGGGATGGAAACAAGCTGGACTCTCTCTACAATGTGACTCTACCATGTGTCATCGCAGACATTGACGTCAATATTGTTACCGATGTTGTGGATTCTGACATTCCACTTCTCTTAATGCAAAGAATACACTTCAACAGTGCTCACGGATTCAGCCCCAATCAGCTTGTTTTTGGTTAGGAATCCCAATCTGCCCTCCTTTTGAATGATAAACTCCCTGCATTAGAAGGTGTCTCTACCAGTGAGATAGGTTGCCAGTAACCTCAATACAGCCGTGCATGCAGCTAGAAAACAATTTATTATGTGTGAGTCTTCGGAAAAATTAAGACGTGCACTTCGTCATCAAGTTAGGGACTAATGGTAAAAAAGACAACACAATCCTACAAAAAATGGTGATGTTGTTTTCCCATAAGAGAAATTTCTGTGATAGATGGCTGCAGGTCCAGGAACTGTCATAGGGATGGGGGAGCACAAGCAGGTACTTGTTAAACATGGGGGCACATATGTAAGAGTGCACCCATGTCGCCTCGTGTCTCACCCAGAAACATATCAAAGTTCCTCTGAAAGTGAGGCTATAAGTGAATCCACCACTTCACAAAGTGAGCCTGAAGGATCTTCAAACTTATCAATGTCTGACGAAAACGATGTTGCTGAAGAACCAGGAACTCTGAATGATCATGTTGCACAACATCAGACTGTGAGAGAGGCACACGTACTACCAAAGCAAAATCCAATTCACAAAACAATTACGCTTCCCAAGCCAGGACAATCCATTAAATGCAAACTTGCCAATGATGATGATTCGGAATGGCGAACATTGAACGTCATAAGTAGGGCAGGCAAAGCTACAGGTAAAAACAAGCATTTAATGAATGTGGCTATGGAACAAGGTGAACCCTTCTGGCTAGACTTCAATCATGGAGTATTGGAATGGAAAGAAAATAAAGCCAGACCAATAAATAAGGATGAAGCTACCTCTAGTGATGAGGAAAACATTATGATTTCTTCTTCTAATCACGACCTGGAAATGGCAAGAAAAACGAACTCCAAAGCTGGGTTGAAAATAAAGTTTACACCCAAGTGCCTGACCAAGGCCAATGCAAAATATCCACAAGATGGGTTTATACTAATAAAAATGTCAATGGCAAACAGATCTATAAAGCTAGACTTGTGGCGAGAGGCTTTCAGGAAAGGGATGCGGGCAATATAAGAAATGATTCTCCAACATGCTCTAAAGAAAGTCTACGTATAGCCTTGGCTATAATGGCATCTAACCATTGGGTGTGCAAGTCAATGGACATAAAAACAGCATTTTTACAGAGCAAAGAGTTGGACCGATTGATCTATTTGCATCCTCCCAAAGAAGCCAAGGTACCTCCAGGATATATTTGGAAACTCTCCAAATGTGTATATGGTTTGACTGATGCATCAAGGTCCTGGTACCTGACACTCAAAGAGGAATTGTTGAAGTCAGGAGCAGTGGTTTCAAAATATGATCAGGCCATATTTACATGGAACTTTGGAAACAAACTGCATGGTATTATAGCTACTCATGTTGATGATTTTTGCTTTGCAGGCTCGGAGATTTTTCAGAGCAGAGTCATGGACAGGATTCGTCACTTGTTTAGGATCAAATCTGAGGAAGTTGCTGAGTTCCAGTATATAGGATTAAGCATAAAGAAAACTGGGAATGATGTTAAACTTGGACAGGACGAATATGTCAAAAAGCTAAGGTGTATCCCACTAAAACCAGGCAGAAATTTGAAAGATGCAATATCTTCAACAGAGGTTACTGAAACCAGGCAACTGATCGGACAACAATTGGTTAGCCACCCAAACCAGACCCGATCTTAGTTATGATGTCAGTGAGTTAAGCTCGATACTAAAACAAGAAAATGTAGAATGTTTAAAACAGGCTAACAGGGTGGTAAAAAAAAGCAAAAAGGAGAAATCTCATATAGATATTCCAGACTTAGGAACCTTGAGCACCTAAAATTATTGCATACAGTGATGCTTCTTTGGCAATTTAACAGATGGAGGTTCACAGGAGGCTATATACTTTTTTAGTTGGAAGCAATGACAAGTATATGCCCATTGCCTGGCAGTCTAAGCGTATTAGAAGAGTTGTCAAAAGTACTTTAGCTGCTGAAACTTTAGCCATGGTTGACATGGCAGAAGCCTGTATTTTTTTTATCGAAAACTTTTGTTAGAAATACTACAATTGAACGATGATACTAACAACATTAAGATCTTCTGCAAAACAGACAATTCCTGTCTCTATGATTCTGTACATTCCTCAACCCAAATTTTGGATAAGAGACTTCGCATAGAGATGGCTATTTTGAGAGAAATGATTGACAGAAAGGAAATTGCAGAGATCTCTTGGATATCAACTGATGTACAAATTGCCGACTCCTTGACAAAGAAAGGAGTGCCATCATTCAAGATCCTTGGGTTCATATCCGAACCAAAGGAATCATCTGTATAATGTAAATACCCCGCCCCTTTTTTTCTTTTGCAGATTAGATGATTCCAAACTGAAAAGAAGAGAAAAAGGGGAAGAACTGTTAATCTATGTGAGCTATCTCCCTGAAAACTCTCCCTGCCGGGAAAAGGACTTCCGGTCGGAAGTCGGGGCGGCAACCATGTTTGTTTATACTGTGTAGTGAGTGAGGAGTCGAATAAAATATTCTCTCCGTATCCGTTGTCGAAGTCCGTCATTCACATGTTTATATTTTTCTTTATGCACCTTGACAGTCCTTTATTTTTATACTAACACACTGGACAACCTCAAATGTAGCTCGACTGAATAATAAATAATAAAAAATTCATGTTATTTGTACTTAAGAGGAAGATTAAATCAAAATGCTCACAATTCTAATTAAAAATTAGGAGTTTAGGTTTAGAAACTTTAGTCTGCAGTGAAGAGCCAAAACCCCCAAAAAGGGCTTAAATATAAAATATTTAGTGTAATTTTGGGTGAATTAGAGGTCTAGATCATAATTTTCTGATAAATACAAGGAAAGTTATGTCAAAAATTGAAATTTGATGCTTGGCATATGGCATCAAAAGTGGCTTGTGATCAATTTCAGGTATGAAAGGAATTGAGTACATTTTAAATATCTTCCTGAGAACAATTCTTACATTTTGCAGATTTAAATTGTTTTAATATTTGGGAACTTACAATAAAAAAGAGAAAATGTTGTCTCAGGTATTTTTTGTTAACATTATGCAAAGTTGGGACATCAGATACAGAAAAAAAGCAGGTAAAATATGACAAAAATTTAACTGATTCTGTGTTGTAGGACCCCACACACCACTTAACTATAGGTCATTTTTGAAAAAAATTGTCAAGTTAAACCTGTCTATAACTTATAACATTGATTTTGACATAATTCCAATGACTTTCCTAGCAAAAAGAGGCAGAAAAAGCAACTATCAAGAACTGATCATTTAAAAATAAATGATTAAACATGGACAGGTTTTCATTAACTTCAAATGATAAAGCTTGACAAATGGAGTTAGGACAAAATTAGGCCTTCTGAAAATCCTGAGATTCTTTACTTTCAGATATAATACATATCAGTTGAGAAATGTTAAAAACATAACAAATGTCCATTTGCAAGTCCACTGTGTTATAAACTCTGATGGTTTTTAGTAACATGAGACATATTTTAAACATGAAGCAAGGTTCAGGTTTTTTAACTCAACTTTAATAATAATTGAAATTTCTAAATCTCATTTGGATTATATTTTAAGCATGAAATAAATATGAATTTAAAAAATATTTTCCTCAACTGATTGGTACAATGTAATTAATCTGAAATTATTCTTAATAGAAGTCATTTGGCCAAAACTTAGTAGAGCTAAGAAAGAAATTGGTATTAACTCATCTATATTACTTCAACGAGGTTCCAATTCTATGATATTGTAAACAAAAAGAAATTCATGATTAAAATTGATACAAATGTATTAAAAAATATCAAAGGATTAGACCTCTTAATTGTTGTATCCCTTCCCAGGTCCACCCTGACCTGGGGTGGTAGCACATTTTAGAGGATGAGCTATAGTGAACTTACAAACTGGGGTCAAAACACTATGAAAGTATACAAATACATTTTAGTAGTAAAAAAAAAAAATTCCAGCAATAGATTTTAACAGCAAAAAAAAATTCCAGCAATAGATTTTAATAGCAAAAACAAATTCTAGGTTTACCCATACGGATTACCTAGTTTTTCATAAACTATATACATATATATATATTTTTATAGAAAAAATTCTAGCAATAAATTTTAATAGTAAAAAATTTGAGCAATAGATTTTAATAGTAAAAAAATTCAAGCAATAGGTAGGTTTTAATTGTAAAAGAAAACAAAATTTCTAGCAATAGATTTTAATAGAAAAAAATACCAGCAAAAGATTTCAATAATAAAACAAATAATTTACCAAAGCTCCTAAGAAAATTGAATTTCACCATTAAATCACCAATGAGGAGTTGATATGCCATTAAACAAACCAAACCAAAGGATTAGACTGAGCAACATTCTAAGTCATTAGTAACAAATAAAATTTATCAAAAATTTTTAAGTCTCAAGTAATGTTGATGTTGAGTCCTTACCAAACATATACGGGCTCATTGAAACACAAATGAGGTACCACACATACACGCACACACTTTCCCACCCAAATCTACTCAATGCACCAATACTCCTATCAGGTGCATACAAAGGTTATAAAGATTGTTCTAAAGCACATTTTCATTATCATTGTTTAAGGAAACAAATACCAAATAATTGTACAACTCCAAATACATATACTTGGAGTTGTACAATTATTTGGAATTTGTTTTTTCCTACAATGTCCAAACCCTAAAAAGTATTTTCTACAGTATTGAATGAACTAAAGAAAAAAAAAATCAATTTTTTTAAAACTCAATCGATTTGGAATTTACAATTGCTGACCATGCTCGGGAGACACAAAAAGCAATATTGCTTACAACTTCCAAATATGAAGAGTATTTATTCTCAAGTGAAAAATTAAACTTACTGTTCAAGTGAATCATAATTAATGGAAACAGATGAAAAGTGAATGAGAAACTAGAGGGAAATTAGATTTTGTTGCAATGTTATTTACATTGAAACAACATCAAATCAAAATGGTAAGACTGTGTTTGCAAAATTAATATAAGTTTCTGACTGCCACTTTGGCTTTTTTACAGCTGATTATTCACCTTCTCACATATGATTGATGCTATTTTTCTTTCACTTGGCAGCCAAACACTTTTATGACTAAATTAAAGATGTCCAAACATTAATTAACAAATTGATATAAGAAAAACAAAGACAATTCAATCTAAATTATTTTTTAAAATAATCTAATCAACTAATTTATTTAAATGGCAGTTTATTTTTTAAGTTGAGATAATGACAGAATGTTTTGATTAGTAACAATAGGGATCATATTTAAATTATATCACATGCATATACATACATATGTACAAAATATACACATATACATACATATGTACATATATGTATGCAATATACACATATACACATATATATACATACATACATACATACATACATGTATTTAAATATAAACAGACCACTTTAAGGTTCCATGTAATAAATTATTTCACCACAGCCCTTTTAAAGGACTGCGGATCATCAGACTTTACTTTATTTGCTCTGGATTTACATTGAGCTCTCTGGATTTTATCCTCCTTAGGTTTACCCATACGGATTACCTAGTTTTTCATAAACTATATACATATGTGTGTGTGTGTGTGTGTGTGTGTGTAAATTTTCAGCTATAACTAAAATATATCTGTAAAAGGACAATATGAATAAAGACAAAAGTCTTTATTTATGTACATATATGTATACAATCACAATATTGTTTATAAATATACTTGCCCATTAAGAGAATGTTTCTCTGTAAATAAAAAAAAAAACATTTTACATAGGATATACCACAACCACACTCTCATGGAAACTCACCTGTCATCTAACAGACCAGAGTAGCATCAGACAACACATTAATAAGCAGCATAAAAATCATAGTAATATTAGATAGCAAGCTGTATCAAAAAGATTTATGATCCTTGAAGCAATACTCATACAACAAAAACAACTATCTATAAATAAAAACAATTTAAGAGCCCACATCTTCAAATGTATATATAAAAAAAATAAATACAAAAAAACCACATACTTGTCACAACTTGCTACATCAGAACACTCTTTGCTTATGTCACAATGCTCACCATTTGTCTCTACTTATCATGATGATAATTTAAGAAAGTCAAAAGTTTGGACCATATTTCTTCTGAAATGAACTTCATACAATTTCTGATGAATTTCTTCCTTGTCTGAAAAGGATCATTTGGGAAAGTTGATCAATAAAATTAATTGACAAAAAATGTTGGTTGTCTTTAATTATATATATATATATATATATATATATATATATATATATATATATATATATATATTGCATATTTAGGCAAAAAAATCCTTCATTTATATATTTTCATTAAAAATTTCACAGACAAGGTACTACAATTGATGTTTTTATTTAATTCTTCTTGTGTTCAAATAATTGTCTTTCCTGAACAAAAGAGTGTGCAGAAACTATCCAAATGTTCTGTATTTCTGAGCACTTTCAGCTATAATTTTATCTATTAGAAAGAATGATTTTATTTTTGCTTTTCGATTGTGTGTATGTTTCTAGAATCATAGGGATGTTTTATTTTCTGAAAACAGTCAGCACATTGTGGCTGTGTTCGTAGTTAATATTAATGAGTGTTGACTTTCTGTTTTTTATTATTACTAGTGGAAAATACAAACATAATAATCTCATCCACATGTAAAAAAAAGATTTAAAATAATGGAAGCCTTAATAATAAAAAAGAGAAAGTCAAATGCAGAACATTCAAACAATTTCTACCCACTCATTGTCCAGAAAAGAAAACACTTTTTGAACACAAGAAAAATTAAATAATTAAATAAAATGCTTAATTGCAGTACCTTGTCTGTCGTCTTTAATGAAATATGTATAAATGAGGGATTGCTGCCTAAATACACAGTATATATATATATATATATATATATATATATATATGTGTGTGTGTGTGTGTGTATGTGACAAACTTGAATTTTTTTGACATGTTTCATCCATTAGGACTTCATCTAACTGAGTTTGTTGACGCTGTTGTAATGATACATGCACATGAACAAGATATGTTTGCTATAAAATATCGCACATTGTGATAACAGAAGATCTGCCAAGAATGGTGAAGTGTTGTAAAAAACTTGGACACAAATTTACTTGTGGAACGCTTTAAGCAATTAAAGCACTTTGTAGATATTTCCGTCTTAGTGAATTATTTTCTCTTTAATTAGAGTAGCATTTTTTATATCAAAATTGTGGTCAGTCTTGTTACAGTGAACAAACAATTTGTTTTGTCTCTTTTGTGTTCATATTGTAGTGAGTACCAATAAAAATAAAATATATAAACAAAAATAAAAAGAATTCAAATTAAAATAAGGCGTTTGCGTTTTCCTTTAAAAACCCTTATCTCTCTCTTTCTCTCTCTAAACTTCTTTTTCTATACTTCTCTTAACTAACGAGAATGCGACCCTCTGAGCTAGAAGCAGAAAGGAAGGTGAGAGTGACAAAAAGAGATGTGGCCACTAAAGAAACCAGCCATGTAGATTGACATTGACTTATTTTTAATACCACTACTAACCCTAGCATGGCCTGACTTTAAAACACTACTACCAGACATTTTTCCAGACTGCAACCAATATCCACCTTATAAACGAACATTCGGGTATACCAAATTTTTAAGGACTCACTCATCATTCTAAAGAAAATAAATAAAAATATATTATTTATCACATACCTTTGAGTCAGTTCGTTTCATTCCAAAGTTTCTAGTAAAGAAAATCCTATACCACCCATCCACAATATAATCTTTTATTTAAACTTCTTGAAGTTTTTTCCACTGTATTTATTCTGGCAATCTTTGCATAAATTCCTCCTTCATGCTCAAGTTCAAAAGTGCTTTAATCGCTAGTTCATCCACAATAAATTTGCATCCAGGTTCTTACAACATTTCGCTATTCATGGCAGATCTTGTTATCACAATGTAGGATATTTGATAACAAAGTTAATGGAACAAAAAGAAGAATCGAGATAAAATTGACTAGATTATATGCAAAAAAAATTCTAAATTTAAAACTCCCAGCATCTCTTATTCAAGCACATGTGTAGTCACATCACTATAAACAAAGCCAGTCAGATGAAGTCCTAATGGCTGAAATGTATCACAAAAACTTTTTCAAATTTGTCATACATCTTTTCTTTCAAAACTGTTCTTGATATAAAAATTTATATATTGTTACCTTATACTGTTGACACAGAAAAATACCAAAAATCAAAAGAATACAAAAAACATCGCCCAACTCATTTGTTCTTGATATATAAAAAAATTATATATCGTTATTTTATATATATATATATATATATATATATATATATATATATATACGGAGGAAGTGCTTTATTTATTTGAGCTAATTTATTTTACTGTTTTTTATTCATTTTTATTTTATATATTTATTTATTCTTTCTGCCAAAATAACCATCAGAATGGACTACCCACAATGCACTACTGACCCATATATATAAAAAAAAACTAACACACATGGCCTGATGATTACATCTAGCTTGAAACAGTCTGTCGCCTCTGGGTGTTGACTTCAATATTCACTTTTAAATTTACATATGCTCTATCTCTGATATTGAGCACTTTATCCTATAAATATAGCACACCTTAAAATTAAATTTCTTTATATATATATATATATATATATATATATATATATATATATATATATATATATATATATATATAGGTGCGATGGGTAAATTGTCGCCATTTTATATTTTTATTTTTGCACGGTGTTGTTTGGTTTTGATTTTGTTGACAGCACAGTATAATAGAGTCAGTTGGGCACCATCTTTGAGGAAGAGAGCACCATGATGCAATTCACTATGCCAAAAGTTTTGAAACAACATGCTGTACTGCTTGACATTCATGCCAGAAGCTGCAATACAAATATTTCAATGTATTTGCATGTCAATCTAAGGACAGTGCAAAGGATTTAAAAAGAGCTGAAGGAATGGTGATTACAAGGGTACAGCAGCTTGGTAAAGTCATTCTGGATTTGTTGGGGAGTGCTTCAGCCTTAATACAGAGGCCTACATCAAGTTTCTTTCTCAGCACCCATGACAACATACCTATATTTGATTGACAGCAATTAGAATGTGTGATACAGGTATTGAAGCAGAAGGGGCCAACATTGGGCAATCACTACAATTTCCCAATCAAGAGAATTCACTACAATCTTAACCTGTTCAAGTCAACCGTTATCTTCTCCTCCTATCTATATAAACTACTCCTTATTGTAACCCTCTACCTTGAGTGGTCCCTGGGCCTTGTACTGGGTGAACTTACTGTAAAAAAAAAAAAAAAAAAAAAAGGTAATAGATATCCTCAGTTAATTGTTTAATGAAGCATTTTGGGATTAAGTGGATCCTTTTGACTGGGCCCTTTTACAAGTTTTCCCAGTAGAAATTTTTGATCCAGTCCACTATTGAATATAACCCTATTCTCTTTACTAAAATACTAAGCAATACTTATACAAATCCACTATTAATGGTGAATTTTCCTACAGAATAAAATGATGAATTGTTGCATTGTATCTCTTCATTAGTGCTTGTATCTATTGAGAAAGAAAACATAAAAGGAAATGACCTTTGCAGAAATTCACTTCTAAACAATCAATGCTGTCAATAAAATCAGATGGAGCCAAAAAACAAAGGATATAAAGAAGTTTGACAGTACTTGAGAAATTGTAAATGCAATGAGATGCTTTCTTTAATTTCTAACCACTGACTGTTATTAGATTTTAGTGATTTTCATTGCACAATATTTTGAATGTCAAAATTTACTCAAAGCAAAACTTTTTTTCTAAAACTAGAGGTCATCCAATGGAAAGCTCGAAAGCCACTCAATGTTAGAATTGTGTCAGTTTTTAGATCTGAGTAAAAATTTTGGTCAGAAATTTCAAAATTCATTGTCTAATTTCTCTGCTCATGTCAGAAACATTTGTGAAAAATGAGTAAGTTAAACATTGCTGCTACTATTGCCGTCAGTATGTCCTGTGAGTGTTAAATTCTGCAGACCTACTTTCCTCATTATTGTAGTATTTGGTCTTTAGTTATGAGGATGAATACTGATGGCTTTGATTATTAATCTGTGCCTGTGGATTGAGAGAGCTAACAAGAGTGATAATATCATGTTTATGTTTTTGTTGACCAGATATTGAATGTCCCTGCTTTTCTCTCTGCTAGTCCCTTAATATAGTCTGGGCCGAGTTGCTGCCATTTAACTGGGTTTAGTTATACACTACAATACAACCCATAAATTTCAGCTGAAGACAAAACTTTCAGTTTCAGCTTTAAATTTTTAGTTAATACTGGTGGGGTCTAAACAGGAGTTGGCAAACATTTTGGGAAGTGGGTCAATTTGATAGTGTTTTCTGGAAACTTTCAGGTCAAGAAAAAACTGAAAGTATGTGTAAAACTACACACACACACACACACACACACACACACACACACACATATATATATATATATATATATATATATATATATATATAGAGAGAGAGAGAGAGAGATGGATAGATAGATAGATAGATAGATTGAGTATGGATAGGAATCCTACAAAATAATAGGATAAAGAACAAGTAGGAAACAGATTTTAATCTAAAATGTTTCACTTTATTAAAGCTTCATCAGAGATCAAGATAGAAATGATAAAAAAAACACTTTTTAATTTAAAGTATATAAGATTTAATTTAAACTATATGAAATAATATTTTCTATTATGAACATGCATAAACTCGAATTCTTTTAGTGATGGTGTTAAAAATAAAGAATCAGTAAGAATAATGAAATTCTTTTTTCTGAGATAAAATTTACTACTAAATCAAACTATCATATAAAATTTGGGCTTCCTATCATCAAAATTAACTGTAAATGTTCATTGGTTGACACACATGCAAACTTAGCATGCTTCAGCTTTGAAAATGTCATCTCCCATAAATATGTCATGCCAAAATCTAATATTGTTATTGTAGGGATACAAGAAGTGATTATCTCCCTTTTGACATAAATAAACTGTTGTCCCTTGAGAGTCACATGACAGCCTGTGAGACTAATGAGTTGCTGCTTAGACCACAATGGAAGCAGATGCAGTAGCCAACTGCAGTTTGGCTGACCACAGAAGATAGTTGCAATTCCCATGCATCCTAAATATGAACCCAAGATAAAGCACAGACTGTACTCTGTTCCCTTTGAAGACATTACAAATAAACCCTTGTTTTTAATCATTCCTTTGTGGGGTCACTCACATCATATCAGCAAGGATAGACTTGTGTTCACAGTGATGAAAAACATACACAGAAATAACACTAAGAGCATGTTAAATTGTAAACTAAAATCATACAATTTTAATTATTTTGTGTACTGGTGTGTGTGTATTTTAGATACATGTTTTTTTAAGGTTGCATGTGATAAAAGGAAGAAGTCACTTTGTATTTGTAGTATCGTATGTAAATTAGATAGACAAGTATAAATAGAGAACAACTGACGAGCATAGTGACAGATATACCTAGCAAACCTGATTGCTATTCAGGACACAGAGAACTGTACTATGACTACTACTATGCAGAGAGATATACAAAACATAACAGTATTATTACAAGCAATGTCCTGAGAAGAGAAGTTGGACATCTTGACCTTCCTATGGTCAGTGGAAAAGAGACAGAGTTCAGCTTAATTTTGTCGCAAAGTCTGTTTTCGTGCATTCTGGGAGAACTCTTATTATTTTTTGGTTTTATTTCATTTATTTTAAACAAAGTTTTAATGTTATTTGTTTTATTTTATTTATAATATTTATTATTATTATTATTTTATATTTTTGTTTTATTCAATAATAATAATAATAATAATAATAATAATGTCCTTACACCTTTCACTTAGTCTTTTTTCTATATGTATTTTAATTTCTCTGTGAGAGACAATTTGTGATGTAGATACACATTTATGAGTTGCCTCTTACTACAACTTATATTTGTGACTAATTCAGTCTTTTATTTTGTAACCTTTCCACTCTATTCCATTTTAAAACTTAATTTTTCTCTAAAAATGGAAACTTTCCAAAAAAATTGAAGGGTAGATTCAAACAAAGCAAAACAAACTACATACAAATAATACATTTTCATATAAAAATCTGCCATTTAAGTTTTGAAGTGTTTCTATGTTCAGTATAGCGTAAAGTTGTGGGTTACCCCACTTGGCTTTGCCAAAAACTCTTGGTTGAGGTGTGCTCTTTAAGTCTATAAAAAGACAAGCATATTCTCTCTTTTTTTCCTCTTGTTTCCAGATGTAGTCGTATGTAGATAAAGAATGCTGCCAATGGGAGGCATTTACTTCCTTGGTCCTTTGTTGACATTTGAAATTATTCCCACACGTGTCTATCACACACGTGTCTATCACAAACACACACACATCTATCACACACACTTGTTTCACACACACAAACAAGTACATTCTTATAGCTTGTTTCAGTATCTATTCCTTTCATTTCAATTGTGTACACATGCATTTACTTTTGTTAATAGATGCATATAATTTCCATTTGTTTTAAATTCATACATCTTGTTACTTAGTTTTACCTGGACTCACATTAGTCTGCCATTATTATTTGTGGGACAAATATCCCAGGAGAATTAAGTATTTACTATAAAATGTCAACATACTCATATCAAAAGTGTTGAATCCCACTAGAAGGTGGAGACTTATTTTTACCTGAACATCATGGTGATCCGCAACAGAGTAAATCCCATATGAAGATTATCATTTGTGATGGAGGTAAATGTTGATGATATTCATTTATGTTAATGCACTTATCATGTTGATTTATTTTATATTTTTCAATTATTAAAACACTGTTAATTTCTGTAGAATAATAATAAATGAAAGATTTGAAAACATTTTTGAATGTTTTCAAATTTTTATTTCATTTATTAATTTGACTAAATTTTAAATATTTCAGTGGATATTTTTCACCCTTGCCTCTAAATAAAATATTTTAAATAAAAAATATTTTATTTTATTGCAGCTTTTATTTAAGGACATATTTCTTGAATATGAAGTACTACCTGGATGTGTTTTTTTCCAAAATGAAAGCAACAAATTGCTAGCCCGTTTTAAAAACTTGCCAAAAATCAGGGAATTATCTGACAAAATTTTCAGTAATTATTCATTAATGACTATTATATACTGTATGATTATTTTATTAGAAAACTTTGCAAAAATATTGGGTGGGGAAGTCTGTCCCATTCCCCCCACTTTTCAATATCTTGTGTGTACTTTCTAATTTTGCAAATGTTTTTACAGTATAATAAAGAAACATCCGTAAAAATATTATTTCAGTAAAAAATTGGTGCAAAATCAAGTGTGAACATACTGAAAATTTGTCCTGAACCTTTCCAAAAATAACTCAATAAAACTCAAAAAATAAATTTTTTGGAGAGTTGGTGCTTGCATAATTTAATAAAATGCATTATTTTCTTTCAAAATGACAGAAAAAATCTACAAGGAATATTTATTTAAAAAAATTTACTTGTAATTTTTCAGTACAATTTTGAAATTTATCCTGTTGCTGTACATAACAAGAATTCTTTTTTATTCAATAAACACATGTTTGAAGAATCAAATACTGTAATATTTAATGCCATTTTCAAGTGTCAACCTTTTTTAAAAGAATTTTTTTCATTTTAGCAATTATTATATTATTTTTATATGGATGTCCACAAAGTAAATAATTCTGAATTACCATCTTTGATTGAATACTCTTCCCTATCTGAAGTGTAATATGATATATGATAATTCAATAATTCTTAAATTCAAAATAATTAAAAAAAGACCATAATGAGTGCAAGTAGATATTTTATGAAGTAAGAAAATAACCGAAAAATAAAAGCAGTGTATTAAGCTCAAAAGTATCATTTAATTTAACTTAAAAAAAACACTTCTAATGTAGTAAAAAACATAAAATTATTAATTGTACTAAGTTTTATAAGAGTGTATAAAATAAAACATATTCGTAAACTTATTGTTATATAAAGTTAAAAATAATTTATTTTTAAATATAAATACTAATTTCATTGTTATTACACTGATGATGTTCCGTATTTCTTTAATTTAAAAAATCGCGCTTTTTGCGAGAGTAGAAAATTACGGTTGTTAAACTTGTGATTTCCCAGAGTACCGTGCGTAAATAAACGTTATTTTCACTATATTTTAAGCGAAAAGTAATCATTACGTTTACAAAATCCAGTTAATTAATCTTTAAATTTATTAAGTGACTTCGAAAAACATCTGGATAAATATTGGATTTTTAAAAGACTTTTTAAAAATTTGTAGTTTAAATTTTTTTTGCCTCTAAATGGCGGGTCGATGAAATGAAAAGTTGAAAACGTACAATATTTTAAAAATGCCTAAAAACTTTATTTACATACGTAAATTATTTTTCTTTTAATAGGGATTAGATTTAGGTTATTATATTTCAAATAAAAAAAACTAACTAAAAAAAAAAAAATCACTGAAATTAATTAAAATGCGATTTTCGGGATTTTTTTCGGAAGGCCAGATGTCTTTTTAGTCTTTATGTTGAAGTTTCAAACAGAATTTCAACGTATTTACACCAGAAACATAAATGTTTTTAATATCCAAAAATGATATTTTAAAGAGATTTCATAAAGTTAATAAATGAGGGGACTGACAAAATAATTCTTATCAATTTTTCTTACATTATTTTTTTCAGTACATTTTTTTCATTAAAAAATAAGTATTGAAAAGTTTGATAATTAAAAAAAAAAATGTTGATGTAGTTAAGCCTTTTCGCATATAGTAAGCGATTTGAGGAATCCTTCGTTTTCTGGCCTATAAACGACTCCTTGTTTGGGGATATTTTATTTTATTTTTTTTGAGGATTCGTCTTATCCGCCATAAATGTATCTTATTTAGAAAGTAAAATGGCGAATTATTCCGCTACTCACACACGTCCACCCACTCGTCGTAACACAGCCTTCATAAATTTTTAAAGGCTTGGGCAGAAGCCTTAAGGTTTCTATACTTTGTTGTATTGCAAGTAAAACAGGAAAAAAATCTATGCATACATTTCAGGGCTAAATTTGTGAAGATATTAAAAAAATAGTAGAAAGAACATGGAAAAGTTGAATAAACGTTGAATCGTGTCAGTGAAACGATTTGGCACCTGGCAGTTTTATTTGTCATGACATGTCTGTTACTATGGCCCGAAAAAGTAAACACGCAAAACGTATTATCGTCATAATTCACTTACCTACAATCTATGACATTGACAAGACACAGAGTTAAGAAGTTGGATATGACAGACCCACCTTTATTTTAGTTTATTTTTTCTCTTTACCCACAAAAATCACCAACAGGTCAGTGGCTGTAAATATTGCGTTCCTTTGCCAAAATGGTAAGTAAGCAGAAAGTAATTTATTATTTTGTGTTGATTATCAAGATATATGTACTTCTGGCTTTACAATTCTACTTTATGTTGTTTTTAGATTTCAGACATCAAGATTTATTTTAATGTCGAAGATTTATTTATTATTATTTCTTCTTGCTCGCTTTTGGCGCTAAATGTCAATGGGTGTCCAATGATGAGGAAACCATTGTAATATTGTATGGTAAAAACGAGTTTCAATCATGCATTTTTAAAACTTAATTGTTACAGATTGGCGGTTAAAATGAAGTATAATTTCGGGGTTTATTGGTTTGTTATGTTAACATCAATTTTTAGCTGCTTCTTAATCTTATGCATAGAATTAGCTCGAAAATTAATCTCGCCGTGGAGCCAATGTGACGTGTACAATTTGTTTTACTAACGAAGACAATTATTGACTGGGATTAATTATGAAAAGCAATTTCCGCCAAAAAAAAACAAACGAAAATAAATTTAATGGCGCTTTAAAGAAAATTGCCAAAGTCTACAACTCGGAAACGCTGTGATAACAACAATAAAGATGCGGACAATAGTCAGCATTTAAATTAGAATTCCACATTCCAGAAATTATGAATAAATGGATTCATCACGAAGCAAAGTATCTCCTACTAATTACCCAAATAAGATTTGATAAATTAGATTCAACTGGCAAGGTCTTTCTGATTTATATTTTTATAATTGTACTTTTCCAATTTTTCAGTAAGATACTGTATAAAAACTAAAAATTGTACAGTAACTGTGTACATTACAATATTCAATATATGAAGATTAATGAACTCTCTGAAATGCATGCTTTGTTTTGCTTTTTGTTAAAGTACTTTTGGCTACCTCAGTCATTATCAAGAACTGGATATTGTCAGTATGGTACAAGATTTTGTTATCTGCATTTTAGAGTGATTTTTCCCATAAAAAAAGAAAATAATTTCCCTACTAAGTACAAAGGACTCTTCGTATGAAATTGAAACAAAGAAATTATTTATTTACAAGAATTTTTCATGAAATGGAAGATGAATATAGAGGTTCCTCAAAGTGTTTGTTTGTTTTTTTTTTTGAGCGCTTAAAGCGAGGTGGAGAAAAATGTTGATAAGTTGCAATTGTAGTAGGTGAAATTATAAAAGTTCTTTTTTTTTTTTTTTTTTTTTTTTTTTTTTTTTAACCATTTCATCCCAAGCAAGGTGATAATGCTACTAAGATGCAAGTGGTTACCGAATGTTAAAGAATATGAGAAAAAAGAAAACATTATTAAGGAGGGAGAGAATAATAAAGAAATAGGAATTAAGAAGACAGAAGATGATGATTAACATTGCATTTACATTTCTAGTGATCAAAGTTGAGTGAAAAGCAAGAACCTGGAAAAGAGTTTCACAAGCAGGAAGTACAAGAGAGAAAACTATTCAAATTGAACTTATGGTTACATCTTATATATAATTATGTATAATATATACATGTATATTAAAGAGTTTTGATATTTTGTGCTTATTATTAAGTTTGTCCATCTTCCTGTCTAAATTGTAGCAGGTGATAATGTATGAAATTTCCTATCAAACTTGCTATCAATTAAAAGGATTTTTTCTGAGATGAGAGAATGTCAACTTTTTTCCTGAACAGTTCGAGTTACATTGCTGTTTTCACAGAACTCAACTTTAAATTTGAGTGGGTAGAAGTCACCTTTCTGATTGGTCAATAAATCCAAAGGTGTATATCTTTGAAATTTGAAAATGAAATCACAAATCGTTTGCCTTGACCAACTTATTTTTGGCAGGTTCTTTTTGAGCCAGTCTATTTTTAGAAAATTCCATGTACAAATGTTTCATATCATATTAGTTTCTTATTAACTGACTGGTTTTCTTTTAATTTTTCTAAAACATTTCTCTTAAAAGCAAGTGTAAACAACTATTATTTTACATTACTTTCTAATAACTTTTTAAAAATAGTTGTGTTGTCAACATAACTACCTAGTTTGGAACTGATGACATCTGGAAGGTGCTGGTAGAGAGTGCAAAGTGTCAGTGAAGTTCATAAAGTATTGTCAGATTTTGTTCAGCCATTCTGAAGTGGGAGCATCTGTTTGTTAAATGGAAGGAGTTGCAGAATGATTGTCGCTTGTCGCAAATGGTGCTGCTTTGTCTTTGAGATTTGTTTTTTTTGTTATTGAGGAAAACTTAGTTTGGTTGTGTGTTTGTTTCTGATAAACATAATCTGTTTTTAAGTCTTTATACATTATGCCAGATCATTGAGCATCTGAAAATCCAGTTTCCTTTTCTCTCAACTCACTGCAAAGGTTACTTGCTCTGCCTTCCTACATCAATTCCTGACTACTCACTGACAAACCAAATCCTTATGAGATGCTCTGGCCTGCTCCTTAAGCTAAAATAGTCTCAAATTCCATCCTTTTGATTCAAATTAATCTTGAGGAATTCTTTTTTCAACCATTTTTTTTCTTAGTACATTCCTTTCTTTTTATTACTCCAAACCAAACATTGTGTCACCTCAATCAGGCTCAGAAGCAAGGTTTAGCAAAAAGTCTCCACCTGATTGCCTCATTGGTTGAAAATTTCTTTGCTTTCAGTAGTGGAATGGGACAGATGGTTGTATTTTCGTTTTCACATGAATTTTTATAATTCTGACATTTTTTATATGCCAATTACTTGAAAATTGTACATTTTAATTGAAAAATAAAAAAAAATTTAAACAGACAAACCTTGTCAGTTCAATTTAACAAAACTTTTTCGTAAAAATTATATGTATATATATATATATATATATATATATATATATATATATATATATATATATATGTGTGTGTATAGTGGACTCTCTTGTCTTATTCAACATATGAAGCTCAAGCAGATTAGGAACCAACATCCCAGACACCAGCACATATGATTTGATTATGGTGGTGAAAGCATTGTGCAGAACCAACCACATACAAATACAGTGACCTGGTGCAGTACGTGTCACAAGATCCCTAAACTATCCTCCGCAGGTTTTGAATTCATAGTTGTCCTTCTCCTAAACCAGTTGCCATCCAAGGCTATAGAACCCAGTTTGTCCTGCTATTTACCCATAGCTGGAAGGAGAAGAAGAGGATTAATACCTTTCTCAAGGGTATTAGCATGTAAGTGAATGCATTGGATTTAACTCTCCAATTCCTCAATCCAATCCACTACACTACTGTGTCTCCGTGTATATATATATATATATATATATTAAACACACACTAGGATGTGTGTAAAAGTTTCTTTACATAAAAATGAATTTGTCAGGTCTAATTCAAATTCCAGGTGACATTTTTGTGTTCCCTATTACTATTGGGAAAGACATGAATCTCTTCTACTAGTTATGGGTAAATAGTAGGGAAGACTGAGCTCTATAGCCTTTGTAGAGTAACAAGTTTAAGAGAAGAAAAACTGAATTCAAACATATGCCAGCATGGCAGATTAAAGTCCATTACCCCTCATGTCAGGCAAAACCTTGGGGGAAGGTTTAGCTCTGACCGTTGATTAAGAAAAAATGGCTGTTGAATAGATCTTGTCATTTTTCATTTCTATTATAAACCATTAAATTTAGGAATCAATTACATTTGCTTGTGGATTGTGAATTTTAAATGTTTTTATGTTAAATGAGATGCACCTTCATTTGATGCTCTTTTATTTCTGGAAAGAAAAATTGCTGTGTAAACAACAAAATAATATGTACCATTTATGAAGATGGCATCATAGCTGAAAGTATTGTTTGTAATTATTTACACTATTTACATTGTTTGAATTGTTGCCCTAATCTTTGTTGCCATATTTATGATATTTCAGCCATTGTATGCTCTGGCCGTCTTCAGGTGATTGGAATTTCAAATTGAACCCTTTATTTCATCCATCAGGGTAGTTTGTTCTAGTTCCAAGTGTCATGCCTCTTTCAAATGTCTCAGTTATCTCTCTTTAACTCAACTCTCCAATATTTTGTTCACCAATATTGAACTCACAACTCTTTGGGTCAAGTCTCTGGATCCAACCAACACTTTTATCCACTGGGCCATGTGTCCTTGAGGATGTAAATAGTGTAAATAATTACAATAACTCATCTCAGAAATGTAGACAGATATTGTTTGTAATTAATTCATGATGTTTAGGAATTGAAATTTTGAGGTGGAATGCCAAGAAATGAACAGAAAAACATGCATCAATGGTTACTTTATGTCAGAACTGTTCAAAAGCTTCCAATCAAGTTCTTCCAGCTATTTGTTGTTTAGACATGAGCAAAATCCAAGATGTTGATGGTTGGAAAAAAAACCTGTCATTATAGATATTAATTATTTTTTAATGAATTTTAGTTAAAGTATATCAAAATGAACACACAAATGGCAATGGTAATATGACCTGTTGGGACAAGGAAGCATTTGGCATTCATGAACAGAACAGTTGTTGTTGGTTGAAATTATAAAATCTTTGTTAGGAAAAAAAGGTTTATCAAGTTCAGTAGTTGTTATCACTCTTTCCAGTATTGATGGGGTGGGTAGGGGTTTTATCCTTCCTAACTTTCTATTTGAACTGATGTGGAATATTAACATCTCTATTATATCATTATTTTCTCTTCAAGTTGCATGTTGCTGCTGTTGGTAGTCCTCAAGTGATGTGGTTTCTGTTATTTGGTACAGTTCTTTGTGATTTTCTCGCATCAGTCCACAATGTTCAAAGCAGGATGATCTTTGCTAAGACTGTCAGGCTTTAATCACTCAAAGCCTTTTTTTTAACCACTGACATGAGAAAGCAGTTGTATACATCTGACAGTTTAGATATTTCTGAGTGGGTTTGTTGCTATGCATAACATCCATATGAAAGTCTCAATCTAACGAGGCTATTTAAGAACATGACTAGAGTTTTCAGGTTGATGTTTTGATTTTGTAGCAATTTATGCTTTTGGAATCAAAACTACCTCTGGCACAGCCTATTCTAGGTTCAATTTCTTTTTCTTCTATATTTTATTTGTTATAACTAATCCATACACCAAGCTATTTGAAGTGTTTAGTATTTACTAATTTTACATCCTGAATTTTTATGATGGAATCAAGGTAGGTGCCATCATTACTTTCATTCCAATTCCAGGTTATCTGTTTTAGAAAGATTTATCTTGAGTCCCAATTCTTGAAACACTTGATAGAGACAATGTTGATTTTCTGTTCAAGATCATTCTTATCCCAACTATGAATACCTATGTCATCAGTATACCCCCCTCACCTCATTATCAGTACATTGGCCTTTCTATATTTGTAAAACCTTAACTCTAAAGTCTTCTTGTTCTGGGTATGGCAATAAATCCTGCAGCAAGGCCTCTAATTGGGAGATTGAAGATTTTGACCCAAGGTGGCAGCAACTGTTAGGCAAATAGTGAACCCCCAAACAAAAATCAACAGTACATTTTTCTAATAAAATGACACTAAAAAATTATAAAGATACATTTTTACAGCAAAATTACCAGCAATATATTTTATGATCTACAAAATATATATCTAAAAAACATGTTTTTACTCTGAAAGTATAAAATTATGTACAAAATATCTGTTGTTGAAAGCACAAGATTACATCCAAAATATTTAGATTTCAGCATTAAATAGCCGGGGAGGGGGGTAATATTCTGCCAAATAAAATCAACCAATGAAATAACCAACAGGAAAGAAATCTTTTGTGATATTAGTCTATATGATATCCTACAATTTCTTTAAAAAATTCAACTCTATCCCAAAATATAACTTCAACAAAACTGCAACATATAACACACCACCTCTAATAATCCCTGTCCATACAAACAAGCAGAATAATGTATATCATATGTATATTACTTCAAAGCTGCCAAGAAAATTAAATGACCCACAAGGAGTTGACATGCTGTTAAACAAACAAATCAATCGATCAATCAAAGTTTCAAACTGATGAATTTCTGGAATCAATCACTATTGACAAATTTGAATTTCTAGTTTTCTGAGTTTTTTTCATCTAATTTACTAATTTTTCTCTTGAAAAAAAAACTTTGTTCTTGTTCCTACATTTTGCATTTTTGCATCGTCTTTCTGTCAGAAAGGAGAATTACTAAAACTAATATTGGCATGAAATAGATGTGCACTCATTTGTTTTATACAAAAATCAAAAGGTCATCTTAATAGGATCCTATTGACATTTCTTCTTCTTCATTAATTCTTCTGAATCATATATTCATTCACATCAGTGATTCCATATATCAAGTCTTGATCACACTCCAACACAGTTATGACAGGATTTTTCCCCACCATATATCTTATAAGTTTTATTTTTAAAGTTTTTTTTTGTCTGTTACTACAACTATTTCTGGGTTACTGCTAATATGAGGGTTGTGCATTAAGGTTTTGTTCAGACTCATTTCTACTGAATAAAGAAGCATAAATATTGGCAAGGCTTCTGATTGGGAGATTGAAGGTTTTGAGGAACATGTAACCACCTCTTGTTTCCAGAATCTTCCTGAGCCAACCGATCATAGAAATGAATACAATATAGGAACCAGTAATAAGGAGTGCCAGAGAAAAGCAATAATAACAACAAAAATTGCAATATGAGATCTGGTAAAATAACATGCAATGATAAAAGCAAAGATTGCAATATGAGCACTGGTAAAAATAGTTGTTGAAGACATTAAGTTTATATGTCCCAGAAATTCATACACAGATGTCCTTAAGGACACATCACACAGTGGATAAAGGCATTGGTTAGATCCAGTGGCAGGACCCAAAGACTGAGTTCAATACCTAATTTAAGGCAGTGGAGAACTTGGAGAGGTGTATTAACAGGAGATAACTGATAACTGACATCCATTAGACATGGCACGTGGAACTAGAAAAGTCTATCCCAGCGAGCAAAATAAAGGGTTCAGTTCAACATTCTAACCACCTGAAGATGGCTGGAGCGTACAATAGCTGAAACGTGCCTTGAGTGCCTATTGGGACATAAACTCAACTCAAAACTCAAGTGGAACTCTTACATATGATCCATTGCTAAAAATACTGGAAAAATGGTCAGTAAGAACCTGATACCTGCTATCTTCTACCTTTACAAGAGCCAGATCAGGTTGAAAATGGAGTATTGCTACCATATATGGGCAGGAGCTGCCCAGTCTTAACTTTTCAGTCTTGATAGAGTCCAAAAGCATATCTGCATCCTTGTGGGTGATGATTTATGTTCCACCTTACAATCCCTTTCTCAAAGATGAAACATTGCAAACCTCTTACTGTTTTATCGCTATATCCATAAAAAAATGTTCAGACAAACTGCATTCCTTAGTTCCACCTGTTCTAACTTTCATGGCTAAGAATCACCATACTATTCACATTGTAGCAAGCCACCCTCATCTCTTTGGTATTCCATTAGTGAGATTTAAGTTTCACTTGAGCAGCTTCTTCCCATGAACTGCTGCTTTGTGGAACTGACTCTCAAGAGGATGCTTTCCTGATCACTAACTTAACCTGTTCAAGTCGAGGGTTAACCATTATCTTCACCACATATCCCAGTCTCCCATAAACTATACCTCTTACTCTGTTACCCTGTACCTCAAGTGGTTCTAGGGACTTGTACTGGATGAACAAAAAAAAAATCTTGTTTGATTTACTTGTGCACCTTTCTTTTAGAACTTAAAAGGTTGCAACTGTGCTTCATCCTGAAAGTGCCTGCCTTTCAAATATAACTTCATGGAAGGAAAGAAGTGGAAATCATATGATACGAGATCAGAAGAATGGGAGGGGGATACTTTGTTGTAATTTCCTTTAATGTCCTTTACAATGGGTGGCTTCCAAAAACAGGAACCTGATTACAGGTCTCTACTCCATTGACTCCATGGTCACACATTATTGCACATTAACACCTGAATTACAGATACATTAGTGTACGTCTGCAGATTCAGGTGTATTCCATGTATAGATGTATTTTTTCACCTTACACTAATTGTAAGTAGGTCTGGACCATATCTTAATTAATTTCCCCTTGTATGTTTGAATTATGACTCTGTTTGCTTGAGTTACTACTAATATTCATTGACTTGTTGATCTGCTAGTTGTGTTGCATCTCATGTTGCCAACAATGGCCTTGAAACCAAATGCAAATTTCTCTCAAACTGCCAGGAATACTTCAAAAAATAAAAAAAGAACAAAGATGGAAAAAAAAAAATGTAATGAATTACAACTATTCATTTTTAAATTTTAAAAAGATCTTTGTCTTAAAACCAACAAGAAAATGAAGATAATCTGCATAATTTGTTGATTATTAACAACTTATCTTTAAATCTCAAGTAACAATGTTGAAAACAAAAAAAACAAAACCTATTGAATTCTGACATTAAATGACTGAACATTTTGATTAGAATGTGTTTCAAAATCCCTTCAAAATCCCTTCAAAATCCCTTCAAAATCCCTTCAAAATCACTGTCCATATCTTTTGCTTGAAACAACTATTACTCCTTTTTATTTGATAGTCTCCTACTCTAAATTAGCTCTAAAGAAAAATCAATGAAAATTAAATAATATATGGATATATTTAAAATATATTCCAATATTTATAAAAGGTATTTATTTCAGTTTGGACAGGAGATTGCATTTCCAAGGGACCTGACAATGATTAAACTCATATTACGGCTTTGTCAGATGACAATGCAACCAACCATTCTTCAGTATTAATACATATTTATGGGAATAGAAAATTAGATGGTTGCTTGACAGGTTGGTTATTTGACTGGCTGAAGTATATAATAAATTTTTATGTGTTCAAAATGTTATAGGCAAAGCATGACATATATTAATGATCTCTTGCTGAAAATTCTGGAGAGAACTAATGCCTCCTATTTAGCCTTGGATTCTATTAATCAAAACTTAGTAAATCTGAATTTTAATCAACCAATTCTTCTCATGGATGAGACTTGAAACGACAGAGATGTGGCTCTACTGACAAATGCTGAGGATACCAGAGTCAGAACATGTGAATAAAGGGGAAGTTTAAAGAAAAATAGGAACTACAAGAAAACCGATACTTAGAAAGGGACAGCTGAAATTTTTAAGACACATAATGGGGAAAGAGGGTCTGGCAAATTTAACACTCACAGGACAATGAAGGCAAATAAAGCAGTGGGAACAGTGAGTAATGTACTTAACAAATTTGCATGGTCTATAGCAGAATGAGGACAAATAGGGATGATAAACAATCAAAGGCTACTTAGAACAGCAAAAATCTGGAAGTTGGGGAGAGCCGTGATCGCCTTTGTCCTCAAAGAACATGGTATATAAAACAGAATCAAACAAATCTGAAGTTGCTACAAGGTTAAAACTTGACTATTTTGACCCCCCATGAACTTGTTGTACTAGTAATATATGTGTGTGTGTGTGTGTGTGTGTGTGTGTTGATTGTGGAGGGTGTAAAACTGTGTGCCTGTGAGTAGGTGTGTATGCAAGTATGTACCTGTGCATAGGTATGGGTTTATATGTGTGTGTATATATGTTTGTGCATAAGATTTATAAAGAAAACAACACAAAGCACTTACTTGTGTTGCATTTGAAATTTAATCTGCACTTTTCTATCAGCCATTTTCCCCCAAAACAGGTTTTCTTTTTTTTTTTTTGTGTGTATAAATTTTTAAAAATATTTAATTTATTGCTCTTCATCTTTTCTTAAACTGTGTCCATTGCAACTCACCTCAACCATTCCACAAAATAATGTCTTCCCTTTTTGCAACTTTCAAATGTTCACTGTTCTAAAAATATTTTTTATTTTTTTTTTTGTTCTTGTGAATTTCTTTGTTAACACTCTTATTACTTCTACAGTTTTTTTACATTGAATTATTACATTCCAAAGATCTAGCATTTATTAACCTTTAACACTTAGGACTTTTGTATGTTTTCTTATGGTTCAGCACTAAACTTTGTATAAAATGGAATTGAGTGAAAATAAAAAAAAAAAAAATGTGGACTCTCTGGGCAGGTACAGATTAGATTTAAAATGTGATAAAATCTAATGAAATTTGTATAGTTGAATGAAGACTACTCTCACTGCTACAGCGATATCATATGCCATTACTTTTGTTCGACTGAGAGCTTGGATTTATACAAGATCGGCAGTTTAATGATATCAGTAGTGCTCTCTTTGGTGATAGCAAAAGACAGATGTTATGGTTCAAGTAAAGAGAAATCTTCAATTGGATACAAGTATGTTCACGAGAAACAAAATGTTGACAACAATTCATTACAACCTCCCACACAACTGTTAACTAAAAGAAGTACAGGATGTGAATATAAAAATGTCATTTTTCAAATCAAATTTCTTCAGCTAAATCTCTATTATAATAAAAGAACAGCTGATTCTATGTCCGTCATACACAGTCTGTGTGTGTGTATGTATGTATATATATATATATATATATATATATATATATATATATATATATAGTGGCTATGCATGTCTGTGTTGTGCATGAGTGATTGACATGTGCCTGTGTCATTTGATGTAGACATACATACACATATAGTTTGACTTTGTTTGAAACAAAACATTGGAATAATACATTCCCTCCCCACTCATTCTGGACAACCCATACACTTGGTTGAGCAATAAAATAATAAAGTTGGAAACAAGAAAAAATTTATCAATACCTTCATATCCATCAAACTGTTTCGATGTAAATAAATAAAAATGGTCAACATATTTACAGTGAATGACCTTTAGTATCTTAATGATATTTATTTTACTTTGTTTCAATCTATTCATCTTCTATCATATATTAATATCAGTCTATTCATGTGTAACATATATCAATATCAATCCATTCATATGTATTTAATGCTGCCTATAACCTGACAGCATAGAGATGGCTACAAAGTAAATGTCCACTTTATTACTTATGGTAAAAAATGGTATAACTAATTTCTCAATGGAAAACTCATTAATTATTTTTAAACCTTAAAAAATCAGATAATTCTAAGATTTTATTGAAGTTTCCAAAATTATTTGGTTATAGAGAAAATTATTAAAAATTTTTTTTTTAAATTTTGTAGAAATATTTTTAGGTCTGTCATTAAATTAAAATCTACATGTGTACACACAAACATACAGAGTTTGAATGAAATGGAAATGAATATCTGTGTTGTGAGTGCTAAGTTTCTTTTGTGTCTGGCAACAGGAAAAGCATATAAGCGGGTTGAAGTTATTTTTATGAGTTTTATCTATGCAGCTATCTATCATCTGTAAAACAAAAGTTTGGAGATAAGAAAAAACATTTATTTTAAGATGAGACAAGGTTAAATCTATCAAATTCTAACCCATAAACATCTCTCTATAAACATATTGGTTAACCATCTTCATGCAACCTCTATAAACATATTGGTTAAGCATCTTCATGCAACCTCCTTTTAGACAAACAATATGGCTTCTGTTTTGTCAGGTCTACTGTTGATGTGTTAATGGCCATCACTGAATTTGTCTGTCAAGCTTTAGATAAGAATGGCAAAGCTCAGGCTGTGGCTCTAGATATCTCAAAGGCAGAGTTTGGCATGCTAACCTTCTCCACAAACTCAAGGGCTACGGTGTCATGGGACAAATATTTGGCTTAGTCCAATCACTCCTAACAAATTGTGTAATGAAGGTTGTGTTGAATGGGCATGCTTCTAGATCATTTTACACTAATGTAGGTGTCTCCCCCAGAACTCTATCCTTGGACCTACAAGGTTTCTGATCTTCATCAAGGATCATCCCAACATCATCAATTCCCTAATAGGTATTTAATGCAGATGACACAACCATTTATCCCTGTCTTAGTAGCAAATCTGACAGACCCAACAAAGTAAATCCAGCAACTGCCCTAGAAAAAAACTCCAATCAATGGTTAACTGGAGCAAAAAAATGACTTGATAATTTTAACACCTCCAAAACAAAACTACTTTCATTTAATTACTACAGAGAAACTATTCTGCCTGCCATCAGAATGGTTGATGCTAAATTCTTGGGGAACAACACTCAACACATTCTTGAACTCATGTTTTCCACTCACATGAAGTAGAGTGACTATAGTGAATCAATTGCTATGTCTGCTGCAAGGAAGGTTGGTTCATTATGTTGGCCAGAAAATTTTTCTTGTCAGAATCCACATTTACACATATTTGGTCTGGTGCTCTCTACTATATATCTTGATAGTTTTGACAAAATTCATAGAAGAGTCTGTAATGTAATCGATCTGGACCTAGAATCTCTACGTCAATCACTTTCTCACTGATGTGATGTGGCTTCCCACTGTCTTTTCTATAAATATTTTCCTGGTTACTGTTCCGATGAACTTTTCTTCTTAGTGCCACACCTGCATGAATTTAAGAACACTACTAGATTGGCAACTAGGTCTCATCATTTTACTACTGAACTAGGTACATCTAACCACCACTTTTACTCTAACAGTTTTTTTTTTCTCACACTTCTCACTTTTGGAATTCTCTTCTGATTTCTTATTTTTCTGATATCTGCAATCTTCAAAAATTTGGATGCAACATCAATTGCCATTTTCTGTCTTCTTGAACCCTGTTTTTTTTATTGTCCTTTTCAAAATCCTCTCCACTGAAGTTTTCTCATTCTCTTTCATTCTCTGCCTTCTAGTGGCATTATTGCCTTGCTTGGAGTGAGACAATTTTTAAAAACAATATAGTCAAGGTGTTGAATATAACCTCAATCAGTTAAGTGACAAATTTTATTTGTATTAATTAGTCCGACATTAAGAAGGCAACAAGTAATATTACTAACAGCATCTTTTCACATTCTTAATTGATGCTTGTTCAAAGACAGATGACCGAATGTGGATGAAAAATGCATTCCTTGCAAGCAAACAGTAAGGCTACATCAACAAGCAAGGAGACAATAAAACAGGGAAAATCAAAGACAGCTGACTTCAACTCCCTGAAGACAAACTTGGCATCAACTTTCTCAATGACAATATAAATGGATTTTAGAAGCATCTCAAGAATAAAGACAGTAACTAATAGCTCAAAATAAAACTAATCATGTAGATGAGCAAAGTAGGATGTTCAGTCTTGTCATGCAGCATAACATTGCTTAACTGCTGGAAGTAACTGTCAGTGTAAGCCATCATTGTTATGGCTTAATAAGTGCAGGATGTCATCATTGTAACATACTAATGTTCATGGGAGAGCATACTGAAGGAACAACATTAGACTATCCTGCTTTTAGTATTTGCTGTAAATCTGGTTTAATCCATATTCCAAAAGTAACATATTTGACTAATGAACTACATTAATTGTTCATATTTGATTCACTAGAAAGAAAATATTTTAGATCAAACATTCAGAGGTTCAACAGTGCTGTGGCCTCATATAGCATGAAAGTAAATGATTGCTCTTCAAGCCTTTCTGTTTACAACATTTGCAGATGTCTTGGAGCACCAAGAAATATTGTTGCTGATACACTATCCTGTTTGCACATGTGCTTCTATGATTCTGAAGAACAATTTCAACATTATAGGCAAAAAGGACCTCAAATCAGTGGGTCACTGGGGTAAAGAATGGATTGTAAATTTTAATGCCCCCAAAATAAAACTGATTTTATTTAATCACCACAGGGAACTTTTGCTGCCTGCCATCAGCTAAACTCTAGGACAGCAACACTGAACCTTCTTAGATTCACATTTTCCACTGACATGAAGTGGAGTGATTATATTGAATCAGTTTTTGCACATTTATAAATCTACCATTCATCTATACATTGAATACTGCTGCCATATCAGGTCTGGTGCTCATCTTCATCTCAAGATTCTTGACAAAATTCAAACATGTTATGGCTTCCCACTGACTTTTACTACAAATATTTTCATGGCAATTGTTCTGATAAGCTTTTGTCTTGACTGCATAAATTTAATTGTGCTATGAGATTGGCAACTAGGTTTCACTATTTTACTAGTGAACTAAGCAAAATGTAGCCATCCTGTCTATTCTAATAGTTTCTCTTCTCACACTTTTCACCTTTAGATCCTCCCTCTCAATTCTTATTTCCCAGATATCTACAATCTTCAAGAATTTAAATAAAATGTTCTTTCCTCAATCCTCCCCACTGAAGTCTTCTCATTCTCTTTCATGCCTGCATTCTAGTGATATTATTGCCATTCTTGGGGTGAAATAATTAAATAGAACAAAGAAATGCAGAGAATGATTGCAGACAATATAAGAAGAAATGTTATTTTTTGTAAACTTTATTCTGTTATAGTTTTTGTGAACAAAACTTACTTGTAATTATTACTGCCTGTTCATCAACAAACTTATGTTGACACAATATCAGAAAATGTTTCCAGTGGATTACATGCTAACAAAAAAAAAAACAAAAAAAACCCACCCCAGAAGGCATAACTTGTCTGTTTTCTAATAAATGTTGTACAGTAGAAGTCCTCAAATCTGAACTTCAGATCTCTTCGGATATGAGGACAGATTCAGATATAATGCCACATGTGTAATAACTTAACAACTTACATAAACACAAGGACTTATTGTAGTATATGAAAAATTAAGAGTCTCACGAATGTAAATATTAATTTGCAATGTTTAATTCTCAATAAGTTTTATTTTCAATTGTCTTTCTTATTTCTTTTCTCATTTCACTTACTTTTTACTGTTCTAGATTTTTTAAATTAGGCATTTCTGAAAATTACATGCACTTGTACATTTTGTACTACTGAACAAAGATTTTTTCTCTGTGAATTTGATGACCTCATCAATAGCTTTCTCTACTGAGTCCCAGTCTCCTTCATCATCATCCTTCATATTTTCACCATCATTGGAAGAATTATTTCTCTATTTTTGGACAATACAACTCATTTTGAAGTGATGCTAACTTTGAATTCTTTTATAATTCATTAGTGTCTTCATTATTTACATTATTTGGATTATTGTCCTCATCTTTGTCGCCATATTTATTACAATGTTTCGGCTATTGTATGCTCTGGCCTTCTTCAGGTGGTTGGAATGTTGAACTAAACACTTTGAATTGAGAAGGAGCTGCCTTGAAAATCAGCATTTAGAACTAAAAAGAAAATATAATTCACATTTTTTATGAGACAAAATTCCATGTATAAGTATAATTATAACTTATTTAATCAGCATAAAAACCTATCAAATATTATTGGCATTGAATTTACAAATGTCTACAAATATTTCATGGGATTTTCAGCTGCCTCAACCCATGACTAAGCACAGTCAAAAAGTATTTTAATGTTTTTTTTTTGTTTTTTTTTTTATACAGACACAAGAGAATCTGAATGTCTCAGCATTGAAATGGCTAATCAAAAATCATTCAGCTAGGATTGTATCAATGGATATAAAAGGATTTCAATTTGACTATCAACAGCAGCTCTCTTCCACAAGTGCAAACATCATTGGCAAACTATTCAGGGGGTCAGTGTCTTTCATTTTGTAAACAGTTGTACTTGAGTTCATCATTACTTTGCATCATCTCGGCTTAGTATAAACTCCATCATTCCTACCATTTCAGGCTGCTATAACCTATTGACACTATTTTTAACCTATTTATTTATAAGTAGCAACAATAAAACTACTTTTTTTGGTGGGGGGGAACTACCTGAGTGTAAACAACTGATATTAATCAACAGACAGAATAAAAATCATGGAAGTAGCAAGATTCCATTATTTAGAAATGTTCAGCATTTCTGGTTTATAAAGAAAGCATTTTGTAGGAAACCTAAGAACAGCCACAGCCATTTTATGTTTCACATTAATAAACAGTTTCTATATTCCAGGAATTTTTTTAATCATTTCATCCCAAACAATGCAATAATATCACTAAGATGCAAGGGACTACAGGGTGTGAAAGATAAGGAGAAGACTTTAGAAGGAACTGGAAGCCCAGTCTTAAACAGGGGATAAACCTTTACTCCTGTTCAAAAAACTGGGGAGGAGTGTGAACCAGATGATCAGCAAGCTTATTTACTCCCATTAATTAACTTAGATTTAATCTATCCATATTTTCATATATCTTTTTTCTTTTTAATTGAGTTCAACCCAAACAAAGAAGTAAAGCCACTAAGACACAAGGGGTTACTGGGTGTGGAAGAATTAGAAAACAAAAACATTACTAAGGAGCAGGAACAAAAGAGTAATCATGAGGACAATAGATAGCGATTGACATTGCAGTTAAATTTATGAAGATTAAATTTGACTGAAAAGTAGAGAGCCAAAATGGAGATCCACAAGCGAGAAGTGTGAGAAAAGGTGTTAGCATAGAACAGTTACATCTAGCCAGACCAACTGTAAATTGATGAGACCTCATTGCCAGTCTAGCACTGTGCTTAAATTTAACAAGTCTAGGTAAGTTATCATGAAATTATAGAAAAACCAAAGGGAAGCAACTTTATGGTGGTAGGAAAGTATCTGAAGCTGAGATGCCAGATCAGGATCAATAATATTGCTAATTCTTCTTTAGATTTTATCAAGGATCTCTATATAGAGAGCAGGAGTACTGGATCATATGTGGCAGCATTATTCTAAGCATGAGCAAATATAGACATAGATATGCAAGATGCATTTTGAAGAGAAAAATTGGAGCAATACAGTGAACCAACTTTCTTAGCAGCTGACCTAGCAATGGATTCTTTCCATTTCATATCAGCCAAGAACATTAGCCTGAGAAAGTGCAATGAATCACTCTCCTGGAGGTTAGCATCAGCCATACAGATGGAAGGCAGAGAGTGGTCTCTCAGATGATTAATGAAGAGAAGTTTAGTTTTGGAGGTATTAAAGTTAACAAGCCATCCTATACCCCAGTTAACAATAGACTGAAGGTCGTTTTTCCATTGGCTACCAATTTCACCTTATCAAAATAATAAGACTTACTATCAAGACACGAGTAAATGGTTGTGTCATCAGCATAGATACCAAGTTGAGATCTAATGCCATCTGGAAAGTCATTAATAAAAATTAAAAACAAAGTAGGATCAAGGATAGAACCCTGAAGGACACCTGCATTAGTATGAAAGGATCTGGAAGAGTGGCCATTTGGGATAACTTTCATTTCACTATTTGATAATGAAGAGTAAGCGTTCTCAAAGCAAATTTGTGGCTTTCACCACACAAAGAAAGAAAATCACTTGTAACACGTCAGGAAAATAACTCACGAACGCCGTAGCCAAAACTGCCCGAATTTTCCTCCCGAGTCGACAACACCAACTGCTTTTATCGGCAGAACCTATTTTTTCCATTCGTCGACAGCCGGGATAGGATCCTCCTTAATTTGCATATTAATACACTCTTATAGCGACTCCTGCGACGAACTTGTTTCTTTTTCGCTTGGGTTGACGAGGTAAGTCGCAATAAGAGTTTTGCTGACTACTTTTTGGCAATCCCTCCCTGGCAGATCGCACACAAAACACGAACTTTTTTCCGGGGTACTTGATTATCTCGTTCACTACAGATAAGAAAGACTATCGGTTCAAAAATTTGTCCAGAGACACCATAACTTTTCAACTTGTGAAGGAGATTTGTATGCCAAATGCTGTTGAAAGATTTTTGATATTTTGAGCTCAAATATTTTCATTATTATCTGTATTTTCTTTTTTTAAAACTTTTAGACTCTCCCCATTGAAAATAGGGCCCAGACACACCATACAAGTAGAAAGTAGGATTTTACAGGTTTCAGACTCAACCAATTAATTTTATTGTTTTAACAAATTTCTTCTTCATTCTATTTTTCCACTTTAGTTATTTTGAGATTCTGAGATTATTTTCATTATTACTATATATATATATATATAATTAGCTTTTAAATTTTCACCACAATGTTTTTAGTTAGTTTCTTCTTCATCTGGTTATATATACTTATGTAGAAGCCTACTTCATGTATAGTGTGACCCCTGAACTTTTTGTAAAATACCTGATTTTTTTTTCATATAACTCATGTATATTGTGACCCAGCTTCTGAGCAATATTAGTAGGTCTACCATAGCCAAATATTGAGCCCTGTATTGTTAAGGTTAGCCAAAGGTACTGTGATAATGTAGGCTGACCAGATAGGTTACGCTCACCGAAAATGCATGAATTTTAACCCCTCCAGGAAAAATTTATCTGTGTATAGTGCAACCTGTCACTGAAACTATATGATTTTTAAACTGTTCAAAAAAATTACCTGTGTATAGTGTGGCTCCCTATTTTTTGCAAAATATAACGATTATAAAAACTCTAACTTTACTTGAATGTATACAGTAAAACTCATGCTGTACAAACCATTCCTGACTTTGGGGCACACTCACACACATGTTTCTTCTTTTCCAACTCTCTCTCTATTTCTCTTTCTCAACTTTCCTCTCCATTTATTCCCCACTCTCTCTCCACTAACACTCATTTTCTTATCCATTCCCCCACCCCTCTCTCTCTCTCAACTTTCCCCACTCATTTTTCTCAATTTGCCTCTCCTTTTTTCTCTCACTCTCTCATCCCTTTTCCTAAATGTCTCTTTTCCTTTGTATGTGTGTGTTTACCATAGATGTTTGCTTATCTCTGTGTTATACTCTGCTGTAATTAGATCTCTTTCTGATTTACTCTGCATGTCAGCCGGATGTGAATGCCAAGAAGGCAGAACACAAAAAACTCATTTTCTGTACATGGGCTCTGAGCATCACATCTGGTCCATGAAGCAAACCCCTACAATGAAAATAATACAATGGCCAATTATGAATGTTCCCACTGGAAAAAGAGATGACTTAGGGGACCACCAGATTTGCTTAAAAGAAGGCCCCTTGCAACAGCCAACACAGTTGCAGGCCAAAAGGCCACCCGCTGACATGAAGTCGCCATCACCACCATGATCACTTCTCTCATCACAGCTGTGACCTTGCCCATGCTTCACTAATCTCACCTGACACTTCACTCATGGAATACAGCTCCAGGCCTCCCCCACCTTCACTACATTCAACCCAGATCCAACAGAAACATTCTGCTCAACACACTCCAAGCCTACTTCGTCATCACCACCATGTCCCCATTTCATTGATACCACATTCAACCTGAATCCAACAAAAACATCCTGCTCAACCCACTCCAGGCCTCTCTTGCCATGTCCCCATTTCATTGATACCACATTCAACCTGAATCCACCAAAAAGATCCTGCTCAACCCACTCCAGGCCTCCCTTGCCATGTCCCCATTTCATTGATACCACATTCAACCTGAGTTTAAGAATTAAAATGAATATTTTCTACTTCAATTAGGATGATTAAATTTACACAGTAAGCTAGAGCATAGGGAAACCTAACATGATGCAAAGTTATAACCCTCAACTCAAAATAGCAGCTTTATATACAAAAGTTCTGTAATCCATTGGTCATTGGAGTGTCACATATACTGCAAGTGTAGCAACACAAGCTGTGTTTAGGTAAGGTAGCCTGATTGGACCCTCCTAGTTCAGACTGGTTCTGAATTCAGAATTCTCCTTCTCCTAGACTGGTTACTAACCAAGGCTAGAGAGCCTAATCTGTCCTACTAGTGAAATCATAGCTGAGGAGTGGAATAGATGGATTCATAGCTTTGTTAAGAGTACTTGTGCAAGAGGGAATGTAATAAACTTGGCTGGAATTCAAACTTGGTTAATAGATTTCTATTTGAGGTCCACTAATCATTACGCTAACCACACATCCGTTAGGCTTACTGGAAGAAAAATGAACACAAAAATTTTCATTAGAGACAAAAAGTAAAGCAGTTCATTTAAAAAATCTCATGACTTTTAAAATGTCCACATTTTAGATATTTAAACTTGAGTGCAAAATTACTTTTGGCTACACACACCTTATTTATGCCAGAACACCATTGGGATTAAATTTTAAAATGATGAGTTTAAATCCCAGGAAGCATCCCTGCCAGGCAATACCTCTTCTTTGGAATTAATCCATGATGCCTAAGATATCAGCAAAAGGGAAATGCCATAGGGGTTTGAGGAACTTTTATCCTTATTCCAAAGTGTGTATATGGATTCCACTTTAAACCCAAATTTGTACCCTATTTCATTCATTCTATTCATCATTTTACTCTTGTCTTTCATAAGAATCAACCATATTCGTACATCAGTAGAAACCTACAACTAGGTAACATTTTTTATTAGACATAATTATATGATAATAATTAATTCATCATATTTCCTCCTCAACTAATCTGTGTAACATTAAAAATGACAAAACCTTTGCAACAAAATGTAACAAAAATCCAAATTAATTTTTAATTTTCCTATTTCCTTATTTCCATTCATCCTTAAAGGAAAGCATTTCTCATAAAACATGTTTTATGTACTGAATTATTAATGCAATGATATAAATGTATCATGCATTATTAATGCAATGATACAAATGTCTCATGCATGCCAAATAAGTGTTTAATAATTCCCTCAGGTAATTAATTGGCTCTCAGTCTCAGTTGCCCAGACTCTGCTTAATTGATGGCTACAGTTCTATTAGCTCGTCTCCTTGCTACATGCCATATGACTCCTCCTACTACAAATTAAATGCAAAAATATTATCTTTGTCAGTAGAATATCTATACGATAAATCAGACAGCACCAGAAGGAAAACAGAATTAGAAGGCAGAAATATTTTTCTATTTATTTGCTAATTCAGATCTTGTTATGTTCATTATCTTACTCCATATTTTAAAGTTGATGTTTGTAATTACATGCATACAATTTATTATTTAATTCTATATATGTTATAATTAATGTATTTATGAGTGTATATGTCAAACTATTAATAATTGTGCCCAAATTAAAAAAAAAAAAAAAAAAAATTGTAAAAAGTTGGTGTGATGAGACTTTTACTCAGAGATAAAAAATGTAATGTAAAAATTAAAAGTTGAACACAATTACCATGGTCACCATCATTGAAAAACAAATCCTATTGGATTTTATTAGAAGAAAAATATATTTATTATGCAAATTATATTATTTCATGTTTAAATCTATTAAATTGGTTTTATTTTTCATTATAAGTCATTGAATAATAGTAATAATAATAATAATCTGTAATAGATATATTTATTCTGAGCTTTAGAATGTTCTATACTTAAGTTTTTGACAATTTATAAAATGTTTGCAATAAAACAAATTGATTTATCATATAGACGGAACTTATAATTTAGGGAATAATTTAATCTCAACCATAAATTTAATACTAAATAAAAATGTTTTATCATTATTGAAGTCAACATTTGTGCCTTTTTACAATTGTATATGCATATATATACATGAGAAGGATCAATAAGTTCATAGCCTAATACAGCTGGATTTAGATTTTCACTACATAATGTTTGATATATCCAATGGAGAAGCGTTGGTTTAAGTGCCTTGACAAAGAAGGAGATGTTGAAAAATAAATATTTTTTTGTGTAAAATAAATGCATTTTTTCATCACTAGACTTAGTAATGTACCTATTTGTACAGATATCCAAATAAGATAAACATTTTTAGAAATGGTTATGAAAAAAAAAAGAAAAGAAGCAGACCCCACCCTAGAGCCTCTGCTGTAATAAAAAAATAAAACAATTTGATAATGGCTTATGAAAGCTGAAAATATTCAGAAGACAATTTATGTTCAAATTCTCTCTGGAAACTGAAAAAAAAAATTCTCTTCTCTAATTGTTCAAACATAAAATGTTCCTCTTCTCTAATAAAGATGATGTGTAAGTCATGGTGTTGTTGATTAAATAATAATAAAGTTCAGAATTCATTATTTATAACATTTGAGAGGGTTCAGAAACAATTATTTGGAGTTTGGTTTCCTTATTTTTATTTGGTAAAAATTTAGTTTATTTTGTACTGATTGGTCACACATTTATGGTTGGTATCAAAAAATCTTTTTGTTATTTTGATCCTACCTACTTAATAAAAAAGATTTTGCTCATTTGTGTTCTCCAAATGTTAGTGATCTTTTCTGATTTTGTTCTGCAAGATGCCAGGTGCTAAACATTTATGACCTTTTAAGATATTGAAAAATTTTGAATCCTCCATATTTAAATAAGAAAAAAACAATAATTTGTCTTACATTTTGAAAAGTTAGTATTTAAAAATAAAACCTTGTTCATTTTTACATATTTGATTGATAGAAAATAAAAATTGCATGTCAATACAAAAACTAAATCAGATTAAATATGAGGCACTTCACCATGTACAAATATTTGATAACTACACCTCAGAAATAATTGTAGTAAGTCCCATATTTAAATATCCTAAGCTTAGACAATAACTATGAGATTTGTACAGGGTCTACATTATTCACACTAGCCAATATAAAACTCATTATTGATATTTCTTTGGGGAAAAACTCCAGTAAAATGAAGATTTTGGGGATAAAATAAGGTTTAAAAAATGCCTCTACAGGTTTGTTGCAAGTGGATCTTCATTCTGCAATGATTCTGTGAAAAACTGTTTTAATTATCAGATAGCAGTACTTTTAGGAGGTTGTTTTGTGTCTGTGTTACATTTATGAACATGAAACACAAAGTAAATGATGTATGTAGATTTCATTTCACTGAAAATATTTCTGAAATGCTATCTTTGAAATAGTCTTTCATTTTTTTTCACTTTTAATTTAGCTAATGTTGAAAATCAAAAGATATTTTGGTCATATTACATGATTTGAATGTAAATTGTCCAATAGTTGAGCATTTTTACCATTCATAAGCCATTATCAAAGAATTTTTGTGTTATTAGGATTGTGTATATAGGTATACATAGGTGTTTTTTTAATATTTATACATAAGGTGGATTTTTATGTGCTTAATTATTGGTTATAATTAGAAATTTTAAATTTTTATAGGAAATGATAAATGTAACATATTTGTTAGTATTGTTAATTAGCAAATTATAATTTTGATGGCCTTTTCATTTTAATTTATATCATGTTTATAATCCTATTTTATATCTGTGAGGACACTCACAAATTGTAGTTTTTTTATATGTAAAAATAATGTTTATTCTTATATATAGATAAACCACATACCATATATATTCAAGTAATGTGTGATCTCACGTATCAGGCAATCCCCAAATTTTGACTTATAAGAAATGATTTTATCATGTATCTCATGTATCATATGAGTTCCTTTTTTGAAAGACAAAATTACAATAGACTAACCTCTTTATCCCATCTTCTAGTTAAATAAGTTAAAAAAAGTAAAAGATAAAAGTATCATTAGTAACACTATATTCATTGTGTAAACATGTACAGTCATAAACAACTGAATGAAAAACAGCTAAACTTCTTATAAACATAAACAATGGAAAAAGATGCATATTTGCTGTTTGTATTTTATAACAAAAAACTAATATGTGAATATTACATGCATTATTATTGAATACAGTTAAATGATACATCAGTTTTATCAAAATCATGTTTATTTTAAATACAGCTGTAATTTTTGACTATAGTAAATGGATAGTTTGTTCACTGACATATCCTACACAGTACATATGCTAATTTTATATCTTGTGTTTGATGTGACCCCCCCCCCTTAAAATTAGCTTCAAAATTAAGTCTTCAAAAGTCACATGATATGCAAGTATATAATGGTAGTAAGAAAAAATTGATAAGTACTAATTTTACTGTTGAATCAGCTAGATGTAACCCTAAGTTCTATTTCAGTAGTTTCTTTTTTCACACTTCTTGCTTGTAGAACTCTCTTCTGGTTTCTTGCTTTCCCACCACCTACAGTCTTTCAAAAATTTAAATGCATCACCAGTTGAAATCTATTGTCTTCATGAATCCTGTTCTTTTATTGCACTTTCTCCTCACTAAAGTCTGCTCATTTCACTCCCAATAAACCTTGCAGCTTAGTGGCATTATCAGTTTTCTTGCACTAAAAATTAAAAAAAAAATTAAATTAATAAATAACTAAATTACATTCTTTTTGTGTGTCCTCATTCCCAGTAGCCATTACACATGACATCATGTTAGATCATGTCCAGCTTCCCCCAAAATACCAGAATGCAGGCAAAGAAAGCCTAACTACCACACAGACACCATATCAGTTCTTGATAATGACTGTGAAAGTCATAAGTACTTGAACAAATTGGAAATATACAGTTGTCAGTTCTTTTTAATCAAACTTTTATACATATATATATATATATATATATATATATATATATATAATATATATTTATAGTATTGTAATAGTGTTTGGTGTCAAAATTGCTGGTTCTTTTTCTGTAGGTTACTGATAGAAAGGCATTTGAGGCAGGCAGATTTTTCTCTTAAAGTGCTCGATATTAAAAGGTAAGGATAGAGTGTTAATAGAATTAATGTGGAGAAACTTGTCATAGCATTTTGGGTGTTATTATATTAAGGAGAAAAAATATCCCTGAAGAGTGAAGGCATTACAATAATGGGCTCATGAAACTTCAAAGTTGGCATGACTGAAATGAAATTCACCCCATAACAGTTAAGTAAAAGTTTCATATATATATATTATATATATATATATATATATATATATATATATATATATATATATATATATGGTGTCTTGATTTTCCAAGATGGGATGGGAATGATTGCAAAAGTTTTCCCCCTCCACCTTTACTGTCAGAAGGACACAGAATGTATGCTGGGATATTTTTCTTAGCCACTAAAATGGGATGGCTTGCATTGTGACATGACTCCATCTAGATCTGCCTTAACTACTAGACAGACATACTGTGTTTGCTTGGTCGACTTTGCTTTTGTGTACAAACACCAACTCGTAGTTTGTTAATTCTTTTGCTTTCTTATCAGTTTTGATTTGCTTTAACTATATTGTTTGTTTGCTTGCATGGCTGTTGTTGTTTCATCTCTTTGTCTGTTTTTCTTTTCATTTTAAACTTTATTAATTTTGATTGTCTTAGTTATCTTTCACTTTAACAATGGCTTCTAAGTCATCAGGGTGTCATGGATAAACTGTCTAAGTTACGTAAAACTGAAAATAACACTAACATCTTATTTTAACAGATATATTTACCAAAATTACACAAGTATATATGAAATACTAAAGAGTAAATTTATTCAATATTCAATAAAATTGCCATTGGCATCAACCGCAGCCTCAGAAGACTTCAGAATCTCCTGCATCTCTTCTGGATTGTATATTTGTTTAAGTTGGTGAAAGCTTGCCTTCAATTCATCTTTGGTTTTACAAGGAGTTTTGTTGGTCTCTTGCTCAACTGCACCCTACACATAATAATCAAGAGGGGAGCCAGATGTAAGGGGTGATGTGATCCCAGAAATTGTCTGACAGCCATTACTAGCTTCTCCTGCTTGTGTGGCATAGTGCACAGTCCTGTTGCCAGATACAAGGTCTTCCAGCAACCACTCTCTTGACCCAGGGCAGCACTACCTCATCAAGGCACTTGATGTAGACCTCCATGTTGAGTCTGTGTCACTGTTGGAAGGTTAATGGAGGCATAATATCACTATAACTAGTGATCACTCCAAACACCTTCATAATCATCATTACTCATCCAACTCTGTGCTGTTCTCAGATTGACACCCAAACACTCTGGAATGTTTGTATTGGAGTTTCTAGAGTGAATGCCAAGTGGTACAGCATGCTGTTTCCAAATTTCTGGCACAGTGAATTGTGTCATGGTGTTGTTTTTCTCACAGATGGTGCCCAACTGACCCTACTATGCTGTGCAGTCAAAAAAATCAAAAGCAAACAACGCACATGTGCAAAATTAAAAATATAAAATGTCGACAATTTACACATTGCACCGTGTGTATGTGTGTGTGTGTACATATATAATAAAATTTATTATATCTAATTCTCTTTTGGTAAATTCTTTTTTAATGTCATTTGCTTTATTTAATTTTAGGTAAATTTTAGTTTCTATTTGATCAAAAATAAATCTAATTTTCATTCATCTAATTTTTTATCTTCCTTTTTTATTTAAAAAAAAAAAAAATATAATGACACACTTCATACAGGGATGGATTTGTAAAGGAAAGGCTTATAAACCCAAAGATGGAGTTACATAGATAGAAATATATTAATGGCTAACAGTGAGAGTAAACGAATTGATACATAGAAGTAACGATGGAAGTAATTTGGGGAATCATCTGATTGTAGAGAGTGAATAAAATTGTATATTTAAACACCACAAAGTATTACTCCATTTTAATAAAAGAAATCTCTGGAAAAGTTATCATTATTTGCAATCTGATAAAAATATAAGAAATAAAAAAGCACAAACTGGAATGATAAAGAGAATATCTTAGAGAATCTGGTAGGTACAGTTTTTCATTCATTTGTTATGAAATGTTTTTTGACAAATTAATGAAATATTTCAACACTAAGGTAATACATTTTGACTATATTTAAGAATTTTTAACCACTTAATGGATTTTAAAAATCTTACATTATTTCTTCTTCTTATAAACGCGTTATATTTAGTAGGTTAATGTGGATGTGTTGGTCATGTAATGCTTAGTGGCTTGAATGAGAAATTGGCAAGGCAAGTTCAAATACCATCCAAGTTCATTACATTCACTTTCACACAAATATCCTTGGAGAAGGTATGAATCTATTGTAGGACAGACTGAATTCTTCAACTTTGGTTGGCAACTGGTCTAGAAGAAGGCCAACTTTAAATTCAAAACTGGTTATGCGTGGGGCTGGATACTCCATTCCATGAAAACCTACTTGCTATATGAACCACAGTGACAACAACTAGCAAGTTGAGAGCTGTGACCCTCATACACGTCAGTGGTGTTGATGGGACTTTAGGAAGTGAATAGACATACTTTTTCTTTTTTTTTTTAAATAGTGAAATTAATGTCTACTGGCCTACAAAAGAAAAACTGTGCCTCCCTTCAGGAAAGGAGTTTGTAATCCTTTTTTCAATCTGGGAGCCATTTTTAATTTCACTGTTTAAAACATACTAGGAATGTCTACTCAAACCTACCAAATATATCATACTTATTATAAAACCTAGGTTATGTGTGTGTGTGTGTGTGTGTGTGTGTCTGTACGTTTATATATTGGATCGGATTTCCTACATTTTTCAACCGATTTCAACAAAACTTCACATGACTACGTAAAATTACCTTGCGGTGGTTCTGACAGCGCCAAAAATTGGAAAAACACAATTGTTTTTTGCCCGAAATCAATTTGAAAACACGATTAAGAGGCATCGCTGTTGAGAATGAAAGGGGGACAACTCATATCAGGTTATACTTATTATAAAACCCAGGTTGTTTGTGTGTTCGTTTATATATGGGATCAGATTTCTTACATTTTTCAACCGATTTCAACAAAACTTTTTTTTGGCAGGTAATGTTTCTTATTGTCTTGCACACTTTTTTCTTTATTTTTACATTCAGAATGCTTTAAAAATTCCATTTACAAGACAATTGTTTATAAGAAAATTCTATTCAATTGGTAGACTCATAATGATTGAAAACAATGTTTTTTGTTTGAGTTTGACCAATTAATAAAAAAAAAAAACTAATTAAGACATGCGTGTCCGTCAACCTTAAACAATAATCTTTGTCAATTTTATTTTCAGTCTTTATGATGGTCGATACTTGATCTATCTCTTGCTGTTACATACCCAGGCAACACCGGGCTCTAGTGCTAGTCATTTATAAATAATAAAATGTAATAGTTTATAGATATAAACAGTGTGGCCATTGCATGGTGGCTGGTAGTTTCATGCCTTAAGCCATCATTGAATCATTGTCTAGTGATCATTTAAAGCAAAAACTGACTGTGATTATGCAGTGTTGATTTCTGTATCCCCACATCATGTTATTGACCATTCTTCCCCCCATAATAGCAAATTTTAAACAATTATAAATTATCTACCTTAAAGTATCAGTTTTGTTGAAAATAAAATATATTTAAATTTAATTCATAAAAAAGGATTTGAAACTTTTACAAATACTTTTTTATTTTCTTTTTTGAGATTTTAAATTTTATTTATTTATTCATGTTCATATCTTTAATTATACTATGTTGATGCAAAACATTCCTGCAGTTTTTTATAAAATCTTTTATTCATATAAATTCATAACATCAGTCATCAAAATATTTCCTCTTACCTTTTATGACCATAACTTGTCTTTCATTTTAACTGTGTATTCCATCAAAAAGAACAATTTCTTGAAATTTTGAACTTGTTGGAATCTCTGAGGAATTACAGTGAAATAGATGATAGTTTAAAGACATCAGATCTTGGGAATATGCCATACAATTTTTTTATAGTGAGGTTCACCATATACAAGGTCCGAGAGCCACTTAAGGTAGAGGTTTACAGAGTAAGAGACACAATTTATATGGATAGATAGAGAAGATAAACAGATAACCCTAGATTTGAACAGGTTAAGATTGTAGTGATCAGAGGAAACATCCTCTTAGGAGCTGGTTACTTCATACCAATGGAATACAGAGGGAATGAGTGTGGTTTGCTATAATGTATGTGGCATAGTAGATCCTAGCTGTGGGAGGCTTGTGACATTTCATCTTTAAGAGAGGGGGTTACAAATAATTTGTGACTTACAAGAATGTGAAGACACTTTTGAACATAATTGAGACTGGAAAATGAAGACCGGTCAGTTTCCTGCCCAAATATGACAATGGCACTACTTTTTAGACCTGATCTGGCTCTTGTAAAGGGAAAGGATATGGAAGAACATCCAATTACATCTCTACAACCATTTATAGGGTTTGATTAGATCAAGCAGATGTCTTAGAAAGAATGAATCTGATTGGCAAAAAATTGTAAATTGATTGTGATTCATGTTTAAATTCAGCCAATAGAGAAACTTTTATTGGATCCATGTTTTTACAAGTCATCTGCTACATTATTTACACTCAGACTAATAACCTCATCTTTGTTGCTATTATCACAACATTTTGGCTGTAGCACTCTCCAGTCTTCATCAGGTTCTTGTTGATCCAGATAACCTTCAGGGAATTTTGAACTGAACTCTTTATTTAATCTACAAGGGTAGATTGTTCTTGTTCTACTTGATTTAGGGATATAGTCATTGTTGATTCAATCCCTGGGTCAGATAGTGCACACTTAGACTCACTGGAAACAGTGTAGAGTAATAACTGAGCCTTACTAAATAAGAACTGAAAATATTCCTAGACATGGTCAGCAATATGAGAACAATTTACTTCTGTTGATTAGATAAAGAGTTCAGTTTGAAATCCCCTGAAGGGTACAAAGATTGGCAGATACCGGAAAATGACTAGAGGTTGCAAAGAACTAAATATTGTGATAATAACAACAAAGATGAAGGCAATAGCATAAATAATGTAAATAATGCTAATTGCTCATCCAAGTAATTCAGCCAGAAATCTTCTGCTAAAAGATTAATCAACAAGACGAAACCCACTTTGTACTCATTGAATCAATAAAACTAAACTTATAACTAAAAAACTACAGCACAATGTCTACAGTGAAATTCAAAATATATTAACTTTTACATTTAAGAAAATGGTAGATGTGCTGGAAGAGTTGTACAAATATGCTACAATTGTAAATAGATTTGTTTAAATTTGCATCTTATCTGATATTTATTTTATATATAGAATTATGGAGAAATCTAAATTGAGTCATCAAGATTGATCAGGTAAATGTACATATACACACTTTCAGGACAGAGAATTCCTCTTTTTATTACCTGGAAATTGTCATGGCTTCTTGGGAATGATAGTGGAGTGGTTTCCCATTGCCTTCTCTACAGATTCTTTTTCTTTATTATCTATGAATTGTTATGCCTCTTTGGTAATGATAGTGGAATGGTTTCCCATTGCCTTCTCTACAGATGCTTTTTCTTTATTATCTATGAATTGTTATGCCTCTTTGGGAATGACAGTGGAATGGTTTCCCGAAGATGCCTTCTCTACAGATTCTTTTTTCTTTATTATCTATGAATTGTTATGCCTCTTTGGTAATGATAGTGGAATGGTTTCCCATTGCCTTCTCTACAGATGCTTTTTCTTTATTATCTATGAATTGTTATGCCTCTTTGGGAATGACAGTGGAATGGTTTCCCATTGCCTTCTCTACAGATGCTTTTTCTTTATTATCTATGAATTGTTATGCCTCTTTGGGAATGACAGTGGAATGGTTTCCCATTGCCTTCTCTACAGATGCTTTTTCTTTATTATCTATGAATTGTTATGCCTCTTTGGTAATGATAGTGGAATGGTTTCCCATTGCCTTCTCTACAGATGCTTTTTCTTTATTATCTATGAATTGTTATGCCTCTTTGGGAATGACAGTGGAATGGTTTCCCATTGCCTTCTCTACAGATTCTTTTTCTTTATTATCTATGAATTGTTATGCCTCTTTGGTAATGATAATGGAATGGTTTCCCATTGCCTTCTCTACAGATGCTTTTTCTTTATTATCTATGAATTGTTATGCCTCTTTGGGAATGACAGTGGAATGGTTTCCCATTGCCTTCTCTACAGATGCTTTTTTTATTATCTATGAATTGTTATCTATTTGGAATGACAGTTGGTGTTGCCTTTCTACAGATGCTTTTTTTCTTTATTATCTATGAATTGTTAGTGGAATGATAGTGGAATGGTTCCCATTGCCTTCTCTACAGATCTTTTTTTTTATTATCTATGAATTGTTATGCCTCTTTGGTTTTTTCTTTATTATCTTGATAGTGGAATGGTTTCCCATTGCCTTCTCTACAGATTCTTTTTATCTTTCATTATTATCTATGAATTGTTATTTCCATCTTTGGGAATGATTCTCTGGAATGGTTTCCATTGCCTACAGATCTCTACAGATGCTTTTTTTTTATTATTATCTATGAATTGTTATGCCTCTTTGGGAATCTATGAAATGTTATGCCTCTTTGGTAATGAATGATAGGGAATGGTTTCCCATTGCCTTCTCTACAGATTCTTTTTTTTTATTATCTATGAATTGTTATGCCTCTTTGGTAATGATAATGGAATGGTTTCCCATTGCCTTCTCTACAGATGTTTTTCTTTACAGATTATGCCTTTTTTTTTTATTATCTACAGATGGTTTGTTATGAATTGTTATGCCTCTTTGGTAATGATAGTGGAATGGTTTTCCCATTGCCTTCTCAATGTTTTCTTTATTATCTATTTTCCTACAGATGGTTTCCCATTGCCTTCTTACAGATGCTTTTTATTTATTATCTATAATTGTTATGCCTCTTTGGTAATGATAGTGGAATGGTTTCCCATTGCCTTCTCTACAGATTCTTTTTTTTTATTATCTATGAATTGTTGTTATGCCTCTTTGGGAATGATAGTGGAATGGTTTCCCATTGCCTTCTCTACAGATTTTTTTCTTTATTATCTATGAATTGTTATGCCTCTTTGGGAATGACAGTGGAATGGTTCCCATTGCCTTCTCTACAGATTCTTTATTATCTATGATTGTTTTCTTTGGTAATTTTTTCCCATTGCCTTCTATTATCAGAATTGTTATGCCTCTTTGGGAATGACAGTGGAATGGTTTCCCATTGCCTTCTCTACAGATTCTTTTTATCTTTATTATCTATGAATTGTTATGCCTCTTTGGTAATGATAGTGGAATGGTTTCCCATTGCCTTCTCTACAGATGCTTTTTCTTTATTATCTATGAATTGTTATGCCTCTTTGGGAATGGTTTCCCATTGATTTCTCTACAGATGGAATGGTTTCCTCTTTGCCTTGCTTCTACAGATGCTTTTTCTTTTATTATCTATGAATTGTTATGCCTCTTTGGGAATGACAGTGGAATGGTTTCCCATTGCCTTCTCTACAGATTCTTTTTTCTTTATTATCTATGAATTGTTATGCCTCTTTGGGAATGATAGTGGAATGGTTTCCCATTGCCTTCTCTACAGATTCTTTTCTTTTATCTATTTGTTATCTCTTTGAATGACAGTGGAATGGTTTCCCATTGCCTCTTACAGATGCTTTTTCTTTATTATCTATGAATTGTTTCCTCTTTGGGAATTGTGGAATGGTTTCTCCTACACAGATGCTTTTTTCTTTATTATCTATGAATTGTTATGCCTCTTTAAGGGCCTCTTTGGTAATGACAGTGGAATGGTTTCCCATTGCCTTCTCTACAGATTCTTTTTCTTTTTATTATCTATGAATTGTTATGCCTTCTCAATCTTTTTCTAATGATATGCCTCTTTGGAATGGTTTTTCCCATTGCCTTCTCTACAGATTCTTTTTCTTTATTATCTATGAATTGTTTTGGGAATGACAGTGGAATGGTTTCCTTGCTTTCTACAGATTCTTTTTCTTTATTATCTATGAATTGACCTCTTTGGAATGACAGTGGAATGGTTTCCCATTGCCTTCTCTACAGATGCTTTTTCTTTATTATCTATGAATTGTTATGCCTCTTTGGGAATGACAGTGGAATGGTTTCCCATTGCCTTCTCTACAGATTCTTTTTCTTTATTATCTATGAATTGTTATGCCTCTTTGGGAATGACAGTGGAATGGTTTCCCATTGCCTTCTCTACAGATGCTTTTTCTTTATTATCTATGAATTGTTATGCCTCTTTGGTAATGATAGTGGAATGGTTTCCATTGCCTTCTCTACAGATTTTTCTTTTTATCTTTTGTTAATGCCTTCTTTATCTAATGAATTGTTATATGAATTGTTATGCCTCTTTGGGAATGACAGTGGAATGGTTTCCCATTGCCTTCTCTACAGATTCTTTTTCTTTATTATCTATGAATTGTTATGCCTTCTCTTTGGGAATGACAAGGAATGGTTTCCCATTGCCTTCTCTACAGATGCTTTTCTTTATTATCTATGAATTGTTATGCCTCTTTGGGAATGACATTGTGGAATGGTTTCCTTCAAGACATAGACGATTGCCTTCTCTACAGATTCTTTTTCTTTATTATCTATGAATTGTTATGCCTCTTTGGTAATGATAGTGGAATGGTTTCCCATTGCCTTCTCTACAGATTCTTTTTCTTTATTATCTATGAATTGTTATGCCTCTTTGGGAATGACAGTGGAATGGTTTCCCATTGCCTTCTCTACAGATTCTTTTTCTTTATTATCTATGAATTGTTATGCCTCTTTGGGAATGACAGTGGAATGGTTTCCCATTGCCTTCTCTACAGATTCTTTTTCTTTATTATCTATGAATTGTTATGCCTCTTTTGGGAATGACAGTGGAATGGTTTCCATTGCCTTTCTTTATTATCTATGAATTGTTATGCTTGGTTTCCCATCTCTACAGATTCTTTTTTTCTTTATTATCTATGAATTGTTATGCCTCTTTGGGAATGATAGTGGAATGGTTTCCCATTGCCTTCTCTACAGATTCTTTTTCTTTATTATCTATGAATTGTTATGCCTCTTTGGGAATGACAGTGGAATGGTTTCCCATTGCCTTCTCTACAGATTCTTTTTTATTTATTATCTATGAATTGTTATGCCTCTTTGGGAATGACAGTGGAATCTATGAATTGTTTCCATTGCCTTCTCTACAGATTCTTTTTTTATTATCTATGAATTGTTTTCTGCCTCTTTGGGAATGATAGTGGAATGGTTTCCCATTGCCTTCTCTACAGATTCTTTTTCTTTATTATCTATGAATTGTTAAATGACAGTGAAATGGTTTCCATTGCCTTCTCTACAGATTCTTTTTTCTTTATTATCTATGAATTGTTATGCCTCTTTGGTAATGATAGTGGAATGGTTTCCCATTGCCTTCTCTACAGATCTATTTTTATGCTTTTGGGAATTATTTCTCTATCTCTATGAATTGTTATGCCTCTTTGGTAATGATGGTTTCATGGAATGGTTTCCCATTGCCTTCTCTACAGATTCTTTTTCTTTATTATCTATGAATTGTTATGCCTCTTTGGGAATGACAGTGGAATGGTTTCCCATTGCCTTCTCTACAGATTCTTTTTCTTATTATCTATGAATTGTTATGCCTCTTTGGGAATGACATAGACGGTTTCCCATTGCCTTCTCTACAGATGCTTTTCTTTATTATCTATGAATTGTTATGCCTCTTTGGGAACAGTGGAATGGTTTCCCATTGCCTTCTCTCTACAGATTCTTTTTTCTTTATTATCTATGAATTGTTATGCCTCTTTGGTAATGATATGGAATGGTTTCCCATTGCCTTCTCTACAGATTCCTTTTCTTTATTATTGCTATGAATTGTTTCTTTATTATCTATGCCTCTTTGGGAATGACAGTGGAATGGTTTCCCATTGCCTTCTCTACAGATGCTTTTTTCTTTATTATCTATGAATTGTTATGTCTCTTTGGTAATGATAGTGGAATGGTTTCCCATTGCCTTCTCTACAGATTCTTTTTCTTTATTATCTATGAATTGTTATGCCTCTTTGGGAATGACAGTGGAATGGTTTCCCATTGCCTTCTCTACAGATTCTTTTTCTTTATTATCTATGAATTGTTATGCCTCTTTGGGAATGACAGTGGAATGGTTTTCATTGCCTTCTCTACAGATTCTTTTTTCTTTATTATCTATGAATTGTTATGCCTCTTTGGGAATGACAGTGGAATGGTTTTCCCATTGCCTTCTCTACAGATTCTTTTTCTTTATTATCTATGAATTGTTATGCCTCTTTGTTAATGTGGGAATGATAGTGGAATGGTTTCCATTGCCTTCTCTACAGATTCTTTTTTCTTTATTATCTATGAATTGTTAATATCTTTGGGAATGACAAGACAATGGTTTCCCATTGCCTTCTCTACAGATTCTTTTTCTTTATTATCTATGAATTGTTATGCCTCTTTGGTTCAATAATGGAATGGTTTCCATTGCCTTCTCTACAGATTCTTTTTCTTTATTATCTATGAATTGTTATGCCTGTTGGTTCATGACATAGAATGGTTTCCCATTGCCTTCTCTACAGATTCTTTTTTTTTTTTTCTTTATTATCTATGAATTGTTATTTGACATTGGTCTATGATTCTTTTCTTTATTATCTATGAATTGTTATGCCTCTTTGGGAATGACAGTGGAATGGTTTCCCATTGCCTTCTCTACAGATTCTTTTCTTTATTATCTATGAATTGTTATATCCTCTTTGGGAATGACAGTGGAATGGTTTCCCATTGCCTTCTCTACAGATTCTTTTTTTATTATTTATTATCTATGAATTGTAAAATATCTTTTATCCCTTGAAGTGGAATGACGATCATTGCCTTCTCTACAGATTCTTTTTCTTTATTATCTATGAATTGTTAATATCATGTCCCTTCAATGGTTTTTATTATCATGGCTCTCTACAGATTCCTTTTCTTTATTATCTATGAATTGTAAATGTTATGCCTCTTTGGTAATGACATAGAATGGTTTCCATTGCCTTCTCTACAGATTCCTTTTTCTTTATTATCTATGAATTGTTAATGCCTCTTTGGTCAAGACAGTGGAATGGTTTCTCCACATTTTTTCTTTATTATCTATGCCTCTTTGGGAATGACAGTGGAATGGTTTCCATCACAGATTCTTTTTTCTTTATTATCTATGAATTGTTATCATGCCTTTTGGGAATGACATGGACGATTTTTCTTTATTATCTATGAATTGTTATGCTCTCTTGGAATGACAGAATTTTCCTTTCTTTATTATTTATTTATTATCTAAATTGTTATGCCTCTTTGGAGTGATAGACGAATGGTTTCCCATTGCCTTCTCTACAGATTCTTTTCTTTATTATCTATGAATTGTTATGCCTTCTTTGGGAATGATAGTGGAATGGTTTCCCACAGATTCCTTTTCTTTTTTCTTTATTATCTATGAATTGTTAAATATCTTTGGGAAAGACATAGAATGGTTTCCCATTGCCTTCTCTACAGATTCTTTTTCTTTATTATCTATGAATTGTTATGCCTTTTTCTTTATTATCTATGAAGACATAGACGATCATTGCCTTCTCCACAGATCGATTCCTTTTTCTTTATTATCTATGAATTGTTAATATCATGTCCCTTCAAATGGTTTCCGATCATGCCTTCTCCACAGATTCCTTTTTTCTTTATTATCTATGAATTGTTAATGCCTCTTTGGGAAAGACATGGAACGGTTTCCCATTGCTTCTCCACAGATTCTTTTCTTTATTATTATCTATGAATTGTTATGCCTCTTTGGGGAATGATGGAATGGTTTCCCATTGCCTCTCCACAGATTCTTTAAGACCTCTTTGGTCCCTAGACGATCATTGGCTTCTCCACAGATTCCTTTTCTTTATTATCTATGAATTGTTATGCCTCTTTGAAGATGATAGTGATCATGGTTTCCCATTGCCTTCTCTACAGATTTTTTCTTTATTATCTATGAATTGTTATCCTGTTTGGGAATGACAGTGAGATGATCATGGCCTTCTCCACAGATTCTTTTTTCTTTATTATCTATGAATTGTTATGCCTCTTGGTAATGATAGTGGAATAGTTTCCCATTGCCTTCTCCACAGATTCTTTTCTTTTATTATCTATGATTGTTATGAATGATAAATATCATGGTTTCCCATTGCCTTCTCTACAGATTCTTTTTCTTTATTATCTATGAATTGTTAATATCTCTTTCCTTCAAGACATAGACGATCATTGCCTTCACAGATTCCTTTTCTTTATTATCTATGAATTGTTAATATCATGTCCCTTCATGACATAGACGATCATGGCTCTCCACAGATTCTTTTCTTTATTATCTATGAATTGTTATTATCCCTTCAAGGAATGGTTTCCATTGCCTTCTCTCAGATTCCTTTTCTTTATTATCTATGAATTGTAAATATCATGTCTCTTTCAAGACATAGACGGTTTCCATGGCTCTCCACAGATTCTTTTTCTTTATTATCTATGAATTGTTAATATCATGTCCCTTCAAGTGGAATGGATCATTGCTCTCCACAGATTCCTTTTCTTTATTATCTATGAATTGTAAATATCATGTCCCTTCAAGACATAGACGATCATGGTTTCCCATTGCCTTCTTCCAGATTTCTTTTCTTTATTATCTATGAATTGTAAATATCATGTCCCTTCAAGACATAATGACAGATCATTTCTCTCCACAGATTCCTTTTTTATTTTCTTTTCTTTATTATCTATGGCTCTCCACAGATTCCTTTTTCTTTTCCATTATCTATGAATTGTAAATATCATGTCCCTTCAAGACATAGACGATCATGGCTCTCCACAGATTCCTTTTCTTTATTATCTATGAATTGTAAATATCTCTTTCCCTTCAAGACATAGACGATCATGGCTCTCCACAGATTCCTTTTCTTTATTATCTATGAATTGTAAATATCATGTCCCTTCAAGACATAGACGATCATGGCTCTCCACAGATTCCTTTTCTTTATTATCTATGAATTGTAAATATCATGTCCCTTCAAGACATAGACGATCATGGCTTCTCCACAGATTCCTTTTTTTATTATCTATGAATTGTAAATATCTCCCTTCAAGACATAGACGATCATGGCTCTCCACAGATTCCTTTTCTTTATTATCTATGAATTGTTGTAAATATCCACATGTTATTATCTATTCAAGACATGTGGAATGGTTTCCATTGCCTTCTCCACAGATTCCTTTTCTTTATTATCTATGAATTGTAAATATCATGTCCCTTCAAGACATAGACGATCATGGCTCTCCACAGATTCCTTTTCTTTATTATCTATGAATTGTAAATATCATGTCCCTTCAAGACATAGACGATCATGGCCTTCCACAGATTCCTTTTCTTTTTATTATCTATGAATTGTAAATATCTTTTCCCTTCAAGATATATAGACGATCATGGCTCTCCACAGATTCCTTTTCTTTATTATCTATGAATTGTAAATATCATGTCCCTTCAAGACATAGACGATCATGGCCTTCTCCACAGATTCCTTTTCTTTATTATCTATGAATTGTTTCTTGTCCCTTCAAGACATAGACGATCATGGCTCTCCACAGATTCCTTTTCTTTATTATCTATGAATTGTAAATATCATGTCCCTTCAAGACATAGACGATCATGGCTTTCCACAGATTCCTTTTCTTTATTATCTATGAATTGTAAATATCTTTCTCCTTTCAAGACATAGACGATCATGGCTCTCCACAGATTCCTTTTTCTTTATTATCTATGAATTGTTATATCTTGTTGGGGAAAGATAGTAGACGGTTTCCATTGCCTTCTCCACAGACGATCATGGCTCTCCACAGATTCCTTTTTCTTTATTATCTATGAATTGTAAATATCCATGTCCCTTCAAGACATAGACGATCAAAGCTCTCCACAGATTCCTTTTCTTTATTATCTATGAATTTTCAATATCATTTCCCTTCAAGACATAGACGATCATGGCTCTCCACAGATTCCTTTTCTTTATTATCTATGAATTGTAATGCCTGTTTGGTCAAGACATAGAATGGTTTCCCATTGCCTTCTCCACAGATTCTTTTTCTTTATTATCTATGAATTGTTATCATGTCTTTCAAGATATAGACGATCATGGCTCTCCACAGATTCCTTTTCTTTATTATCTATGAATTGTAAATGCATGTTGGGAAAGATACAGTAGACGATTTGGCTCCTTCCACAGATTCCTTTTCTTTATTATCTATGAATTGTTCTATCATGTCCCTTCAAGACATAGACGATCATGGCTCTCCACAGATTCCTTTTCTTTATTATCTATGAATTGTAAATATCATTCCCTTCAAGACATAGACGATCATGGCTTCTCCACAGATTCCTTTTCTTTATTATCTATGAATTGTAAATATCATGTCCCTTCAAGATATAGACGATCATGGCTCTCTCACAGATTCCTTTTTTTTATTATCTATGAATTGTAAATATCATGTCCTTCAAGACATAGACGATCATGGCTTTTCCATTGATTCCTTTTCTTTTCTTATTCTATGAATTGTCTCCTTCAAGACATAGACGATCATGGCTCTCCACAGATTCCTTTTCTTTATTATCTATGAATTGTAAATATCTCTTTGGGAAAGATAGTAGACGATCATGGTTTCTACAGATTCCTTTCTTTATTATCTATGAATTGTAAATATCATTCTCCCTTCAAGATAATAGACGATCATGGCTCTCCACAGATTCCTTTTCTTTATTATCTATTGAATTCTTGGGAATATCATGTTTCCTTTCAAGACATAGACGATCATGGGATATGGATCATGGCTCTCCACAGATTCCTTTTCTTTTATTATCTATGAATTGTAAATGCCATGTCCTTCAAGACATAGACGATCATGGCTTCCATTGCTTCTCTACATTCCTTTTTCTTTATCTATGAATTGTAAATTCATGTCCCTTCAAGACATAGACGATCATGGCTCTCCACAGATTCCTTTTCTTTATTATCTATGAATTGTAAATATCATGTCCCTTCAAGACATAGACGATCATGGCTCTCCACAGATTCCTTTTTTTTTTTATCTATGAATTGTAAATATCTGTCCCTTCAAGACATAGACGATCATGGCTCTCCACAGATTCCTTTTCTTTATTATCTATGAATTGTAAATATCATGTCCCTCAAGACATAGACGATCATGGCTTTCCACAGATTCCTTTTCTTTATTATCTATGAATTGTAAATATCATTGTCCCTTCAAGACATAGACGATCATGGCTCTCCACAGATTCCTTTTTCTTTATCTATGAATTGTAAATTGCCATGTCCTTCAAGACATAGACGATCATGGCTTTCCACAGATTCCTTTTCCAGATGCTTTTCATTATTGTATAATTCATGTCCTTCAAGACATAGACGATCATGGCTCTCCACAGATTCCTTTTCTTTATTATCTATGAATTGTAAATATCTTGTCCCTTCAAGACATATACGATCATTGGTTCTCCACAGATTTTTTCTTTTCTTTATTATCTATGAATTGTAAATATCATGTCCCTTCAAGATATAGACGATCATGGCTCTCCACAGATTCCTTTTCTTTATTATCTATGAATTGTTTCTTTATGCCTATCATGTCCCTTCAAGACATAGACGATCATGGCTCTCCACAGATTCCTTTTTCTTTATTATCTATTCATGTAAATATTCTGTCCTTCAAGATATATAACGATCATGGCTCTCCACAGATTCCTTTTCTTTATTATCTATGAATTGTAAATATCATGTCATCCCTTCTCCAGACATTCCTTTTCTTTATTATTCTCCACAGATTCAATTGCCATGCCTTTTAGAAAGATAGTGGCTCTTTCCTGTTGCCTTTTCTTTTCAATTTTGTCTTTCATTATCTATCATGAATCTCCACAGATTCCTTTTCTTTATTATCTATGAATTGTTATTCATTCTTGGGACATAGACGATCATTTCTCCACAGATTCCTTTTCTTTATTATCTATGAATTGTCAATATCATGTCCTTCAAGACATAGACGATCATGGCTCTCCACAGATTCCTTTTCTTTATTATCTATGAATTGTAAATATCATGTCCCTTCAAGATAGACGATCATGGCTTCCACAGATTCCTTTTTTCTTTTTATTATCTATGAATTGTAAATATCATGTCCCTTCAAGACATAGACGATCATGGCTCTCCACAGATTCCTTTTTCTTTATTATCTATTGTAAATATCATGTCCCTTCAAGACATAGACGATCATGGTTTCTCCACAGATTCCTTTTCTTTATTATCTATGAATTGTAAATATCATGTCCCTTCAAGACATAGACGATCATGGCTCTCCACAGATTCCTTTTCTTTATTATCTATGAATTGTAAATATCATGTCCCTTCAAGACATAGACGATCATGGCTCTCCACAGATTCCTTTTCTTTATTATCTATGAATTGTCAAATCCCTTCAAGACATAGACGATCATGTTTCCTTCAAGACATAGACCCTTCAAGAAAGATAGACGATCATGGCTCTCCACAGATTCCTTTTCTTTATTATCTATGAATTGTAAATATCATGTCCCTTCAAGACATAGACGATCATGGCTCTCCACAGATTCCTTTTTCTTTATTATCTATGAATTGTAAATATCATGTCCCTTCAAGACATAGACGATCATGGATTCCTTTCCTTTTATCTATGAATTCATAAATATTTCTCTCTTTTAGACGATCATTATTCCTTTTCTTTATTATCTTTGAATTGTAAATATCATGTCCCTTCAAGACATAGACGATCATGGCTTCCACAGATTCCTTTTCTTTATTATCTATGAATTGTAAATATCATGTCCCTTCAAGACATAGACGATCATGGCTCTCCACAGATTCCTTTTCTTTATTATCTATGAATTGTAAATATCTTGTCCCTTCAAGACATAGACGATCATGGCTTTCCACAGATTCCTTTTCTTTATTATCTATGAATTGTAAATATCATGTCCCTTCAAGATATAGACGATCATGGCTCTCCACAGATTCCTTTTCTTTATTATCTATGAATTGTAAATATCATGTCCCTTCAAGACATAGACGATCATGGCTTCTCCACAGATTCCTTTTCTTTATTATCTATGAATTGTAAATATCATGTCCTTCAAGACATAGACGATCATGGCTCTCCACAGATTCCTTTTCTTTATTATCTATGAATTGTAAATATCATGTCCCTTCAAGACATAGACGATCATGGCTCTCCACAGATTCCTTTTCTTTATTATCTATGAATTGTAAATATCATGTCCCTTCAAGACATAGACGATCATGGCTCTCCACAGATTCCTTTTTTTTTATTATCTATGAATTGTAAATATCATGTCCCTTCAAGACATAGACGATCATGGCTCTCCACAGATTCCTTTTTTTTTATTATCTATGAATTGTAAATATCATGTCCCTTCAAGACATATGACGATCATGGCTCTCCACAGATTCCTTTTCTTTATTATCTATGAATTGTAAATATCATTTCTCCCTTCAAGACATAGACGATCATGGCTTCCACAGATTCCTTTTCTTTATTATCTATGAATTGTAAATATCATGTCCCTTCAAGACATAGACGATCATGGCTCTCCACAGATTCCTTTTCTTTATTATCTATGAATTGTAAATATCATGTCCCTTCAAGACATAGACGATCATGGCTCTCCACAGATTCCTTTTCTTTATTATCTATGAATTGTAAATATCATGTCCCTTCAAGACATAGACGATCATGGCTCTCCACAGATTCCTTTCTTTATTATCTATGAATTGTAAATATCATGTCCCTTCAAGAAGATATAGACGATCATGGCTCTCCACAGATTCCTTTTCTTTATTATCTATGAATTGTAAAATATCATGTCCCTTTCAAGACATAGACGATCATGGCTCTCCACAGATTCCTTTTCTTTATTATCTATGAATTGTAAATATCATGTCCCTTCAAGACATAGACGATCATGGCTCTCCACAGATTCCTTTTCTTTATTATCTATGAATTGTTTTCTGTTTAAAGATATATCGATCATGGCTTCTCACAGATTCCTTTTCTTTATTATCTATGAATTGTAAATATCATGTCATGGACATAGACGATCATGGCTCTCCACAGATTCCTTTTCTTTATTATCTATGAATTGTAAATATCATGTCCCTTCAAGACATAGACGATCATGGCTCTCCACAGATTCCTTTTCTTTATTATCTATGAATTGTAAATATCATGTCCTTCAAGACATAGACGATCATGGCTCTCCACAGATTCCTTTTCTTTATTATCTATGAATTGTAAATATCATGTCCCTTTCAAGAAAGATAGACGATTTCCATGGCTCTCCACAGATTCCTTTTCTTTATTATCTATGAATTGTCTATGAATTGTAAATATCATGTCCCTTCAAGACATAGACGATCATGGCTTTCCACAGATTCCTTTTCTTTATTATCTATGAATTGTAAATATCATGTCCCTTTCAAGATATAGACGATCATGGCTCTCCACAGATTCCTTTTCTTTATTATCTATGAATTGTAAATATCATGTCCCTTCAAGACATAGACGATCATGGCTTTCCACAGATTCCTTTTCTTTATTATCTATGAATTGTAAATATCATGTCCCTTCAAGACATAGACGATCATGGCTCTCCACAGATTCCTTTTCTTTATTATCTATGAATTGTAAATATCATGTCCCTTCAAGACATAGACGATCATGGCTCTCCACAGCCTTTTCTTTATTTTCTATTATCATTGTCTTTCATGTCCCTTCAAGATATAGACGATCATGGCTCTCCACAGATTCCTTTTCTTTATTATCTATGAATTGTAAATTGGTCCCTTCAAGACATAGACGATCCATTGCTTCTCCACAGTTCCTTTTCTTTTTTATCTATGAATTGTCAAATATCATGTCCCTTCAAGACATAGACGATCATGGCCATGATCCACAGATTCCTTTTCTTTATTATCTATGAATTGTAAATATCATTCTCCCTTCAAGACATAGACGATCATGGCTCTCCACAGATTCCTTTTCTTTATTATCTATGAATTGTAAATATCTTGTCCTTCAAAAGACATAGACGATCATGGCTTCTCCACAGATTTCTTTTTCTTTATTATCTATGAATTGTAAATATCATGTCCTTCAAGACATAGACGATCATGGCTCTCCACAGATTTTTTCATTTTTCTTATCTGAATTGTAAATATCCATTGCCTTCAAGACAGATTCCTTTTCTTTATTATCTATGAATTGTAAATATCATGTTCTTCTCTATAGACAATCATGCTCTCCACAGATTCCTTTTTTTATTATCTATGAATTGTAAATATCATGTCCCTTCAAGACATAGACGATCATGGCTCTCCACAGATTCCTTTTCTTTATTATCTATGAATTGTAAATATCATGTCCCTTCAAGACATAGACGATCATGGCTCTCCACAGATTCCTTTTCTTTATTATCTATGAATTGTAAATATCATGTCCCTTCAAGACATAGACGATCATGGCTCTCCACAGATTCCTTTTTCTTTTTATCTATGAATTGTTAATATCATGTCCCTTCAAGACATAGACAATCATGGCTCTCCACAGATTCCTTTTCTTTATTATCTATGAATTGTAAATTCTTGTAAAGATAAGTAGAATGGTTTCCCTTCACAGACATTTTCTTTATTATAGTCTTTGAATTCTCTTCAGGATATCCCATTGATTTCTTTTCTTTCCTTTTCTTTATTATCTTTTAATTATCATGTCTTCTTCAAGACATATACGATCATGGCTTCCACAGATTCTTTTTTTTTCATCTATTCATTATCATGTCCCTTCAAGACATAGACGATCATGGCTCTCCACAGATTCCTTTTCTTTATTATCTATGAATTGTTATGCCTCATTGTCCTTCAAAGATAGTGGAATGATTTCCATTGCCTTCTCACAGATTCCTTTCTTTATTATCTATGAATTGTAAATATCATTCCCTTCAAGACATAGACAATCATGGCTCTCCACAGATTCCTTTTCTTTATTATCTATTGTTTGTAAATTCATGTCCTTCAGACATAGACGATCATTGCCTTCCACAGATTTTCTTTTCTTTTTTATCTATGAATTGTAAATCATGTCCCTTCAAGACATTATCTTTGAATCATGGCTTCTCCACAGATTCCTTTTCTTTTTATTATCTATGAATTGTAAATATCTTGTCCCTTCAAGATACATAGACGATCATGGCTCTCCACAGATTCCTTTTTCTTTATTATCTATGAATTGTTAAATGCATGTCCCTTCAAGACATAGACGATTTCCCATGGCTTCTCCACAGATTCTTTTCTTTATTATCTATGAATTATAAATCTTATGTCCTTCAAGACATAGATCATGGCTCTCCACAGATTCCTTTTCTTTATTATCTATGAATTGTCATGCCTCATTGGGAAAGACATAGACGATCATTGCCTTCTTCATTTTTCTTTATTATCTATGAATTGTAAATATCATGTCCCTCTTCAAGACATAGACGATCATGGCTCTCCACAGATTCCTTTTCTTTTATTATCTATGAATTGTAAATATCTTTGTCCCTTCAAGATAGTAGAATGATTTCCATTTGCCTTCTCCACAGATTCCTTTTCTTTATTATCTATGAATTGTCAATTCATGTTCCTTTCAAGAATCTTTGATTGCCATGGCTTCTCCACAGATTCCTTTTCTTTATTATCTATGAATTTTCAATATCATGTCCCTTCAAGACATAGACGATCATGGCTCTCCACAGATTCCTTTTCTTTATTATCTATGAATTGTTAATATCTGTCCCTTCAAGACATAGACGATGATGGGTTTCCATTGCCTTCTTTCTTTTTCATGATTCATAATCTTTTGTCCTTTCAAGATATAGACAATCATGGCTTCCACAGATTTTTTTCTTTATTATCTATGAATTGTTATGCCTGTTTGGAAAATGACATAGAATGATTCCATTGCCTTCTCCACAGATTCCTTTTCTTTATTATCTATGAATTGTAAATATCATGTCCCTTCAAGATATAGACGATCATGGCTCTCCACAGATTCCTTTTCTTTTATTATCTATGAATTGCCATGCCTTCATGTCCTTTCAAGATAGTAGACGGTTTTCCCATTGCCTTCTCCACAGATTCCTTTTCTTTATTATCTATGAATTGTCTTTATCTCCCTTCAAGATATAGAATGATCATGGCTCTCCACAGATTCCTTTTCTTTATTATCTATGAATTGTTATGCCTTCTTTGTCCCTTCAAGTGGAATGGTTTTCATTGCCTCCACAGATTCTTTTCTTTATTATCTATGAATTGTCTCTTCAATGATTCAGAATCATCAGACGATCATGGCTTCCACAGATTCCTTTTTCTTTATTATCTTTGAATTGTTATGCCTTCCCTTCAAGATATAGACGATTTCCATTGCCTTCTCCACAGATTCCTTTTCTTTTATTATCTATGAATTGTTAATATCCTGTTGTTCAATGACATAGACGATCCATGGCTCTCCACAGATTCCTTTTTCTTTATTATCTATGAATTGTTATATCTTGTCCCTTCAAGAATAGACGATCATGGCTTCTCCACAGATTCCTTTTCTTTATTATCTATGAATTGTTATACATCTTTCCCTTCAAGACATAGACGATTTTCCATGGCTCTCTCACAGATTCCTTTTCTTTATTATCTATGAATTGTTTTCATGTCCCTTCAAGACATAGACGATCATGGCTCTCCACAGATTCCTTTTCTTTATTATCTATGAATTGTTAATATCTTGTCCCTAGAAAGTGGATGGTTTCCGATTGCCTTCTCTTTTTCTTTATTTTCTTTATTATCTATGAATTGTTAATATCTTCTTGGGAAACATAGTGGAATCCATTGCCTTCTCCACAGATTCCTTTTCTTTTATTATCTATGAATTGTAAATCTCTCATGTCCCTTCAAGACATAGACGATCATGGCTCTCCACAGATTCCTTTTCTTTATTATCTATGAATTGTTTGCCATCTTTTCAAGACATAGACGATCATGGCTCTCCATTTCCTTTTCTTTATTATCTATGAATTTAAATATCATGTCCCTTCAAGATATAGACGATCATGGCTCTCCACAGATTTTTCTTTTTATCTATCTTTTATCTATCTTTCTATCTTTTCAAATATCATTCTCCCTTTGGGAATATTATCGAATGGTTTCTTTATCATTCCTTCCATAGTGGAGATGGTTTCCATTTTCTCCAAATTTTTCTTTATTATCTATGAATTGTTAAATTTTTGGTAATGATAGGACATAGACGATCATGGCTCTCCACAGATTCCTTTTCTTTATTATCTATGAATTGTTATCATGTCTTCTTGGGAAAGATAGTGGAATGGTTTCCCATTTTTTTTCTTATCTTTTTTTAATTTTATTGGTCTGTTATGCCTCTTTTCTTTATTATCTATGAATTGTATATAGGGAATGGTTTCATGGCTCTCCACAGATTCTTTTTTCTTTATTATCTATGAATTGTTATATCATGTCTTTTGGGAATGACATAGGAATGGATTGAATTCCTCTGAAGATTCTTTTCTTTTATCAGATTCCTTTTTAATTTAATTTTTCCATCTTCTCTACAATTTTTCATAAATATTTTTATGTCCTCTTCAAGATATAGGCAATCATGGCTTCTCCACAGATTCCTTTTCTTTATTATCTTTGAATTGTTGCCATGTCTTCTTTGAGAATGATAGTAGAATGGTTTTCCATTGCCTTCTCCACAGATTCTTTTCTTTATTATCTTTCTCTCCCTTCAGGATATAGACAATCATGGCTCTCCACAGATTCTTTTCTTTATTATCTATGAATTGTTGTGCATCTTTGTTCTTAAGACAAAGATAGTAGATTGCCTTCTTCCAGATTCTTTTTCTTTATTATCTATGAATTGTTAAATTTCTTTCTTCAGGATATAGGAATCATTGCTCTCCACAGATTCCTTTTCTTTATTATCTATGAATTGTTATGCCTTCTTAATGAAAGATAGTAGATTGCCTTTTCCATTTCCTTTTCTTTATTATCTATCATTGTTATGCCTCTTTCAGGATATAGACAATCATGGCTCTCCCAGATTCCTTTTCTTTATTATCTTTGAATTGTTATCTATCTTCTTGTCTTTCAAAGATAGTAGACGTTTTCCATTGCCTCTACAGATCTTTTCTTTTTCAATTCATAGAATTTCTCTCTTCAGGATTTGGAATTCATGGCTCTCCACAGATTCTTTTCTTTATTATCTTTGAATTGCCATGTCTTTTGGGAAAGATAGTAGAATGGTTTTCCATTGCCTTCTCTACAGATTTCAATTCATTATTTATTATCTTCAAATTTATATATGCCTCATGGCTCTTGCCTTCAGATTCCTTTTCTTTAATATCTTTGAATTGCCATGTCTTCTTTACAAAGATAGTTTTGGTTTTATTGCCTTCTCCACAATTTTTAATTCATAGTCTTTCTCTCTTCAGGATATAGTGGAAATGGTTTCCCCATTGCTCTCTCTACAGATTCTTTTTTTTTATTATCTATTAATTGTTATGCCTCTTTGGGAAGATAGTAGGAATGGTTTCCATTGCCTTCTCCACACTTTTTCTTTCATAGTCTTTCTCTCTTCCTCTTTGGTAATTCATATAGAATGGTTTCCCATGGCTTCTCTACAGATTCCTTTTCTTTATTATCTTTGAATTGTTATGCCTTCTTGAGAAAAATAGTTAGAGTGGTTTTCTCTACATTTCCTTTTCTTTATTATCTTTGAATTCATATGCCTTTTTGGGAATCACAGATATGGTTTCCCATTGCCTTCTCCACAGATTCCTTTTTCTTTATTATCTTTGAATTGTTATGTCTTCTTGAGAAAGACAGTGGAATGGTTTTCCCATTGCCTTCTCTACAGATTCTTTTCAATTATCTATGAATTGTTATTTCTTTGGTAATCAAGATGAAGGTTTCCATGGCTCTCCACAGATTCTTTTTTTATTATCTTTGAATTGTTATGCCTTCTTCAATGAAAGATAGTTTCCCATTTTTCTCTTTGCTTTTCTTTATTATCTATTTTCAATTCATAGTCTTTTCTCTCTTCAGGAATGGTTTCCCATTGCTCTCCACTACAGATTCTTTTCTTTATTATCTATGAATTGTTATGCCTTCTTGGGAATGATAGTGGAATGGTTTTCCCATTGCCTTCTCCACAGATTCTTTTTCAATATTATCTATGAATTGTTATGCCTCTCTTCCTAATGATAGTGGAATCATTTCCATTGCCTCTCCACAGATTCCTTTTTCTTTATTATCTTTGAATTGTTATGTCCTCTTTGGAAATGATAGTAGAATGGTTTTCCATTGCCTTCTCTACAGATTTTCAATTCTTTATTATCTATGAATTGATAAAGGTTATGGCTCTCCACAGGTTTTCTTTATTATCTTTGGTGTTATGGTTTCCCATGAGAAAATAGTACAGTGGTTTTTTATCTATCTCCACAATTTTCAATTCATAGTCTTTCTCTCTTCAGGATATTTCCAATCATGGCTCTCTACAGATTCTTTTTCTTTATTATCTTTGAATTGTTATGCCTCTTTGGGAATGATAGTAGAATGGTTTTCCATTGCCTTCTCTACAGATTCTTTTTCTTTATTATCTATGAATTGTTTCTCTTTGGTAATGATAGTAGGAATGGTCCCATGGCTCTCCACAGATTCCTTTTCTTTATTATCTTTGAATTGTTATGCCTTCTTGGGAAAGATAGTAGAATGGTTTTCCATTGCCTTCTCCAGATTCCTTTTCTTTTATTATCTATGAATTGTCTTTCCTCTTTGGTCATATAGTGGAATGGTTTCCATTGCCTTCTCCACAGATTCTTTTTCTTTATTATCTTTGAATTATGCCTTCTTTGGAAAGACAGTGGAATGGTTTCCCCTTCTCCTTCTCTTTCAATTCTTTTCTTTATCTATCTTTGGATTTGGTAATGTCCCTTCAATCATTTCCATTCCTTCACAGATTCCTTTTCTTTATTATCTTTGAATTGCCATGCCTTCTTGAGAAAAGATAGTTTTTTGGTTTCCCATATCCTTCTCTAATTTTTCTTTATTATGAATAGTTGTTATGCTTTTGGTAATTCAGGGAATAGGTTTCCATTGCCTTCTCCACAGATTCTTTTTCTTTATTATCTATGAATTGTTATGCCTTCTTGGGAAAACATAGAATGGTTTTCCCATTGCCTTTCTACAGATTCTTTTCTATTATCTATGAATTGTTTTGCCTCTTTCAGGTATTGATTTCCATTGCCTCTCTACAGATTCTTTTTCTTTATTATCTATGAATTGTTATGCCTCTTTGGGAATGACAGTGGAATGGTTTCCCATTGCCTTCTCTACAGATTCTTTTTATCTTGAATATTATCTATGAATTGTTATTCCTCTTTTTATCTATGATGATAGTGGAATGGTTTCCATTGCCTTCTCTACAGATTCTTTTTCTTTATTATCTATGAATTGTTATGCCTCTTTGGGAAATGACAGTGGAATGGTTTCCCATTGCCTTCTCTACAGATTTTTTTCATTTTTATCTATCTTATTATCTATGAACAGATTCTTTTTTTATTATCTATTTGCCTGTTTGTCCCTTGGAATGACAGTGGAATGGTTTCCCATTGCCTTCTCTACAGATTTTTTTCTTTATTATCTATGAATTGTTATGCCTCTTTGGGAATGACAGTGGAATGGTTTCCCATTGCCTTTTCTTTATTCTTTTTTCTTTATTATCTATGAATTGTTATGCCTCTTTGGTAATGACAGTGGAATGGTTTCCCATTGCCTTCTCTACAGATTCTTTTTCTTTATTATCTATGAATTGTTATGCCTCTTTGGGAATGACAGTGGAATGGTTTCCATTGCCTTCTTTTCTTTCTTTTCTTTATTATCTATGAATTGTTATGCCTCTTTGGGAATGACAATGGAATGGTTTCCATTGCCTTCTCTACAGATTCTTTTCTTTATTATCTATGAATTTATGCCTCTTTGGAATATTCTCTTGCTCTCTACAGATTCTTTTTCTTTATTATCTATGAATTGTTATGCCTCTTTGGGAATGACAGTGGAATGGTTTCCCATTGCCTTCTCTACAGATTCTTTTCTTTATTATCTATGAATTGTTATGCCTCTTTGGGACATGACAGTGGAATGGTTTCCCATTGCCTTCTCTACAGATTTTTTTTATTATCTATGAATTGTTATGCCTCTTTGGGAATGATAGTGGAATGGTTTCCATTGCCTTCTCTCCACAGATTCTTTTTCTTTATTATCTATGAATTGTTATGCCTCTTTGGGAATGACAGTGGAATGGTTTCCATGGCCTTCTCCCAGATTCCTTTTCTTTATTATCTATGAATTCTTTGGGAATTTTCTTTTCTTTTCTTTGATCTATGTTGTTATGCCTCTTTGGTAATGATAGTGGAATGGTTTCCCATTGCCTTCTCTACAGTTTTTCTTTATTATCTATTTGTTATGCCTCTTTACAGAATGGTTTTTTCTTTTCTTTTATTATCTATGAATTGTTAATGGTTTCCTCTTTGGGAATGACAGTGGAATGGTTTCCCATTGCCTTCTCTACAGATTCTTTTTCTTTATTATCTATGAATTGTTATGCCTCTTTGGGAATGACAGTGGAATGGTTTTCCCATTGCCTTCTCTACAGATTCTTTTTCTTTATTATCTATGAATTGTTATGCCTCTTTGGTAATGACAGTGGAATGGTTTCCCATTGCCTTCTCTACAGATTCTTTTTTCTTTATTATCTATGAATTGTTATGCCTCTTTGGGAATGACAGTGGAATGGTTTCCATTGCCTTCTCTACAGATTCTTTTCTTTATTATCTATGAATTGTTATGCCTCTTTGGGAATGACAGTGGAATGGTTTCCCATTGCCTTCTCTACAGATTCTTTTTTCTTTATTATCTATGAATTGTTATGCCTCTTTGGTAATGACAGTGGAATGGTTTCCCATTGCCTTCTCTACAGATTCTTTTCTTTATTATCTATGAATTGTTATGCCTCTTTGGTAATGACAGTGGAATGGTTTCCCCATTGCCTTCTCTACAGATTCTTTTTTCTTTATTATCTATGAATTGTTATGCCTCTTTGGTAATGACAGTGGAATGGTTTCCCATTGCCTTCTCTACAGATTCTTTTTCTTTATTATCTATGAATTGTTATGCCTCTTTGGTAATGATAGTGGAATTGCCTTCTCTATGGTTTTTTCTTTATTATCTATGAATTGTTTCCTCTTTGGTAATGATTCTTTTTGCCTTCTCTACAGATTCCTTTTTCTTTATTATCTATGAATTGTTATGCCTCTTTGGTAATGACAGTGGAATGGTTTCCCATTGCCTTCTCTACAGATTCTTTTTCTTTATTATCTATGAATTGTTATGCCTCTTTGGTAATGATAGTGGAATGGTTTCCCATTGCCTTCTCTACAGATTTTTTTTTCTTATTATCTATGAATTGTTATGCCTCTTTGGTAATGACAGTGGAATGGTTTCCCATTGCCTTCTCTACAGATTCTTTTTTCTTTATTATCTATGAATTGTTATGCCTCTTTGATAGTAATGATTGCCTTCTCTACAGTGGAATGGTTTCCCATTGCCTTCTCTACAGATTCTTTTTATCTTTATTATCTATGAATTGTTATGCCTCTTTGGTAATGACAGTGGAATGGTTTCCCATTGCCTTCTCTACAGATTCTTTTTCTTTATTATCTATGAATTGTTATGCCTCTTTGGGAATGACAGTGGAATGGTTTCCCATTGCCTTCTCTACAGATTCTTTTTCTTTATTATCTATGAATTGTTATGCCTCTTTGGTAATGACAGTGGAATGGTTTCCCATTGCCTTCTCTACAGATTCTTTTTCTTTATTATCTATGAATTGTTATGCCTCTTTGGGAATGACAGTGGAATGGTTTCCCATTGCCTTCTCTACAGATTCTTTTTTCTTTATTATCTATGAATTGTTATGCCTCTTTGGGAATGACAGTGGAATGGTTTCCCATTGCCTTCTCTACAGATTCTTTTTCTTTTTATCTATGAATTGTTATGCCTCTTTGGTAATGATAATGGAATGGTTTCCCATTGCCTTCTCTACAGATTCTTTTCTTTATTATCTATGAATTGTTATGCCTCTTTGGTAATGACAGTGGAATGGTTTCCCATTGCCTTCTCTACAGATTCTTTTTCTTTATTATCTATGAATTGTTATGCCTCTTTGGTAATGATAGTGGAATGGTTTCCCATTGCCTTCTCTACAGATTCTTTTTCTTTATTATCTATGAATTGTTATGCCTCTTTGGTAATGATAGTGGAATGGTTTCCCATTGCCTTCTCTACAGATTCTTTTTCTTTATTATCTATGAATTGTTATGCCTCTTTGGTAATGACAGTGGAATGGTTTCCCATTGCCTTCTCTACAGATTCTTTTTCTTTATTATCTATGAATTGTTATGCCTCTTTGGGAATGATAGTGGAATGGTTTCCCATTGCCTTCTCTACAGATTCTTTTTCTTTATTATCTATGAATTGTTATGCCTCTTTGGTAATGATAGTGGAATGGTTTCCCATTGCCTTCTCTACAGATTCTTTTTTTTTTATTATCTATGAATTGTTATGCCTCTTTGGTAATGATAGTGGAATGGTTTCCCATTGCCTTCTCTACAGATTCTTTTTCTTTATTATCTATGAATTGTTATGCCTCTTTGGGAATGATAGTGGAATGGTTTCCCATTGCCTTCTCTACAGATTCTTTTTCTTTATTATCTATGAATTGTTATGCCTCTTTGGGAATGATAGTGGAATGGTTTCCCATTGCCTTCTCTACAGATTCTTTTTCTTTATTATCTATGAATTGTTATGCCTCTTTGGTAATGATAGTGGAATGGTTTCCCATTGCCTTCTCTACAGATTTTTTCTTTATTATCTTTGATTATCTCTTTGGGATGAATTGTTTCCCATTGCCTTCTCTTTTTATTAATGATAGTGGAATGGTTTCCCATTGCCTTCTCTACAGATTCTTTTTTTCTTTATTATCTATGAATTGTTATGCCTCTTTGGTAATGATAGTGGAATGGTTTCCCATTGCCTTCTCTACAGATTCTTTTTCTTTATTATCTATGAATTGTTATGCCTCTTTGGTAATGATAGTGGAATGGTTTCCCATTGCCTTCTCTACAGATTCTTTTTCTTTATTATCTATGAATTGTTATGCCTCTTTGGTAATGATAGTGGAATGGTTTCCCATTGCCTTCTCTACAGATTCTTTTTCTTTATTATTATCTATGAATTGTTATTTCCTTGCCTTTCTACAGAAATGACAGTGGAATGGTTTCCCATTGCCTTCTCTACAGATTCTTTTTCTTTATTATCTATGAATTGTTATGCCTCTTTGGTAATGATAGTGGAATGGTTTCCCATTGCCTTCTCTACAGATTCTTTTTTCTTTATTATCTATGAATTGTTATGCCTCTTTGGGAATGACAGTGGAATGGTTTCCATTGCCTTCTCTACAGATTCTTTTTCTTTATTATCTATGAATTGTTATGCCTCTTTGGGAATGACAGTGGAATGGTTTCCCATTGCCTTCTCTACAGATTCTTTTTCTTTATTATCTATGAATTGTTATGCCTCTTTGGGAATGACAGTGGAATGGTTTCCCATTGCCTTCTCTACAGATTCTTTTTCTTTATTATCTATGAATTGTTATGCCTCTTTGGTAATGATAATGGAATGGTTTCCCATTGCCTTCTCTACAGATGCTTTTTCTTTATTATCTATGAATTGTTATGCCTCTTTGGTAATGATAGTGGAATGGTTTCCCATTGCCTTCTCTACAGATTCTTTTTCTTTATTATCTATGAATTGTTATGCCTCTTTGGTAATGATAGTGGAATGGTTTCCCATTGCCTTCTCTACAGATTCTTTTTCTTTATTATCTATGAATTGTTATACCTCTTTGGTAATGATAGTGGAATGGTTTCCCATTGCCTTCTCTACAGATTCTTTTTTTTATTATCTATGAATTGTTATGCCTCTTTGGTAATGATAGTGGAATGGTTTCCCATTGCCTTCTCTACAGATTCTTTTTCTTTATTATCTATGAATTGTTATGCCTCTTTGGGAATGATAGTGGAATGGTTTCCATTGCCTTCTCTACAGATTCTTTTTCTTTATTATCTATGAATTGTTATGCCTCTTTGGGAATGATAGTGGAATGGTTTCCCATTGCCTTCTCTACAGATTCTTTTCTTTATTATCTATGAATTGTTATGCCTCTTTGGGAATGACTATTGGAATGGTTTCCCATTGCCTTCTCTACAGATTCTTTTCTTTATTATCTATGATTGTTATGCCTCTTTGGTAATGATAGTTGGTTTCCCATTGCCTTCTCTACAGATTCTTTTTCTTTATTATCTATGAATTGTTATGCCTCTTTGGGAATGATAATGGAATGGTTTCCCATTGCCTTCTCTACAGATTCTTTTTCTTTATTATCTATGAATTGTTATGCCTCTTTGGGAATGATAGTGGAATGGTTTCCCATTGCCTTCTCTACAGATTCTTTTTTCTTTATTATCTATGAATTGTTATGCCTCTTTGGGAATGATAGTGGAATGGTTTCCCATTGCCTTCTCTACAGATTCTTTTTCTTTTATTATCTATGAATTGTTATGCCTCTTTGGGAATGATAGTGGAATGGTTTCCCATTGCCTTCTCTACAGATTCTTTTTCTTTATTATCTATGAATTGTTATGCCTCTTTGGGAATGATAGTGGAATGGTTTCCCATTGCCTTCTCTACAGATTCTTTTTCTTTCATATGAATTGTTTTTTCTTTGGTAATGATAGTGGAATGTTTTTATTGCCTTCTCTTTTTTTTATTATCTATGTTGTCATACCTTCTTTGGTAATGATAATTGGAATGGTTTCCCATTGCCTTCTCTACAGATTCTTTTTCTTTATTATCTATGAATTGTTATGCCTCTTTGGGAATGATAGTGGAATGGTTTCCCATTGCCTTCTCTACAGATTCTTTTTCTTTATTATCTATGAATTGTTATGCCTCTTTGGGAATGATAGTGGAATGGTTTCCCATTGCCTTCTCTACAGATTCTTTTTTTTATTATCTATGAATTGTTATGCCTTTTTGGGAATGATAGTGGAATGGTTTCCCATTGCCTTCTCTACAGATTCTTTTTCTTTATTGTCTATGAATTGTTATGCCTCTTTTTTTCTTTATGATAGTGGAGTGGTTTCCCATTGCCTTCTCTACAGATTCTTTTTCTTTATTGTCTATGAATTGTTATGCCTCTTTGGGAATGATAGTGGAATGGTTTCCCATTGCCTTCTCTACAGATTCTTTTTCTTAATTATCTATGAATTGCTATGCCTCTTTGGGAATGATAGTGGAATGTTTTTTATTGCCTTCTCAACAAGTTCCTTTTCTTTATTTTCTGGAAATTGTCATGCCTTCTTGGGAATGATAGTGGAGTGGTTTCCCATTGCCTTCTCTACAGATTCTTTTTCTTTATTATCTATGAATTGCTATGCCTCTTTGGGAATGATAGTGGAATGGTTTCCCATTGCCTTCTCTACAGATTCCTTTTCTTTATTATCTATGAATTGCTATGCCTCTTTGGGAATGATAGTGGAATGGTTTCTCATTGCATTGTTTTTGTTATTGTTTTATGGATACTTTTATTCTATAATGAGATAGATAACATTCGTCAGTTTTTAAAATACACTCTCTCCTAGGTGTTATATGACTTTACACCACCTTTCAGCTAAATGGGGGGCTCAATATAAAAGAAACTGTTTGAATTTCTGGTTAGACAAGGAGTGTTGTATCGGGTGAAACAAGTATAAAGGAATCAGGTTTTGAAAATATGCCATATTTGAAAGAACGTTCATTTACATCTCCATGACCATTTGCTGCATCATATTTGCAACACGGACAACAAAATCATGAATGAAATTCCTTGCCCTTGTTTTTTTTTCTTTTCCAATGTCTCATTCAAACAAGTTATCTGTTCACCTGCTAACTTTTTTCAAATTTTCATGCTGTGCTATATTTTCCTTTAAAAGTACCTCAAATTCATCTCTTTTCAAGTTCTGACATATCTCAGTGTATTTTTTTATAGTTAAACGCAAAATTTCCTTTTTACAATCCATTCTCAAAACATGCTTGCACCCACTGCTTCATTGGTTCACTTCTGCTTCACCTTTTCCAATATTGAACAAATGAAATAAACAAGGTTAATGTGCAGTTTATACTTTGCATACAATTCTTAAAGTGTATAAATACACAAGAAATAACTATGAAACAACACATTCTTTCAGTTTGAACAAATTGTTATCTTTCTTCTCCCTCTTCCTTCTTTGCACACTATCTTTTCATTGACTTAGCCCTTAAGAATCAGTTTTAACTGTTTTAGGATAATATTGAATATCTGTTACTACTAATCCCCTTTAATCATCATGATTCTCTTGTACTCCTTACTAATCCACTCTAATTAATCTAAATCTCCATTAATCACCATTAATCCTCTGTAATCACCATTATTTGACTTTAATCACTACTAATCTGCTCTACTTCAATCTTTAAACACTGATAAGTAAAAGAAGAATTTATTATTTCTATTCTGATAGTGTTCAGTTCACACATGATTATGGTTATTTAGTCCTAAAGGTGACTTTACTGATAAAACGGTAAAGTGAACTGATTCACTTTAAGATTCCTTGACACACAATAGAAATGTTATAAGTTTGATCAGCATTTAAAAACTGACAATGCAAAGTTTTGAGACATAAATGATAAAAGCAAAAATGAAAGAAATGCTTGGTCTTATTTTTTTAACTAATTCTTTCAATAAATTGTTGATTTTTTTTTATCTTTATCAATCACAATTTAAAGATTTTGAAAGTACAATAAATAGCACCCCATACATTGGGAGCTAAATTTGGCCAATTTGGCAATGGTAGCCTCATGGTGAGGCTGTGATCAAATGTATCATGATAATGTACTCCTTTACTCTAATTTCATTAAGATGAACAAAGTTAATAATGAAAAATAGTTCAACTTGAAATGCAAACATATAACTACTCTTCCACTAATATTAAGTAGTAAACCATGAACATGCTGTAAGAATAAGAAAATATAACAGAATAACCCTACTCAATTTTGAAGGTTCAATGATCAAATTATGTCATAATTTGAGCTCATAAGTTATGAAATTCAAGTCATACCAGAAGCTACTTCTTTTAATAAACTTCCATGACTAAATTGGTTAAGGTGTTGTCCATCTAATATGAGCTCCTGAATTATGGGATACAAGTTCTAATTTTATCACCTCTTCATTTTGATTTTATTATTATACCTTTCAAGGTAAAAAATAAAAAGTTAATGATAAAAAGCAGCAATAATAAAAAAAATTAGCAATGAAAAATACATAATCTTTGAAGAGAAATAATGAAAGTAACGATCTTAGATAATTATTGACGATGTACTGTAAGTATTTATGTACAATGGCTGAAATGTTATGAATATGGCAATGAAGATGAGGACAACAGTCCAAAGAATATAAATAATTATTATTTAATACAACCCACATGTAAGGTTGCAAATTTAATGACTAATTGACAAGTTATTCAACTTGATTCCTGAGTTTACATATTCTGGAATTTTCTTTTCATCTTAATCTTGTAATCACTTATTTCACAACACTTTATGTTTTTACTGTATTCACTACTTCTTCTATATACCATGTGCCTTTAGGACATCAGTGATTATGGTTCTCCACAATTTCCCATCTTTTGTAGGTCTTAATAAATTTTATCTTTTTGTTATTTCTCTTGCTCTGCCAACCATTTACTCAACCTCACTAGGTATATAGGTTATGTGCTGTTTTCCTCTCTTACCTTCAATATATCATGTGAGTATCAAATTTTCCAAGTCCTCTTTCTTCATTATATGCCCTAGAAATTTCAACTCTTTCTGATGTTAAGTATAAGTGACCTTTTTTTTGTTTTTATTTTTTCTAAAACTTTATCATTGCTCACATGTTCAGTCCATGGTATTCTCAGCCTCCTTCTGTCAAATGATATTTTGGTTGCTTCAAGTCTTTTCTTCATCTGTGACAAGATTATCCAGCATTTACTGCAATGTAGAAGGAATATACATAACAATTCAGTACTTTTTTCTTTGTTTCTTTACTTAACATTTTGGAAGGCATCTTTTACTATTCCAATGTACCCAATGTACTTTCTGTCCCCTGTTAAAACACTTCACAGATATTTAAATTTCTATTTGTTTGATTTTGGTATTTCCAATTTGTAATTTGCATATTGGATTGTTCCTTTTGCTGACAATTATGCATTCTGTCTTCTTGCAATTGATGATTAGTCTTTTCTTCTCACTTTCCTTTATTATCTTCATATATTATATTAAACGCTATTTATTAGATTGTTTATTTACAAGAATAATTTTATATTTACAACATTCTAAAAACTAATACAATTAGAACTAATGCAATGCAATATTTATCATTTACCAATTTATAAAGAAATAAATATGAAAACAATTTTTTACTCATAAATTTATAAAATATTATAAATATTTACTAAATTATAAAAATATTTGAACCAACTATAAAGAAATCCTTATTATTTACCATTTTAGTTCAAATTGATTGGCAATTAGCCAATGTTTTGACAACCATTCCAATAAACAATCTAATAGTGTTTAATATTTTTGTTTTTAATTCTTAAGAACAAAGAAAATTTATAAATTCACTTTCATATGTTTAGGTTTCATTAAAATTCTAATCATTGCTTTTTAAACCAATAAAGATTGCCAAGGAGTGAAGGTAGTTAAAATAATAGTGGCGTTTTGGGAAAAAAAATCATCCTTTGGACACACTGTTTTTTTTTTTTTGTTTTTTTTTGGTTATGAAGGTTAAAGATTGCCAGCACATTGTAATTTTGTAGCACCAATCTAAGGTCTTATGAAGGATTGCCTTTTTGAAGATCTATTTATAATGTTTGAAGAATGATTAGAAAGAAACATTTGAATATTAACAAAATCATCCATGACTTGTGTTATACCAAGTGCTGATTATTTACAAACATTTTCTGGAATTACTTTCAATTTTTGTCTTTTACAATTTTTTGAAGGGCAAGGCTTGACAGAATTTTACAGATTGTCTATATTCACAAGATGTTGTAAAGAATTAAGCTTGAAAAGGTCAGCTTACCTATAAAGGCTGAAAGACAAGTCTTCATATTCCAGAGAGAAAATGCCAATAACTTCAGTAGCATTCCATAAATTCTAAGAATAAAGCAGACAGGAAAAAGAGAAACCAACACGATTTGATGTGATAAAACAAGAAAAAGAATAAATCACAAAAAGTTGCTTTTATTCTGTACCACAATCTTTCTTTTACTGGAGTCTATTTCTTCCAATCAACATGTTTCTTCATCACAAAAAGCAAGAGGAACATGCTAGATTAGCAACAAGAGAAAAACAAAGAAATGAAAATGAAGTTATAACAATAAATTGTAAATGTCTTGAGGCTGCTGTATATTTTTCAAAGCTCAAATAAAACCCATTAGTTTCAAACATGAATCCTGTTTTTCTAATGAATAACAGATGATTAAAAACTGTGCTTAAATTTTGTAAAAATTTTAAAGTCTGGCAAGCAACAAATATGAAAGTCTGACACACTTGTCAGTAACTTCACAAGCATTTTATCTTTATTTTTAAATATATTCTTTTATACAGAAAAATAGTAATCAAAACAAAAGATATGAGGATATTAGTTTGCATACTTCTACAGAACTCAGAAATGGTATTCATTGATTACACTATTTACATTGTTCAGGCTATTGTCCTCATCTTTATTGTCATACTCATGATGTTTTGGCTGTTGAATGCTCCAGGCTTCTTCAGGTGACATACATTGAAATTTTGAAGCAAACCCTTTATTTCATCCATTAGGAAAGATTGTTCTCATTCCACATGCCATGCCTTTTCTGGATATTTCAGTTTCAGTATTTTCCCTTTAGTAACTCAACTCTCCAAGTTTTTATTCACCTTTGCTGTGACCAGGTATTGAACTCACAACTCTTTGGGTCAAGTTACTGGATTATTTCAGCCAATGCTTCTATATTCTTTTAAGGACACATGGCCCACTGGATAAAAACATTGGTTGAAGTAATCCAAAGAGTTGTAAGTTTAATATCTGGCCTCATCAGAGGTGAAGAAAAACTTGGAGATAACTGGAACTGAGATATCCAGAAATAGCATGGCATGTGGAACTAGAACATTCTACCCTGGTGGAGGAAATAAAGGGTTCAGTTCAAAATTCCAATGTATATCATCTGAAGAAGGCTGGAGCATAGAACAGTTGAAACATTGTGAATATGACAGTAAAAATGAGGACAATAATCTGAACAATGTAAATAGTGTAGTTACAATAACCCATCTCGGAAATATAGACAGATATTGGTATTCATTGTGACAGAACTTGTAAGAACTTTATAGATTTTGTGACATGAAAGTGAAAATAAATAAAATATTAGTAGTATCCACAGTGTTAGCAATAGTATTTACATTGGGAACAATACAGCAAACTGATGTTTAGAAAATATGGCTTCAGCTTATTTTATATAGAAAATATTTTTCTTACAATTAATTTGCATACATTTAAGGATGTGCATGCCTAAACGTCACTGGAAATGTACAATCATATATAAAACCACCCACCTGAAATTTCCAATAGATTTAAGATATAAAATTCAAATTTGTGTTAATATTTTCATAAAGGTACACATTAGATAGATAGACAATGTGTACATAGGAATCAACACTGCATAGTATTTGTCAGTTTCACATTTCAGTGTGGTTTTCAGAGCTATGGCCATACTTTTTATATCTATAAACACTTTATCTCCAATATTGAACCCTCTTCTGCTATAACTATAACACAATTTAAACTTATATAGATGCGTGTGTGTGTGTATACACACTTTACTCATTAGGCTGAGCTCTTAGAGATAAATTTGGGTATATTTTTTTCTTTCTAGTTCTTCTAACCAAATGCATAATTGAATTACCTTGTTTTTCAATTTGTGAAGCTGAATGCAATTTGGCTTTAACATAATTGATGAATCCAGTTGATAAACAAAGCTGATTACCTGCTCAAACAGAACACCTGCAATTCCTAGTATGAGCATTTGGTTTTATCATACCTTTTCATAATCAAAATCAGCTATATTCCCATGAATCTTTGTCCAGTTTTAGTTTTCAGTTAATCCTATAACATTTACTTAATCTAAGAATGTCCCAGTCTTTAATACTGTATTTTTCCAGAAATTATTGTTCTATCAAATTCATAATTTACTATAGTGTTTTTAACTATAGTCACTGAGATCACCATGTGTTGTATTGTCGAGTTGAATGATACACAGAGAAGAATGAGTGCTTAATATATTTCTTCAGCACCAGTATCCGGTGCTAATGGATACATACAAAAACACAGAACAGTAAATTACAAAACAATTAACAAGACAACTTACAAGGAATAGAGGAGGGTCAAATGCTGTATAGCCAAACGAAGTAAGATCAGTCCGAATATTAATCAGCTTAGTATCAACTTATTAATCAACTGTTGAAGTCCTTAATCGTAGACTATTTAAGGCTATGAGCCACGCCATTTGGTAGAGTGCTGAAGGGGTGCTAGCTACTCTACAATACCAACCTTAAAAAAGAAAAATAAATTTAAAAAATGTGGTTACAAGAAATGTAAAACTCAATAAGACAAGGTTGGAAATATATGCATTGGGAACAGGAATGCAAACTTACCTTTCGTTCTTGGGTTCTCCAAATTCTTCAAGAATAAAGGAGGTTTGAAACTTAAATTGACTAAACTTGCATCCTTATTGGCCTTGTAAAATTTTCTTAGGTTAAATACAAGCATGTTGGTGAAACCACAATCTACTGGTCACTGGTAGTTGTAATCCAGAATAAAATAAAAACTGTCGCAACACAAGAAAGTGACATCTAAATGGAATATTCAAAAACAGGAAAAACAAATGGTAGATCAAGTTTTGCCATGTTGACAGGTCTTGGATGAAGTAAATTCTTGAACCAAGTCTTGTGCACAAGTGAATTGCAATTCACATCAAACATAATCAAAGTACCAATATTGTTGCTGACTTAGACAAAGAAATCTCATCAGACTAGTTCCATACTTAATGAAAACCATTTATGCAAATGAGGTGATTTTTTTACAAGGAAAAAACAAGATGGCAAGATGTCAACATTCCACCCAAAACCAAATTGAATACCCCTGGCTTGTATTTAAAATAATTCTTACATTACATGCAAAATTTTAAAATATACTTTTATATATATATTTTCAGGAATATGGAGTCCACTTAGTGTACAGCATTTGGAAGAGGATCAAATATTCAGAATGTGATATTTAGGTGGGGATGATTATCTTTCAGAATCTGAGAATATCATTTCTTTACTTTACTAAGGATTGATTTTTGTTCCTTTCTTAAATAAGATTTTCTCCTTTATCTAAAATAAATAAAATTATCCTTTATATTTTCTTATGGGAAAATAGGGGTAAATTGAACACGCAAATACCATTGATTGATATGGAAAAACTTTTTGAGTATTCTCTGACCTAAAAATAAGAATCACACTAAGAATGACAGTGCTGCAATTATTGTCAGAAAGTATTTAATTTGGAAAAGGAGGTTTAGGACATGTTTACACGATTGTTTGAGTGCCAACAGAGAAACTCTGATAAAAAAATGCTTGTGACTAAGCAGTCTGTTGTATTTTAAGCCTTCCAAATCAGCGATGATGGAAAACAAACCTTAACTTCTGACATTAAGGCAAGCAAATATAGAAGAAAATTATTTAGGAGGTATGAAAATGCTCAAAAGATTTTCCCCATACAAATAGTAATTGCTGCTGATTTTTACAGACAGCAGGAGAAACCTTTCAAATAAAATGTGAATCATCATTCTCATCATCAGTCCTATAACTGGGTGTGGTCATAGGGTTGTTGCATGGCTGAGCACCTGACCAGTTCTCTCCTGCATATCTGCATTGGAAACCAAGAGATATTGAATCATGTATAACTTGTCTTGGTCAAGTAAATCTGGTCGATCCAGGTCAAACCACAGTCAATGTCCTCCAACAAACTCATGACCATTGATTCCATCATAAGAACATTCTGCCATGGCTGTTGACCACCAATCTAGGTTGCCCCCCCCCACTCTTCTTTCAACAATGCTGTGTCATTACTACACTGACTGCCTATCTATCTAGAGCCCAGACTACACCATTGTATGAGATTGCCATTGACCCTACAAGAAGGTTTGTCAAACATTTGACAGGTCTTGTTTTAATCCTGTTGGGTATCTAGCCACCCTCCTCGCTAGAAAAGCCTGGTGAGGACTCGGTTTAGTCACCAATGAGCCAATTATGCTACAGATGGTACTGGTTTACACGGTTCTGGTAGTGACATGAAATGTGAATCAATGCACAATTCAGTTTTTAAAATTAACTGAAATATTTACTTAGATTCCTAAAGAGCTCTTAAAATAATCTAGGTACATACATAAAAAAAAACATTACAAGAGTAATAATCTTCTGTTGCTGCCAATCTGCAATACAATTTACAACATCAGTTTTTCATTGATGTTACTAAATTGCCTGGTGGTATCCACTTTCATAATACATAAATTCTATGATGGGAATAAACAAAAAAAACAAAAAACCTTGAAACTGCAGTAAACATTTGGGTCCTTTTCACCTGACCAAAATATGGAATCTCATTATGGACATTGATAGTGTTTCATTTCCTTCCATTTTCCTAAATTTGTCAGCAACTTTGAAGTTCCTTTTAACATAAATCTTCGAATTTGCCTTAATCTTAATACTTGTATCCATCATTATAATATTCATAAGCAAAGGTTCACCTGACTTGCATTGATAATGTTATGAAATATATAAGAAAATGAAGGAGGGCTGAAACATTCAGTTCCTAAAATTTGACAAAATGACCAACAAATCTTTTGTGGGAAAGGCTTTTTGGTTGGACAGTGAACATTTGGACACCTCTTTATAATATAGCTGACTTGTTGACAGTCTCTAGATGTATAAATATAATAAGCCTTGATATACAGGTCTGCATTTGATACACTCTAATGTAATTTTTTTAAATGCCATATCTCTTCAAGATGTAGTCAATCATGGCTCTCCACACATCCCATTTCTTTATTATTTTACATTTCCATTTATTCTTGAGAAACATACTTAAATGTTTTCTCATTGCCTTCTCTGCAGTTTGGAATCCAAAGATTTCCTTCTCTTAGACTGTGCTATGTTGGATCTAAAGCCACATAAAAATTAGAGGAAATGATCAAGCAGATTCAGCCACAAAGTTTTCCCAAAACAAAACCCCTGATAATTTCAAAATCCCTTATATGGACCTGAAAAGTAAAATAAGCAGTTTCATTCAACAGAAGTGACAGAAGCACTGAACTGAGAATACAATAAGATTTTCACAATCAAACCATTCCTGGGTGAATGGAAAGAAATGCCTAGAAAAGGAAGAAAAGATGAGATAACACTGGCTCAACTACACATACTGTGGAATGAGTAGCATTGGTCAAATGTAAAATAAATAACAGAACTGTCAAACAAACAGAATTGACAAAGTTAGCAATAAACAATAACAAAAAAAGAAAAGGCTAAAAAATAATATAAAGCAAGCAAACAATATATGCAAAGCAAATTAAGAGTAATAAGGCAAAGCAACAGAAATATGGCAAAATTTCACAAACTAAAAATTGGAGTTGACACACTAGAGCAAGTTCAGATAAACAATTTGACAAGTCAGATCGAGACTGAGTCATATGAAATTGAGAACTAGCCAATTTTATTGGCTAGGAAGAAATTACAGCATGAATTTGTGTGCTTCTGCCTATAAAAGGGGAGGTCAAGTGTTTTACAGTCATTCCTGGCAGTTGAAATCAATACATACCTCATCCATTTATACTTGCTGAAGAATGAAGATCAACCAACATGTACAAAATACACTCATGGTAAAACCTATTTTAACTAAATGTACTTACTTAGCACCTGTAAGAAATCAATATGAGAAAGCTATTTGAAAATACTGAAACCATTAACATAATGTCCTAACTTAAAGAAATAAGTTTATACCAAAACATATCTACAATAGATTATCTACTAATTATATATCTATTAAACATACATTTACTCTGAAAGTATAAAATATCAGTAGTTAAAAGTATAAAATTACATACAAAATATTTAAATTTTGGCATTAAATAACCCACAGAGGTGTTGACATGGCTTATGGCCATATCATGTTGAAACATTCATTCCCATACAATCACTGAAGTTAAGCAATGTCAGTACCTATATGGGTGACTTCTTGGGAATAACAGGTGCTGTAAGCTTGGATGGAATAATGGAATTGTTAATTGAAGACCTAAGTTCCAATTCCTGTTTGGTCTTGTTATATTCACTTACTCAGTTATGGATTAATTAATAAGATTTGTATCACTAAACCATTATTAGTAGTATCCACAGTGTTAGCAATAGTATTTACCCCCCCACCCCAATTTCAACAATTTAAAAAAAATATTTTCTCGCTTTAAATAACCTGCAAGTGGTTGATAAGCCATAGAAAGTGATTCAATCAATAATAATATAAATGAATTATAGATAATTACAGATAATCATCAGATGTGCATATGAAATAAGCTTTGGAGTAAATTTCTTTTGCTACATCCTAATATATAATAATAATTCAATTTTATGAAGCATAGTACTAGATTGGCAGCTAGGTCTCATCATTTTACAATTAAAGTTGTTAGCTGTAACTTCTATGCTAACAGTTTCTTTTTTCACTTTTCTCATTCGTGGATTCTTACTTTCCAGTCTTCTAAAATTTATGCAATGCCAATCGTTATTTTCTGTTATCTTCTATCTTCTTAATTCTTGTTCTTTTATTTTTCTCTCTCTTTAATAATGTTTTTATTTTTTCTCATATTCTTTTATTTCACACTCAGTAGCCTCTTGTATCTTAGTTGCTTGCTTGCTTGCTTTATGTGAAATGATTAAAAAAGAAATTATATAGTAGAGACATAGTCTTTAGATATGTAGATGAAATAAGATTTATACAAGGATTGATTCATAGGTAACATTACCTCATGCATGATGTCATTAATAGTGGAAATATAAACATATTTTAACCTCTATTCAGTTGTATATAAAGTTCTGTTCATATCTGCTTAGTATCAGTTCAATGTATATTGACATTGATTACTATAATTTGTTAGTCATGAGTATTATGTCTGAGTGACATAAAATATCAGTCAGTGATATTAAGTTTGACAGACCAATAAAATCTCACAAACCTATGAAATCAATGATAACTTGCAAGCACTAAAACAACATCTGGCATACATAAATCACCACCTCACCAAGGGAACATCACATGCAATATCCCCTCCTCATGCCAAGTCTAAATATGTCATTACTGATAGCATTTTTACTTCACCCCCTGACACCTACACAGTATTCAAACCACCTGCTTTGACTTGTGCCAGTTCAACTCTTATATATTTACTTTTCTGCCACAAATGCAAATTAGAAAACTATGATAAAGAAACATGCACGTAATTCTGTCTTCATTTTAATAACTATAAAAAAACATCAAAGATAACAGCAATTTCTCTGTCACTGCACACTTCAGCCAACCTGGCCACAGTATTGATAACATCAAATGTGTGTTTTTAGTGTCTTTGTTTAAGAGCCAACAAGAAAGATGTAAATCTGAGTTAAAACACATATTCAAAATGGAATCAGATATTAAAGGATTAGACAGGTATTTAAGTTTACCCAGAGAATACAGTTTCCACAGGAAGCCATCTACAAACTTTTTACATTCCTAATCATAGCAAACCACTGTAATACAACACATGAAGAAAAATAAAAAAAACAACAACAAAAGTCCTTGAAAGAATGAGTCCCATTTCTTTGTTTTATTTCTCATCTCATTGAAAAAGGACAGAGGCATCTCCAAAAATACTGACTTTAAAATTTTTCTCTTCATGCTTCAGTTTAGTCAAAAAGCCTACTAATATATAATAAATATCTATCAATCTTATTGACAATATTATCATTTTGTTGTCTTTTTATTCCTTGAATCCACATACACACACACACACACACACACACACACACACATATATATATATATATATATATATATATATATATATATATATATATATCAATTGAGACAATTTTGTTTTTCTTTCTGTCTGACATGCTGAAATTATATCATGTCTATAGAAATTTCCCATGTTCCTTCAGGATGTTGGTTATCATGGCTCTCCACAATTTCCTATCCTTTGTAGCTATTAATAAATTTTATTTTTTTGTTATCATTACCTCAAGTTCATTAGATAGGTTACATGTTGTTTTCCTTTGTTTCTCTCTCTGTCCCTGTGAGTATCAAATTTTAAAAGCTCTCTTTCCTCATTATGTACCCAAGAAATTTCAATTTCCTCTTGATATTAAGCAAAAGTGTCCTTTCTGTTTCCATTTTCTCTAAAATAGTATTCTCATTATTCTTCTGTAGAACCACGTATTTGTTGCTTCAAATCTCTTTTTCATCTGTGAGGAGATTGTCCTACATTCACTTTCATAAAGGAGGACTGATATTACATATCAGTTCAGTACTTTTTTCTTTGTTTCTAATGAAATTTTTTTGTTTCTTAATTCTTTCTTTAGCTTTGGAAGGTATCTTTTGCTATTCCAATGCACCTTCAGATTTCAGTGTTGCATCTTCTGTCCACTGTTAAAACACATCCTCAATTATTTAAATTTTTGTACTTCTGTTCTCAAATTTAACATGGGTACATATTGTATCTGGAGAAAACTTTTAACTTAAAAAGTTTTTTCCCTATTGGGAAATCGGCAAATGTATGTTTTTTTTTTTTGTTAAGTGAAAACGTCTTTTTATAGTAATTAGAGTAAGACTGTAATTTTTCACTTCTAATTCTCATTTCGGACTTTTGAAAAAAAGAAATTTCATTGGCCAGTTTTTTCTCTAAAATATATATTTCTACTTCTTATCAGGTACAAATGGAATTTGTTTTCTTTTAAGCTGCTCAGGGATGTACCAGAAGACCTTAGCAGATCTATCTTCAGGTGCAAATGAATGCGAACTCCATTGAACAATAAGCCTAATGAGCCACATGATAAAACTCATCATCCATACTCTAATGAACAGAGAGCACAGCAGAATCAGCCCAGAGATAGAAGAACAGTGTGGAACAAGGAATGCGATATTTATGCTCAGTATGTTATAAGAAAGAGCAATACAGATGCAGAAGGACGTGTACTTATGTTTCATAGACTATGCAAAGGCCTTTGACAAAGTACACCACAAGGATCTGCTAGAACTGCTCAGCAACCTTGATATATTCAGGAAAGATATCAGAATAATCAAGAACCTATACTGGCAGCAAACAGCATGCCTGCGCATAGAGAATGAGTTCAGCAAATACGCAAAAATAGAAAGGGGTGTAAAGCAAGAATGTGTCTTCTCACCTGACCTGTTCAACCTATACAGCAAGGCAATTCTGAGAGAATTGGAAACCCTACCAGGATTTAGCATTGGTGGCCACAATTTTAACAACCATAAGATACGCAGATGATACAATACTGATAGCAGACACTGAAAAGAAATTACAAAATCTCCTACAGAAAGTAATAATGGAGTATGAGAAGAAAGGACTAAGCATAAACTACAAGAAGACAGAGTGCATGGTCATCAGAAAGAGGATGAGCCCAAAATTCAATTTGAAGGTCAAGAACACTAGAATCAAATGCACACAGAAGTTTAAATATCTGGGAAGTGTCTTGACAAAGGACGGTTAGTATGACACTGAGATCTGTAGGTGTATTGGGATGGCCAAGGACACATTCTAAAAGCTAGGTAGTGTATTGTAAGAAAGAAAAGAATACTGAGCTGTTACATGACATCTGTCCTTCTTTATGACAGCAAATGATGGACAATTTCCTCAAAGATGAAAAAGAGACTCAAGACGACAGAGATGCAATTCTACAGAAGAATGCTAAGGATATCATGGACCAAGCATGGGAGCAACAATGAAGTCTTAGAGGGGTTGCAAGCAAAGAGGAGGCTTATACTTAATATCAGGAAGAGACAGCTGAAGTTTTTGGGACACATAATGAGGAAGGTGGGCCTGAAGAATCTGGTACTCACAGGTCAAATAAAGAGAAAGAGATGAGAAAACAATGTGTGACATACTTGGCGGACTTAAGCAAGTGGATGACAGAACGTGGTCTGGGGTAGGAAGCAGAGTGAAGTGACTTGTTGAGAGTTGCAAGGGATAGAAGGAGGTGGAGAGCCATGATCACCTACGTCCTGAAAGAGCATGTCACATAAAAAGAAAAAAGAAATTTTGATATATAAACTGCTTTCATTTAACCGCCAAAGATAATCTTTTCTGCCTGCCATCAAAATGGCTGATGTTAAACTCCAGGAGAGCAACCTTCTACATCTTCTTGGTCTCATGATTTCTACTGACATGAAGTAGAGTGACAATATAATTTTTTTTCTTGTCAGAATCCAACATACACATGTATAAATCAATCATTCATCCATGCATTGAATACTGCTGCCATATCTGGTCTGGTACTGTGCATCTCAAGATTCCTGACAGAATTCAAATGTTCTATAATGTAATTGATCCTGAAGTGGCATCTTGACCTCAGTCACTTTTTCACTGGCATAATGTGGCTTCCCTCTGTCTTTTCTACAAATATTTTCATGGCAACTTTTCTGATGAGCTTTTTTTCCTGGTACCTCAACTGAATAAATTTAAGTATGCTACTAGATTGGCAACTAGGCCTCACCATTTTATTGTTGAACTAGCTAGATGCACCCATATATTCTTTCCTAATGTTTTCTTTTCTCGCACTTATCACCTGTGGAACTCCCTTCTGATTTCTTGCTTCCCTGGCACCTACAATCATCAAAAATCTAAATGCAATGTCAGTTGCCATCTTTTCTCTTCCTGAAGCCTGTTCCTTTATTGTCCTTTTCTTCAATTCTCCTCACTCAAGGTTTTTTCATTCTCTTTCACTCCCTGTAACACATGTGTATCTTAATGACATTATTTCCTTGCTTGGAAGAAAATGATTAAAAGAAAAAATTATCCTTACTGTAAATAAAAAAAAAAACAGTCCTTACCTATGACCTTGATGTCCATGAATAATGACTCAAACAAATGGACTGACAACAAAGATTTTATTTGTTACACTTTGCTATTATACAGAACTACATTTCAGGATTATAAATATCCAGCAATTTCACATTACTTGATTTTGACAAACCATTCTTCTTTCCAGCTATCATCACACTACTACTACTACTACTACTACTACTACTACTACTACTACTATATTCTACTGACATTGTTTGCTTTTTAAACAAGATCATTTAATTGTGAACTGTATAATCTTTTCAATGGCTGTAGAGAATGTACTTCACCCAAGCTACATACTCAGTGACCCAAGGTAGGACATTTCTCTGTTAACCAGAGATTTCTCTCTCTTCCAAAGTTTAAATTAAGATTTAAACATCCACTTGACAGGAGGAGGAAAGTAGACTAGAGCAACAGTTTGTTATTGCCTGCCCCATGGTTCATTTCACTGACCAGCAAAAGAGTGACGTTTAAGGTTTATTCTTGGTTTAATCAGCACACAAACTAGTTTTGAATTCAGTTGTTCTTTTCCTTCGCTTATTAACAACCACAGCTTTAGAGCACAGTCTGCTTTGTTATTTAACCTATATTTGTCGGTAAAAGAAACAAACTCATACCTTTTGTAAGGGTATTTGTATAAAAGTGAATGCAATGAACTCAACTGGAATTTGAACTTGGCTCACCAATTTCTTGTTTCACCACATCCATTGCACCATGTCCACTGATATTATAACCAACTGCAATCCAAATCTTACTTATATGCAAGTACCTCAGCTAGTATAAACTGATATTTGACTTGTAAAATTGATCTTGACATTGCCAATTTGGTTAATTTTCATTTACAATTTTCAAATTAATTGAATTAATATTTGCATCCATGATAGAAACTGTCAAAATTCAATCAGATGTGTCTTCACTGCATATGCCAAAATCTTATCTTCTCAATCTAGTCAGGCCCCATGTGGTTAATTTTATGTCCATGTAAAACGGGATACGATATGTTTTTTGTCTTACCCTCTTTTTGCAGCATGTTCATTCATAACTTGTTTCAAGTTACTTTTTAGCTAATTCTTGTCTATTCTTGCATCTCATGTCTTGATTATTATTATCATTAAATGCCTGCAAAAGTTTTTAGCATTTTTTTTTTTTTAAACTGGAGACTGAATATTCAGTTGAAAACTGGAAACTTTTGTCTACATCTAATATAATTCAGTGTAGATACCATAAAGATAAGAATTCTAAAGTAATTAATTATTGCATGTACCCTATTATTTTACTCACAGTGTTGATTCTCTTATTGTAATCAGTGTTAATTAAATATTGATTCTTGTGATATGCAAACTTATGTTGTCTGAATTGCTTCATCCAACCTGATTGTAGATGAAAACTTTTATCTTGTCTCCCAATTTCTCAATTTCCCATCCCTCTTTTTAAAATGTTTACATGATTGACTTTTACATAAGGACATTGTTTCTCCCAGCCTTTTATCAGGTTATCATTTTATTAGTCTAAAGGATTCTTTTTTTTTCTTCAATCAACACATTCATTAAATTCATAATTGATTACATCATTGTTTTTATAATTATAAAACTTCTTTTTTTTTTACTTAACACTAATCATAGTTGATTTAATGCTTAAATAAAAAACATTTAATGAAACTAATTTATAACATATTAAACTATTTATTTCAATGTCTTTTTTTTCCATATGGTCATTTTTCTCTGGTCATTTTCAGCAGATTTTTGTCCATAGAACTGGATAAAAACATTATTGCAGACGATTTTTTAAAATTATTTCACCCCAAGCAAGGAGGAAATGCCACAAGTACACAGGGCTTACAGGGAGTGAGAGAAAAGACTGACTGTAGAGAGGATTGAGAAAAGACAAAAGATGAACAAGATTCAAGATAGTAGATGGCGATTGATGTTGCATTTACAGTTTTGAAGATTGCATTTATCAGGGAAGCAAGTAAACAGAAGGAATTTCTACCGATGGTAAGTGTGGGAAAAGAAACTGTTGATGTAGAAGTAGTGGTTACATTTTACTATTTCAACAGTAAATGGCTGGGACCTAGATGTCAAGCTAATAACACACTTAAATTCATATAGTTGGGGGGCATCAGGAAAAAAAGCTTGTCAGAATAGTTGCCATCAAAATATTTGTAGAAAAGACAGAGGGAAGCCACATCACATTTGTGAGAAAGTGACTGAAGTTGAGATGCCAAGTCAGGATCAATTACATTGCAGATTCTTTTTGATTTTGTCAAGAACCTCAAGATGAATAGCAGGAGCACCAGACCAGATATAGCAACAGTATTCAATGCACTGTTGAATGGTAGATTTGTAAATGCACAAGATGTATTCTGAAAAAAAAAACCTAGCATGAAACACTGACACAGTGACCCAAATTTAATATCTTATTAATGAATAGCTACCATTAATAATGTTATAAGCATCATTATTCCACAAGTACTTTGGATAGGTTTTCACTGGTACAATCTCCAGCCACATTCATGTGTCTTTTACATCTAAGTAATCTTCCAAATGTTTACACTCACCTTAATCCTCTCATGTGTATAGAAATGTATAAAATCTGTGATGGTGAAGAAATGGGGGTTCAGTTTATAACTTGATTAAAGCATAATGCTGATCCCCTACTTTTAATCCATTCTGCATGTTTTTTGATAATCAAGTGACTGAAGAGTATTTCAAGGATGTTCTCTTCAAGCTCTGTTAAGAAATAATTTGATCTCATGTTTTGATTAAGTTTTCTACAAAATAGAAACCTAAATATCCTGAAACTGTTTGAATTCATTTATCAAACATGACTGTACATCACTACTTCCATATCTCATATGCTAGCATACAGCTAATATAGAATTAACATTTGAAACCACTTTTCTCCTCATAAAATCTAATGATCTATGCTTTATGATACAACTTGTCAAAAATTAATCATGACAAAAATCTTTATCTAACAATTCAGATAACTTAAGACTACTACTATTACTACTAGTGTATAATGAACACAAAATGGGGTGCAAATAATCAGGTGAAATTGGGAGTGCCACAATCATTGCAGATTTGATTCTGTTTAGCTGTTAAGTATCTTTGGCCAAATCAAGGTGATATTCATGTCCAGACATGCTACCAGAATATAAAATGAGTATTCAAATCTTGGAGCATCTTAATTACTTATTTCTATTGCTTACTTTAACACATTCACTGTGATTTTGGATATGTGAAACCTTGTTTAATAGTGTTTGTTTTTGTTAGAATCCTATTTCTTCTATGTACCGTGTTCCTTCAGGACATTGGCAATCATGTCTCTCCACAATTTCCTCTGTTTTATAGCTCTTAATAAATTTTGTGTTTTTTGTTATCTTGTCTAAACCTTGCTCCACCATCTATTTACTCACTAGGTAAGTTATGCATTGTTTTCCGCTGTCCCTCTTGCTGTCAATCTGTCTTGTAATTATCAAATTTATCAAAACCCTCTTTTCTCATTATGTGCCCTAGAAATTTCAATTGCTTCCTCCTGATGTTAAGCAAAGGTGTCCTTTTTGTTTCCATTTTCTCTAAACTTTCTCACCTGTTCAGTCCATGGTATTTTTAGTATCCTTCTGTAGAACCACATTTCTGTTGCCTCAAGTCTCCTCTTCATCTTTGAGGCAATTGTCCAGCATCCAATGCCATATAGGAGGACTGATATTACATAGCAGTTCTGTATTCTTCTTTGTTTCTAATGAAATTTCATGAAATTGTTAGATCTGACTATTTATGCTTTATTTTGGTAAATAAAATCATTAACACATTTATTACTACTTGGATATTTGAAACTTTACATAATGCCATTTAAAGTTTTTCTAGATACTATTAGGAATTTCTTTATATTCTTATGCTTCATTTTGGTAAATTAAATTTAATGCTTTTGCAACTACCTTGAATGTTTGAATGCTTGCATGCTGCCCTCTATGTTCTTGGTAGAGTAACTCCTGGAGTCTCAACATGGACAATTGTGAATCATTCACTTGCACCAGGACTATGGATATGATATATAAAATTGTTCAGCATTCTGATGTCATTCATGTAACAGGAAGGCCACATGCTGCTTCAGCAGCATAATACCTGCCTACATGATGCCCATGCTACTAAATATGTTCTGTAAGATATTTGATAATTTTCCTAGCTAGTATGATTGCTAAACCTATCTCCTCCTGGGCATGCGGCAGGATCTATAACTCTTGCTGTTTGCATCAACATCTGTAAGAAGTATGAGAAAATATATCGCAAGATGCCATTCACCCATCTGTATACATGTGAAAGAACAAGCTTCAGGAGGATATACAATCTATTAATATTAAGTCTGAATTGTTTTTTAATCATTTCACCCCAAAGAAAGGCAATAAAGTCACTACAATGCAAAGGATTACTGAGTGTGAGAGAATATGAGAAAAAGAAATATTAAGGACAGAACAATAAAAAACATAATTTAAAGGGACAGAAGATAATATTGACATTGTATTTGAACCTTTGAAAATCAAATTTGACTAGGAAGCAAGAATTCTAAAGATAATTCCACTAGTGAGAAGTGTGAGAAAAGAAACTGTTGTGATAGAACTTACAGATGCATCTAGCAATTCCAACTGTAAAATAAGACCTAGCTGCCAATCTCGTACTGTGCTTAAATTCATAAAGTCAATGTATCAAAGAGTAAAGCTCATCAGAACAATTACCATGAAAGTATTTATAGAAAAGGTACAGGGAAATTATGTTATGGTGGTGGGGAAAAAAATGACTGAAGCTGTGATGCCGGGCCAGAACCAATAACATTGCAGATTCTGCTTTGGATTTTATCAAGAATGTCTAAGTACATAGCAAAAGCACCAGACCAGATGTGGCAACAATATTCAATGCATGGATGAATGGTCAATTTATAAATGTATAAGATGGATTCTGGTAAAAAAAATTTTTTTTTTTTTTTAGGAGTTGAACCCTAGAGGACACATTGAACCAACTTTCCTCAGATCATTTACAGTTTGTAAGCTCTGCATATATTGATCTGTATATATATATATCATTTATATGTAATCCATATACATATATATATAATATAATATATATATTATAAATTTTCTGTCATATATATATATATATATAATGTGTGTGTGTATATATATATATATATATATATATATATATATATATATATATATATATATATATATATATATATATATATATATATATATATATATATATATATATAAAACAATATATATATATGCTGAAAATATATATATTTGGCCTATATATATACTTCTCAAAATATCTGACCAAATGAACAAACATTTATATAAAAAAAAAATCCCTTTTGGTTTGGCTAAGAACTTTTCAGTACTAGCATATAGAAGCAAAATTATGAGGAAAGCTCATATATATATATTTAAGTTTTATACCATTTTAAAATAGTTTTTACATTTTCATGAATTAAAATTAATAGAAACTCTTTACTTTCTTCATTTTCTTTGTTAATGTTAGCCAAGAATAATGAGGATTCTGCCAGCATCATTGGCAGGCATATATTAATCAGAACAGATGGCAAAGTGTAAAATGTAGATAAAAAACTGGTGTCCTGATGCCATTTGGTGTTTAACATTGAAATTAGTAAAAATGTTAATCACCTTTAACACTTAATGTGAATCACTATCAAAAGTAATGTTGTTCATAAAAAAATAAAATGAAAATTACAATGTTTAAATGTTTAAATCAAGATGTGTTACATTATGAAATGACAGATAATTTTTGAAGTATAATATAATTTAAGACAAATATGAAATTAGCATGGAACTTACATTTTTTTAATTAAATTAACGTTTAAAAACAGCAACAACCAAAATCAGGTTTTGGTGAAGCTAAATTACTGTTTACTTTGAGAATACTTCTAAAATCCTGATATAAAAACCAGGGAATTCTTCAAATATTTACTTAAGTCTAATTTTGTTTCTACAGGGTGCCCAGTAAAAGAAAACAGTAAATTCAGAAAGATGTGACTGAAAAACTTAGGAAGAATTTCTGCACATTTCATCAATCCCCACATTGAATGTTGTTCTTTGAAATGTATGATAACTTGAGTTGTTTAGCCATATGAGAATGATAGAACGAATGACAAAAGATGTCTGCAAATAACCTCTGAATGATGAGTAACAAGATCAAGCAGCAATTAATCAATCATAAAAGAACCAATCAGAGTTAAGCAATTATGTGAGTCGAATGATTATTCAAGGTCATGAATATTCAAGATATTCAAAATTATTCAAGGTCAATTATTCTTGAAAGATAAAACTGATAATAATTTGCCACTTTTTTTTACTGGGCACTCTGTATTACTATGAATATGTGTGTGTAATTTGTCTATCATTTAAATTTAATTAAATGATTAAAATCTATATTCTAAAAGAAGGCTTGATTTTCTGTCCGTAACACACTAGATATGACTTTGCATGGATAGATCTAAGATATATGAGTATGTCTATGTTTTGCATGAGTGACTTACCCATGCTTGTGGCATTTTTAGCACAAGGTAATATGACCAACTATATTTTGATGTCTGAGATTAAGTATTTTTGTTACTTCATGTATTTTCAGGTATCTACATCTTTGTTGTTTTTAATTCAATCTTTTGGTTGATATAATTTTAAGTCTTCTTGACTTGTCTACAGTTACAAAAAAAAATATTTTCATTATTGCACACATTTTTTTCAGACAAGTATTAGTTTCTTTATATTTGTTGTTTCAGCAGATCTATTCTTTGGCTTTCCTCAAATCTATTTTATATTCATTAATCTTTAGAAACTACTAGTTTATTTAACAGATGTCAGTCAAAAGCCCCTAAACTTATCAGCCAAAATTTTGTATTAAAAACAACAAAAATAAAGATACTCTCAACAACAAAGATGAGGATAATAGTCCAAATGTAAATAGTGGAGATAATAAAGATACTAGTCTGAAAATGAATAGATAGCATAACATATCAGCATAAAAATTGGAACTGGTGATCTGAGTTCAAATTCTGGTCTGTTACATTTCCTTTTTTCACTAATGACCTTAATGAAAGGCATATATCTCCTGTCCTCCTTAAAGATATGTGATGAGGAATAGTAAAGTAGACTGAGCTCTCTAGTCTTGATAACAGCTAATCTAAGAGAAGGACAACTCTGAATTGAAAACTGCAAAGAAGGCAATAGGAAACCTTGTAAGACGTGGGTCAATATGTGCATAGTTTTCAAGCACTTCCCAACAGTGTGACATCTCTCCAAGCTTTTATTATCAAGGAGTCACTTTCTTGACAAATCAAAACTGTGATGAGATCTGATGGTCAGAACATTAATGTTTTAACAATTTGGTCGTGCACAACTCACACATCTCTCTCTCTCATATATATATATATATATATATATATATATATATATACACTGCGTGCCAAATTATTATCGAGATAACTTTTTTTCTAATATTTAAAAAACCATCCAATCAATTCACACAAAATTTTCACACAATGTTGGCAACACTGACCTGCGCAAACACTGAATTTTTTGTACTGATCTGTGCAATGTAAACAAACTGGCCCCATATTCATTATCAGCACGGTGATTTGAGTGTGCCAAATTATTAGAAAGGTTTAGTAAGATTCCCAGAATTGAGCAAACAAAACGTTTATTAATGTTGCACATGAATGTTTATGATCAAAAGAAGCTAATAAATAAGATAATCAAACAAATAATAACAGATACAAACAAAGGCACAGTTTTAAACAAATTAATAGGGAATGTGCTTTCCCTGTTTTGAAATTACTTGAAGAAGTCGACACTCCATAGAATTTGTTAATTGTAGGATTTCATCAGCTGTAATGCCATGAGATATATCAAGAATTGCTTCCTACAACTCAGCGTTGCTCCTGAATTGTCATCCATTGGCGTAGTGTCTTTGCTTCATGATGCTCGAAAGGTTTTCGATTGGGTTTAAATCCGGAGAATTTGCTGGCCACTTCATTTTTCGAGGTCTATCAAAGCCTAACTGTTTCAAATATTCAGTAGTCTTGTGAGCAGCATGTGAGGGAGCATTATCTTGCATAAAAACAATGGCCCTTCTGAAGGAAACTCTTTGCCTTTTCATCCACGGTTCAAGATGCTCCTTCATAAACTCTATGTATGCAACAGCAATCATTTTGACGCCATCTGGTACTCTCCAGGGGCCCACTAATGTTTTTCCAATAATACCACCCCAGATCATTATGCCTCCACCGCCTTGTTAGCGTGTCAAATGCTGATGGCGATTCTGTCCGTTCATTACCCAGCCTTTCCACCATCTATCTGGCCCATCAAGTGTTGCTCGAGTTTCGTCTGTGAACAAAACTTTAGAGAAGTCCTCGGCCCATTTCATTCGATTTTGAATGTGATTTCTCGTCAACGGAGTCTTCGATACAGGTTTGACTGTTGTTGCTATTTCCCTCAGATACCGATACCGAGTTCTTTTAGACACAGTAGGATCCCCAATGCGACTGAAAAGCTCTTGACTGGTAAGTCCAGGGTTCTTCGTCGCCTCTCATTTAAGTCGTGACATGAGACGACGTGAAATAACCCTCAGCTTGCCTTTATCTGCCCTTTTGCGTACTTGTGTAGGGTTGGCGGTGAACTTTTTCGCTATTTGATGACTCCTCCCTATCATTTTAGAAATTTCTAGGGTAGATTTACCTTTTGAGAGTTTTGAGGTAATAGTTTTCTTTTCAGCATCACTTAAACTGCCCATCTTTTCACTAAATTCTTATACTTTTCTAATAATTTGGCACACTCAAATCACTGTGCTGATAACAAATATGGCACCAGTTTGTTTACATTGCACAGATCAGTACAAAAATTTCAGTGATTGCGCAGGTCAGTGTTGCCAATATTGTGTGAAAATTTTGTGTGAATTGATTGGATGGTTTTTTAAATATTAGAAAAAAAGTTATGTCGATAATAATTTGGCACACAGTGTATATATATAATAAAAATCACAAAGATTAAAAATCATTCAGTAAAAAGTACAAGAACTCCCCAGTTATGAACAGGATAGATTCCTGGGGTTTGTAAGTCCAAAAATTCAGAGATATATAATTATGAAGTTACTTATAATATGGCTATATTTACTTTAATCTTGATGCTGCTTTGCTTGCGAGCACTGATGTTGTTTAAGCAAAATTAAGCCAAAAATACACATTTCTTCACATAGTATTTGTTCACATGTATATATATTTGTTTACATGATTGATATAAAGAAAAGTTTGTTATAAATATTTGTCCATTTTTGTCTCCAGTGCCTTCTATAAAACGTGTTCATTTATTTGTTTCTAACACATTCTTATGCTTTATTTCTACTGATGTTTTGCTGTTCATTCTGAATTATTTACATTACTACAGCTTACCAAGAAGATAAGACTGAAGTTAAAAACTAGTTTCTGGTTATGCAAATCACAGCATTATATTTGAATGTTCATAACTAGAATTAGTGAGATTGGTTGATTTTATAATTTTGGAGGTTATTTAATGTCAAATTTTATTCAGAGTATCAAGTGAGGATTGAATTTTGTACTCAGTAATAATAGTCAACTGGGTTAGTCTTGCCAACCATTACCTCAAGGTGCCTTTCTTAGTAGCGGAATACCTGTACTTGTGTGTATGCATATAAATAAGATTAATTGAGTTGTGGATAAATGGTTGGACAGAATGGGTCCTATAGCCTTGGGTAGCAACCAGTCTAGGAGAAGGACAACTCTGAATAGGAAACCAACTGTTGCCACTCAGTGTGTTAACTTCAGTTCCTATTTTTATCTTTACATATACTCTAGTCCTGATATTGAGCATTTTTACCCATCAATATTCCTTAAAACTATATGTTTATCATATATAAAACAATTCTGAAAATTTTATTTTGTCATGTTTTGCTGATGAACCAATGTTGGCAAAATAAAAGCTTTACAATTAATCTTGTATATATCTCAGTGGTGACTCTGGGTTATTAATGTTTGTTGGGCTCATTACAAAATATACTATTGCTATAACTTAGAATCTAAAATGATTCCTTTACTCTAACTAAAACATGTAATTTTAAAAAATCTCTGTGCATGAAATTAAAAACACACATTTTGGTATTTTAATATTAATTCTAATAATTCTATAAAAATAAACATTTATTTAAAAAAAAAAATTCCAAACAAATAAGAAAAAAAGAATGAAGGCAGAGTCTTTGATATGTTTGTCTGTTTATTGCCCTCTTTTCATTTTTTATTGTTTTATAGCCAGGTTATCAAGTCATTAATGGTAGAGATAGGAATAGTTAACCGATATCATATTTCCTCATCACTATCCCATTCACACTCCTCACCCCAATCTTCCAGTTGAAGAGTTAAGGCTGCTATTTTCTTTGATTTTCAATGACTTTGACTAAATTTACTTTGCACTTTTTCAATTGATATATTCCACTAAAATAAACTTATACTGTATGGGATAAATTATTTAAAATCAACATTTGAAAACAATGCGTTAAAATAAAAATATGTTCTTTGAAAAACAGGGCATACAAATCATTAGAGATTTTTAAAGGATTATTTATAAAATTAAAGCAAGAAATACATTGCCTATTAAGTATGTCTCCAGCCTAATAGGGCTCAGATCTATGCAGCCTGACTAACCATGTTAATTTTATTTCATTCTTTTTTTATTTACTTACTTTGTTTATTTGTTTTTTCTTTCTTTCTTTATTATGAACAATATCAACAAAATGTATTTCAGACAATATTTTGAGGCACAGAATTAAAACAATTTTGGATCCAGCTGAAGTCGAAAATGAAAATGAGGCACTATGAAAGATTTTTGTTGCTTTGAAATAGGTATACTTGAAAGCTGACACACTCAGGTTAAGCCCAACAAACCCGACTGCTGGAGTCACCACTGAGTGAACATTGAAGTCAACACCCAGAGGTGACAGTCTGTTTCATGTTAACCACAGTCGGCAGACGTGGTGATTGTGTATTTGCATATTGTCTATCTCTGATATTGAGAACTTTAATCCATAAATATAGCATACCTTAAAATTATATATATATATATATATATATATACACACACACACTCTTCCATTGGATTCTTATCAGATTTTATATATATCAATTGAGCTGTACACAAACATATCTTTTTGTGAAACTTGATGGCTGACAAATTGGTGAAGAAATATATTGTGTATAGCATAAGTAAAGCTTCACCAAAGCTGCTAAAGCATTATTATGTTTTTGTAAAGATAGTTTTATTAGGTGGCTATGAAATTCACCTGACCTCATTTCCACGTAGAATGTTGGAGTTATTATAAAGGACCATGTTGAAAATGCCTCATGGATTTGGCCAAAGTTTGTAAGTTTATTTGGCGGCAACAGTTTCTCTTGTTCTTTCTCATTATCTCTCTATTTATCTATACAACATTTTTTAAATATAAATTGCTATTTTTCTGGTCATTATCAAGATGAGAAAACCTAATAAAATCCTCAGAATTTATTCAATTTTCAACTTTTTGAAAATACAATGTTGTTTTTAAACATTTCAAAATTATCTATGATCTTTAGAAGAGCCTCCATTAATAAATGGTCACTACCTAAATGCACCTCCCCACCCCCATATATATATATATATATATATATATATATATATAGTTTTAAGGTATACTATATTTAACCCTATGTAATAGAATAAGCACTTTCTGGTCCATAATTAATTCTAATCAATAACCATTGGAATAATTTAAAATAATACATTCCCACCCATTGAATTGCCATTAGAATAACACAATAAACCAGAAATAACTGACCTTCCTATTTATAATACTCCAATGACTATATGTACTATCCAAATCACATTGCCTAAAGACTATAAAAAAGCACCTTGTGAACCACCAACCATGATTTCATGTATGTGGTTGGCCCAATCATCAGAATGTTTATTAAATTAAAACTACTTTACAAAATTACAAAATATATATAAAAGTGTATAGAGTAAATTGTTCTCATATTGCTGACCATGTCTAGGGATATTTTCAGTTCTTATTTCGTAAGGCTCAGTTATTACTCCACCCTGCTTCCAGTGAGTCTAAGTGTGCACTATCTGACCCAGGGATTGAACCAACAATGACTATATCCCTAAATTAAGTAGAACAAGAACAATCTACCCATGTAGATTAAATAAAGAGTTCAGTTCAAAATTCCCTGAAGGTTATCTGGATCAACAAGAACCTGATGAAGACTGGAGAGTGCTACAGCCGAAATGTTGTGATAATAGCAACAAAGATGAGGTTATTAGTCTGAGTGTAAATAATGTAGCAGATGACTTGTAAAAACATGGATCCAACAAAAGTTTCTCTATTGGCTGAATTTAAACATGAATCACAATCAATTTACAATTTTTTGCCAATCAGATCCATTCTTTGTAAGACATTTGCTTGATCTAATCAAACCTCTGTAATTGGTAAAGTCTGCCAGAGATCAGATCATTGTCTTTTCCAGCTTGGATTAGATCCAACTCTGACATCTGTCTCTAACTATATTTTTTCCTCTTCTTGTCCATGCAACCTCAGGATCCCTGTTACTGATACCTTATGCCAGACTAAACTGAACCTAACAACCATATTTCAATCACCTAGTCATTTGTGATGATTATCAAACCTGTTTTTCAAACCAAATAGCTAATGTAGTGAGTTTGGTCCTCACTGTTTAGAAAATAACTATTTGTTCTATATTTTGGATTCTGCATTTCAGTGTCTTCTTATCCACTTTAAAGTATTATTTGAATATTTCATACAGCAGTCATTTAATTACTTATTATTTAATGCTTATTTATAAGAATGATTAATCTGATAATTTTGATATATTTCAGAACGATGCATCAAATGGGATAACTGAGGGAGAAAAACCAATGAGTAATGTGCAGAAGGCATGTGAAAGTTTGGCGATTTCTATAGATTGTTCCAAAGGTGCTTTAAATGAGGTAAGCATGAACTCATTTGGAAATGTCTAAACTCTCATCTATATTATTTATACAGTTTACATTGTTTGGACTGTTGTCCTCATCTTTGTTGCCATACTCACAATGTTTTGGCTGTTGAGCGCTCTGGCCTTCTTTGGAATTTCAAACTGAACCCTTTTTGTCAACAGGGGTAGATTGTTCTAGTTCCCCATGCCATGCTTCTTTTGGAAATCTGAGTATCAATTATTTCCATTTAACTCAACTTACCAAGTCATTATTCACCTCTTTGATCCAGTGGATATAAGCATTGGTTGAAGTAATCCAGTGACTTGACCCAAAGAGTTGTAAGTTCAATACCTGGCCACAGCAGAGGTGAACAATCTACCCCAGTGGATGAAATAAAGGATTTGGTTAAAAATTCCAGTCACTTGTACAATGGCCAAAATGATGAGGACAATTATCCGAACAACTTAAATAGTGTAAATAATTACAATACTTCTCAGAAATATAGACAGATACTCTCATCTGTATACAACTGTTTTCGTTGTTTAAGGATTAAAAATGGTTGTGAATTAATCTTTTAGGTCTTAGACAACAATCCTTCATCAGACTCCGTAGACAACAATCTTTCATCAGACTCTGTAGACTGGCATTAAAAATCACAAAGAGCTTTACCAACTAACAAAAACCACATCATTTGAAAACTTCCAACAGCAGCAACAACTAAAATGGATAGCACATGTAACTAGAAAGGAAAATAATGATACAATGAAGATGTTAACTTTCTGTACTACTGCAACAAAATGTTTGGAAGGAAACTCCCATCAATTATAGTGTGGGATTACCCCACCCTGTCTGTTCACTAGATAGTTTTCTCTTCAGGACTATAAAGGGAAGGGACATAAACCCTCTTTTACACTTTTCATTCACAGGAATGTCCTCTAGGCAAATATTTAATTTCAACCAAACCACATGATGTCTGCATACGCACACACACTTACACACACACACTCTCTATCACTAATTCCATAAATGTTTTTAGTTTTTGGATTAATTTTATATCTGTAAATTTCATTCCTCTTTTGTAAGCCATCTTCCAGGTGTTGAATTAATTTATTTCAAAAGTGTTTCAACTATATCCATTATAATCCTCAACACTGTCTGCAACAAACTGGTCTGGTGACTAATAACACAATATGAACACACAGCACATAACTACAACAAAAAACATTACTCTAGAAAGAGCTTAACAGTTAATGGCCTTGAGAAGTCCAATTTCCTGAAAAACTCTTTTCAGGAAAAGCTTTTTGATAATATTCAATCTAAATGTTTTGTGTTTTGTATGAAAACAGTTAATTTCACCATTACTGTTGCCATTAAATAAAACTTTATTGAATTGAAAATGTGTTAGATTAAAAATGTGATCACCTTTTAAGCAGGAAACCTAAAATAATCGAATAGTCAATTGCAATCAGTCAGGGGTGGGGGGGAGGTTTTAACTTTACAGGGTTTTCTCACTTTTACATTTATATTTATGATTAGCATATTTTGTTACTTTGTTTTTGCTTTTGCAAACAGTTTTACTCAATGTAAACGAGAATAATAGGAAGAAAGATATGGTGGGGGGTGGGGTTGAAACAAAGTCTATTGTACTGTGCTCTTGATGGTGTCAGAGGATTGGCTTAACGACACATCACATTTATCAAGTGCCAGTCTGAAACCAAAGGTTGTCTGATTTGTTTTCTTGGGTCCTTTATTATCTGGTTCAAAACCTTTCTCTTAAAAAGATCTTTCATTTTTTTTGTTCAAACTCAGAGAAATTTAAATGAAATGATTGCTCAAAAGTTTAAAGGCGAATACTTAGGCATATGCATATAAATATTGATATCTAACATGTATAAACATATATGTGCAAATGTAATCATATCTGATAATTATATATACACACACACACACTTAGAAACATCAACAAGTCCATAGTGTAATGATGAAAAAATATTTTACACAATGAATATTTATTTTTGAGTATAATTTTCCTTGTTAATGCACTTCAGTGGTGAATATCAGTCATATATTGTAGCTCAAACTTTATACAGTAAACATTTTAGTTCAAAATTCCCTTTATACAAGTGCAAATTCTGAATGTATTGAATTCACTTAATCTATTGTCCTTGGTAAAGGCATGAAACTCTCTCTTCTCCCTTCACCTATGGGTTAAATAGCAGGATAGACTGTTGTATAAACCATAGATTCCTTTAGCCTTGGATGTTGGCCAGTTTAGGAGATGAACAATTCTGAATTCAAAACTGGGAGAAAGTGGAAAATCAAGCTACTGTCATTCCCAACAAGTTATGACAGTTCACAAAAACAAAAGCAATCTATGGAGAGGCATGATCACCTGAAGCTGGAAGGTACATAGCATTTAAAATAAAAGGATATGTACTTACTGATCCATTCTTATATATTCATTAATAAAGTAATCCCTTGGCTATTGTGGGTGTTAGATTCCAAAATCCCCTACGATTGGTGAAAATCTACAAAATAGAAACAGGATTTATTAAAGTGATTCATCAATCAGTCAGTCACTCAGTTATGTGCCATGCATTATACATGCTTAGGCTATCATGCATCTTTCAATAGACGACTAAGGAGGCAGATTTTTTCCCATAGTAAGTTGCCATATCTTTCTGCGGTAGACCAGTTGCCATCCAAGGCTATAGAACCCGGTCTGACCTGCTATTTACCCATTAAGTGATTCATCAGGATATTGTAATGTATATTTTTCAATATTTTTATATATTAAAGCTTTTATAAAGCCTCCACACACACACTCTTATAAAACCTTTTCTACACTTTTTAAACACTTTTTAAACATTTTAAATTCAAACTTACCTTTAGAAACATTCTTATGTATTAAAAAAAATAAGTTCATTTAATAACAGATAAGAGCATTACAGCTCTTCTAAATGCACCACTTCATCAGGTTGTGCAGTATCTTCTTCATCTTTGTCTGTAACTTCAATTATCACGGAAGCAGTAGCAGTCTCTTCTGGTTATATGGGTAAGGGACATAGTAATGGGCAGTTGCTAGTGCTGCTTTTTCTTCTGTGAAAGGAGGGTTTTATAAACTTCCATGGCTCTATCAATTGCATTTCTGAACTGCAATGCATGAATCATATGGTGGGGGGGTCCCATTCTTCCATTATTTTCTTCATTTCTTTTCCTATTCTTTTAAGGTTGAGAGGAAATTCCAGTGATAGACCAACTTCTTCTTCCCCTGGATCCCTTTGGTCTTCTTCTTCTTCCTCCTCATTTGCTGATTTTGTCATCTCTCCATAAAAATGTTCTTCTGTTAACAGATCTAAGTGGGCCTCAATCAGGTTATTAATGTTCTCAGAAGTCGTCTTTGTAAAGGCATCTCCTCCTAGCAATTTTGCCAGCTTCACTACCTTATCTACTGCAGAGTGGTGGTTTTTGTCAGGAGAGAATCCTTTATAGCCATGGACCGCTTTCTAGATACAATTTCTTCCAGCTGACATTCAAAGTTTCAGTCTTAATGTCCTTTATGACATTCTGAATATTTTGGAGACATGTTGCAATGAAGTACCCATGCCAGTTTTCTATCAGCAAGAAGTTATCATCTGAGTCCATAGCCTCCACCAGGTGTTGCATGGAATTTTGCTGTGGATTGTCTTAAAAGTACGACTGAAACCTTGATCCATAGGCTGGATAAGCGATGTGGCATTTTTGCAGTAAGAAGTCAATCTGTATGCTGTTGTATGACAGATCATGTGTGTGACTTTGTGAATGAAGCATTGGTGAAAATTATCAATCAAATTATCAATTGTTTCATTATCCATGCCTTTTAGTTATGTATCCAAAGCACTGGCAGCAGACACTTATTTTTGTTTTTGAGGTCCCTTGGGATTTTTTTTTTTGACTTATAAATAAGCCCTGGCTTTATCATAAAGCCCACAGCATTTCCACATAAGTGTGACATAATCTTTGCAGGCCTTAAATCCAGGTGCTGTGGCTTCCTCCTTCATAATGAAAGTCTGCAATGGCATCCTTTTCCAAAAGAGACCAGTCTCATCCATGTTGAACACTTATTCATGAGACTGGCCCCATTCCTCTATAATGGTCTTGAAAGTCTCATTTACATACTTCCTCAGCAGAGGCAGCTTCGCCATGCAGGGAATCACTCTTTAGGTTGAACCTCCATTGAAATTTATCAAACCAACCCTTGCTGGCAGTGAATTCAGTTGGTTTGGTGGGGGGTAATGTTGTCAATGTTTCCAGTTGTCTTGGTTGTGGTCACCACCATCCATAAACTTGCCATACAACTGCTTTGCCTTCACACAGATCATGTTCATATCCAAGGAAATGTTTTTCCTGCAGTCACTTATCCAAAGGCCTCAAGCAGACTCCATCGTTACTAGTGTCTTATTGTATGAAGTTACCACCCTTTTTTGGTGTCTTGTCAAATGTCACTGTTGCCGTCAACCTGATATTCTTTTCATCCTTCTTGATGTAGTGAATGCTGGATTCATTGATGCCATAATGGTGGCCAACAGTTGCATAGTTTCTCTCTTCCTTCATCATGTTGAGGAGTTTCACCTTCTCTCTGCCATAGTAAGCATCTTTGTTCTGTCGCTTGGATTCACTGGCAGAAGGCTTGGAAGGTGCAGAACATTTGGATGACATCGTAGGGCTCAAAATAACTGAGCAGCAGGAGATGATGAAAGTGAGGATGATCAGAACTGAGGCTGGGGTCACTAAGCCAATCAGCACCCAGGATACTGAACAGCATGCTCTCATTGGTCGTCTCTGCTCTATTGGCAAATAGTGTGGCATATAGGAAATCATCTGGGAAGACCATGCCAAATTTTGATCGGCTGCAGAAAGCAGGGTTTTATGCACTGAGGGAACCACGATATTAATTTACATTGAATATTTTGTAAAATCTGCAATGCACTGAGACCACAAGAGGTTAACAGGTGTATAGTGAGGGGATAACTGTGTCATCTTATATATACACATGCATCATTGCAAACATTGCAAACATATGTTCAGGGGATCACAAACATGTGTTCTGGTGATTAGATTTGCTTTTTTTCCTGTGAATTGTCATGACTTCTTCTGAATGATAAAGTAGAGATTCTGTATAAGGTTTAATCTACAATATATGACTTATACTCACCACTGTATTAAGTGCATTAACAAGGAAAATTATACTCAAAAATAAATATTCATTGTGTAAAATATTAATTCATCATTACGCTATGGACTTATTGAAATCCATAAGTGTGTATGTATGTATGTATGTATGTGTGTGTGTGTATGTATATATATATATATATATATATATATATATATATATAGGTATATCAAAAATACTTTTACAAACTTTGGGAGTGGGTTCCTCACACCAAAACAAGGACAAAAATCCATATAAACATACGTCTGCAAATCGTGTTTTCCAGTTATTAAGTTTCAAAAGAAGTTTACAGTAGATGGTGCTGTGTTGCCAATAGATTAGGTTACATTTGTAATTCATGTACATTTGAGACATGTCTGTCTTCGAAGTTTAACATCTGTAGTAGTTAGTTAACTGAGAAGTGTTCCATTTAACAATGGCAGGATATTCATATCGTGAGCAAGCAGATATGATTTTTACATACGGCCGCATGAATGGTAATGGATGCGAGGCTGCATGGCTGTATCAGATTGCATTTCCAGACCAAAAGCAGCAGTCATCCAACCTTTGCTGCTGTTTATTGTCACATTGCTGAGACAGGATCTGTGGCATCACAAACTATGGTTTGGGTAGACTGTGATCTGCTCGTAAGCCTGACTATGAAGAATACATTCTACAGACTCTCAGAGGACATTTTTACCTTGTTTTGGTGTGAGGAACTCACCCCAAAGTTTGTAAAAGTATTTTTGATACACCGTGTGTGTGCATATATATATAATATATATATATATATATATATATATATATATATATATATATAGTCATCCACAGAAAGACTGTTTCACTGTGTCAAAACTCTAACCACTTCCCCCCCAGCCCCTCAACCTCCAACGTCTTACTCTCTGGGTTGAGGTGTCTACTCAGTCTTAACTGAACTTAAGGGGGTGGCCATAGGTCCCCTGAGCTTCTGTAGATCATTCGACCGGTCCACTGGTTTAATTCTGCTTCCTGCCCACATTGTGTTTGGTTTGATCCAGAAAGCAGAAGTGATGTCCATCCATTCACAGTTGACTGAAGATGTAGACACGGCTGGAGAGTCTGTGATAAGAAATTTAGAATGTACCAGAAAAACATATATCTGCAGTAAGCCAGACAAACAACTATTCAATGGTTGAATTGTTAATGTCTTTTATATAGCAGAAAAGAATAGTATAGAAAAGAAACGGGTTACAGAAAAAGAAAATAATTGACGTAAAAAAAAATCTAATACACTGGATTCTAGACAGAGAGTAAGTGGGTTGTGATTAGCTTGTTGTGTCTCTTGATTATTGTAGCTTGTTCCACATTTCCATTTCCAGTGGTTGTAATAATAGTAGCAGTAGTAGTAATCTTCGTGGTAGCAATAATAGTAGCAGTAGTAGTCTTAGACATCGGAGAAGTAATTCACTTCTTCGTACAAAATATGTTAGCGGGTATTTGGTTCCAATTCTCTGATGTCACTCCCAATCTCTAACCTCTCTCCCCTGTAGCACTGCGACCCATAATGGTCGCCTGTGGGTGCTCACGCACATGACGACGATGTGCCAACCGATCGCAGTCTCTCACATCTCTCTCTTCCATCTGGCTCTTTTTTAGCACAACATGTTTATATAGATAAATCTGGCTGATCATAAATCAGCCCTTGGTCCGCATGCAATATCATGAGTGCCGCTTTCAACCCCAAACCATGTGAGTTTCAACATTCTCATAGCCTGAGTAAGCTCTATTTCAATTTTAACCGACAAAAGTTATTTCAATCATTTTTTTCATTGTCTTTTCTAATCACCCAATTCCAAATGGGCAAGATCAGGTTCCCCTCAGTAAAAATTGTTCTGATCTAATTTCACTGTTCAAATCTACTCCAATTTCAATAAAAAAATAAAATATATATGTGTTTGTGTGTTTCCCAAACTCTCTCTGTCACACAACTCGTTAGTGTGGTTAGACATGCATTTGCTTCAAGCAGGTATTGAAACTTGACCAATTTGACATCAATCACAGAAACTTATCCCTAGGCTATTGGCAAATGCTACAAAGTTGTCATATAATGCATTATATATGTGATATAAGCATTACCAGCTGCCAGAGTGCTCTATTCATTGCAAAGAGCTTAGCATTATAGCAGCAGCAGCAGCCATCAAATACCCCTTCTTCCAAAGTGCTCAACTGACAAACAGGAGCATATATAGTCATCCACAGATAGACTTTTTGGATGTATCACCACCCTTCAGTGTGGCTAGACACTCAATTGCTTCAAGCCAGAAATGAAACTTAACCGGTTTGACATCAGTCAGCGACTATACATATATATATATATATATACATACACACACGCGCACACACAAAATACCACATCTCTTCATGACATAAACAATCATAATTCTGTACAGATTAATTTTCTTTCAATAACTGAGAATTATCATAATTTCTTGAGAAAGTTTCTGGAGTAGTTTTCTCTTGCATTCTCCACAGTTTTGAATTCAGTATTGTCTTTCTTTCAGACTGTCTGTCACCCATGGGTAGAGAGAACAGTCTACACTACTATTCAACCCTTAGTTATGGGGAGAAAAGATAGATTCATGCCTTCTCCAAGTATATTGGTGTGAAATGAATGCAACAGACTGGGCTGGAATTTACATTTGGTTTGTCAATTCTACTGTGTGTACAGATAGCCCTTATACTATCCCCTACATACACACACACACACACACACACACACCATAAATGTTCAGTAAGTCTAGATGAATAACAAAGGACGTCAGTTTTCTCCCATAGAGGAATTAAATAATAAAGCCGTACTTCATATGCACTTTAATGTCAGATGTCATTTTGCTTGACTGCTACTCTATTGCATGCTATAAAAAGACAAAAAAAAATTATGTGTTATTGGTTGGAAGGTTCAACCTCTTTTGTCGTAATAAAAATAAAACCATTTCTTTTTGGGTGCTTGTGTATATTTTTAATTAAATGTGTGTAAATATATGTGTGCATGAGTTGAAAATATAGATTAAATCCTGTTTCTTTATTTAATCATGTATGCGCATATATATCTCTGTGTGTGTATATATATATATATATATATATATATATATATATATATATCAGAGTAATAGTGGGCAAATGAATGACAAGATGGAAATCTTTTCTCGTGACGCATTTCATTCCAAGAAAAGAACTACTTCAGACAACGGTTTTATTGATGGAATCTGTCTTATAAAAATAAAAAAATGGAGAAAAAAGGTGGGGGATAAATACATATAAATGTATACAGATACGAAAAAAAGTGTGGAGAAATGTAAGAAACATTTTACTTCAAAAAGACAGAGAGCTGTTCAGGTAAATCATGATGTTCAACTTGCCCTTTCTTATTCAACTTATATTTTTATTGTTTTTAATTAAACAACACATTGTATTAATAGTAATTTTGTGAGGAAAGAAGATAATTTTGATGATACTGGGTATAAATTGACTATATATGATTTAATAATTAATAGACTTTCAATACATTTTCACCTTAATAAATTTCTTTCTCTTTTAATCAAAATAGAATTAAGTCAAATTAATGGTCAGACTGAATGACACTGAACAGGCAATGCATTGAATGTAAAAGATCGTTCTTCCATGAATCTATTTTTTATTTCAATTTCTGTCTTGCCATTGTATTTCATAGAACTTTAGTTGAAGTCTATTTTGTAAATTCCTGCTTCAGGTTTCATGTTGTTATTTTTTGTTTTGTGTTGATTATATCCCTCAATGTTTGTGAAGTTGTTTTAATGAATTTTATATTATGGTTGGGTAAGTGTTTTTTAATTATAGTCATTATGGCAGTGATTCCAAAATGGTGTGGAATGCCTCAAAGGTGCAGCAGAAAAGGATAGCAGGTGAAGTAAAATGATTGAAAGACAATCAAAGATTTAGAAACAGTTTTAAAAAATTCATATGCTAAAAATAAATATGATTTCAAAATTTAAAATATTATTATGGATTATTTACGTCATTTACATTGTTTGGACTGTTGTCCTCATCTTTATTGCTATATTCATGACATTTTGGTACACTCCGGCCTTCTTCAGGCGATTGGAATTTTGAACTGAACCCTTTATTTCGTCCACTTGGGTAGAGTGTTCTATTTCCATGTGTCATGTCTCTCCCAAATGTCTCAGTTATCTCCCTTTAACTCAACTATCCATGTTTTTTGTTCACCACTGCAGTAACCAGGTATTGAATTCACAACTCTTTGGGTTAAGTCACTGTATCCAACCAATATTTTTATACACTGGGCCATTTATTCAGAAAAGGCCTGGAGCATACAACAGCCGAAACGTTGTTAATATGGCAATAAAGATGAGGACAACAGTCAGAACAATGTAAATAATGTAAATAATTATAATACCTCATATCAGAAATATAGACAGATATATTAGGGATGACTTGTAATTGCATATATGAGTCCTAGTATAAAATAATTATTGACCAATTTTATCATTGTAATATTTTTGCATTATATCAAGTATGAAGAATATAGTGACTAAGCTCCACAAATCAGAGGAGAGAATTATCAATAATAATGTTCTGACTTTGAATCCATGGTTATCTCCCTTTAACTCTCTCTCTGTTTTTTATTTTTATATGTACTTTTTATCACAAGCAAATTTTCATTTCGAAAATGCAGTCCAAAGAAAAAATTTGGGAACCACTGCATTATGGAGTTGGTAGGTAATATTATGTGCCTGGTTTTGTCAAGGTTATTTTATTTTTGTGAATTTTGTAAGCTTTCATCTTTGCATTGTACAGTCTGTCTGAAGTTATTATGAAAATCAAATAAACCTCAATAACTCAAAAAGTTCTGAACCAATATTTGTCAAATTTAAACTCATCCATTTCCATCCTTAGTAAAATATCTAATTAAATCTTCTGCCATTTTTAATGGTTAGTTTTTGAGATATTTGGAATTCATGAAAATGGACTGACTGAAGTTATTATGCAGATTAAACTAATATTAGCTTAAGACCTCTGAAATCTAATAAAAATTATTTTTTCTTTTTCTCCATAATATATTTTGAAATATGAGTGAAGGGAAGGATCTAACAACTACTGAAAAACAGAAAATAACAAAGTTATTGAGTGAGGGAATGTCCACATTGGAGATATGAAAGGAGCTTTGTAGAGATCATCAAATGATAAAGAAGGCTGTTGAAAAATATAACTAAGTTGAGAACTTAAAGCAAAGGAAAAGGCTTTAAGAACTTGCTTCCTAAAGATGAACGTAAACTAAAAAGAAATTATAGCAAAACAACCACTTTTGACAAGCACTCAGATCTTTGAAAAGGCTGGAAGTGAGGGAGTCAAGAAGGACAAAACGTGTAGAATACTTTGTGAATTAGGATCTGTAAAAAAAATCTAGGTAGCCTCCTTTCACTAAAGCAAATATTTTAAAGCATCAAAATTGGGAAAAATAAAATCCTGAAAATTGACTTTTCTAAAGTAATTTTCATGAATGAATCTCTAGTGATATTTGATGGACATGATGGATAAGCCAAAGGATGAATTTTATCCAATTCAGATATATCTGTGGCTAAAAGAAGGCAACAAGAAGATGGTATTGGTATGATATGGGCTGGAATTGTCAACCAAACCATTATTAGACCATTCAAAGTCAATGAAGGAATTAAACTGAACAGTTCTAACTATTGTGATTTTATGAACAAGGCTTTCTTTGCATAGTACAAGTCCCAGTCTCACAGTTTCAAAGTGAAGTGGGTATTTATGCATAACAATGCTCCTTATCATGTATCTAAGCTTACCTGTGAATTCTTTGAGCATAAAAGATTTACAGAGGAGAAGATAATAGAATGGCCACTATCAAGTCCTGATCTGAATCTGGTCAAAAAATCTATGGTCAATTGTGAAGATGAAATTATATGAAGGTGGCAAACAATATAACAGCAGAGCAGAGCAATTAAAACTACCATGTCGAAAATTGAACCTACTGAAGTAAAAAAATCAATGGATAATAGATTACTGACTGTTATTGAGAAGGGTCACTATATTAAAATGTAAAGGATTCAGAGACTATCATATGTATTTATTTGTTCTATTACAGGTGTTGATCAATTTTTTTATTTTATTTTTATTGAAGTAAATTGTGATTATTTGGTTTTGCCTAATAACTTCAGGTGGGTTTTTTTTTTTCTTTTTTTTTTTTTTTTTAGAATATATAAAATTACTTCAATACATTAGTCCACCACTATAGTGTGGGCCTTGTGGTCCAAAATAGCCGACCCATGCTGCAAGTGAATCGTGTTACCTGTATGTATGTAGAAGGGTGCAGCAATAATAGGAGGACAAACAACTACCTGATTTTTGGGCCCTATTTGCTTTATTTCATGATATATACTGTAGATAATGACTTGAAAAGAACCTCAAAAAATTATACTAATTTATGTCAATGATTCCATAAGAAATTTCAGGTGATTTGTTTTTTAAGCCCTGCACTAAGTAACTAATAAAAATTTTCCGAACAGTTATTTTTTTAATTCTAAATTTACATGCCTAATTCAAAAATAACAAAGAAATTTTTATGAAATCTACCATTTTGGAGTTATTGACAATAAAAAGTTTGGACTCATGTTGTTGTCGGCTATGGCACAGCATCTATTATTGGTGTTGTTTGCATCAGTGCATGCACAATAATCAAGACAAGTGAATGTCTATTCCACAGCAAATATATGCACACAATGCCAGTAATGGCTGCTGCAAAGTGAATAAGTCTGAACTTTTATTGTCGATAACTCCAAAAAGATAGATTTTATCAAAATTCCTTTGTTATTTTCGAATTAAGCATGTAAATTCACACATAAATATAACTATTTGGAAAATTTTTATTAGATATTTAGTGCCGGGCTTAAAAAGCAAATTACCCAAAATTTCAACTTATTTCAGTTTTTTACAGCAGATTTTTTATACAATAAATTTTAGCTGTCCTCAAAAGTACTTCCTTTTATGGTCTAGTTTGAAAAGTGGTCTGGCGTTGTAAAAGGAAAAGACAAACACGGAAAGTGGGAAGTATAAGAAATTAAATTTATATCCACAAATATCGTGTTTACTAAACATATGATAAAATCAGACAATATGCACAATAGTTGTATAAATAAATAAAAAAATACATTCATATTAATAAAAGCATCAATGTCCATCAATTCAATGTTTAATAAAAAAAAAGTCAGTGAGCTTCTTCTGTACCTTGCCCTTTCTAGCTATCAGCTGGGTTCCCCTGAGAAGGTTTCTCAGGTGTAGGGTGGTGATGAGTTCCTTGTCCTGCTGCCCTTCCACATACTTAACAAGCCAGTAGAGATGGTCTACTGCATCAGTGTGGCTCTTGGCTGGTACTGCTGGTGATGCTGCTGCTTCTTCCTCCTTCAGTTGGGCTAGAAAGGAGTCTGCTGTGTCAGCTGACCTCTGGTTCCCCTGGATCTTCACTGCTCTTATGCTGTGCCTCTTCTGGAAATGCTGAAGCCACCCCTTACTGACAATGAAGTCTCCCTCACCCTCAGCTCCATGGAGCTGGTGGTGAAATTTCTGCCTTGTGCCTCACGATGAGACCTGATAGAGGAGTCCCCTGGCTCTGCTCCTTCAAAAACAAGGTGAGCATAGCCTTGTCCAGCTGTTCATCATTGGCTGTCTACAAAGTTCTTCTGACTCATGGACAGTCTCTGTGAACTCTCACAACTTGGAAAAATGGATGCAGGTTCGATTCCTGTTGGAGGCAAAATTTATTTTTTATAGGACATCTCAGTTTAGGCTGGTTATTAATTTCACTGTTAAAAAAAAACAATCAAAAAAAGTAGGAATAGCAACTCAATAGGAATAAGAAATAATGTTGGATAAAAAAATCATTAAAAGGAAAAGTTTACCCACATTGCTATGCACTCTACAATGCTTTGTTAGACATATTACACAATATATTACACATATTACACAATACTTGTTAATGATTGCTACACATGTTACACAATGCCAACTTGGCTATGTCTTTACACTTGTTAATATTTACCCATGTTTCTACACAAATTACAACACTTGTTAGACAACACCCACTTTGTAACAACTTACACAATACCTATTTTGTTACACTTGTAGATTGTGTCTAATTTGAAAAAAAAACATCCACTTGTAAATATGGCTAAATATAATCTTCCTTCTGTTTTATACATGTTGCCATATTAGTTGCTCTCTGCACTACAAGTTGCCAGCTTTTTTGAGTCTATGAAACGTGGGGGGGCGGAGAGATTAATGCTGTTTGCAGGAATCTCTGATATTCAGATCCAAAATTATGAATAGTAACTCCCCCCCCGCCAGCTCCAGTGCCCTACTAAATGAATTTATACCCAAGAGCAAATCTAAAGAATGTATTGGCTGAAATGCAAGGATAAAAACAAAAAGAAGAATATTAATATTGAACAAATCAAGGATCAATAAGAATGACTCCTCTTAGTTTTTTTTTAAATAGAAAAGAGATATAAAGATTAAATCAATATTTTTGTTGAGATTTATATTTTCTTCCAAATGCTTAAGAGTTGAACAGTCAAGCAGATCTTCCAATTTCACCCTCAGTCATTTTTTTTTCTGCTTTTAATAAATTTACTGCAAGCAGGGTGATAATGTCACTAAGATGTAAGGGGCTACTGGGAGTGAAAGAGAATGAGAAGACTTTAGAAGGAACTGGTAACCCGATCTTAAACAGGAGATAAACCTTTACTCTTGTTCAAAAAACCGGGGAGAAGTGTGAACGTGATGAAAGGCAAACATGTCTACTCCTATTATTAAAATGCAATTAATTTATCATTAATAAATTTGCTGTCCAAGAAATTTAACAATCACTCACAGCAACATTATAACAGTGGGGGAGGCATTATGCCAAAATTCAAATTTTATAAAAAAATATTTTGAATATAAAAAAAAATATATTTAAGCTCACTTAAATATAAAAATGAACCCTTAATTAATTTAAATACTGGACGAATTTCTACTAAATTGCAATATTTCTAAAAATATATGCATTTAAGTGTTGGTATTATTTTGAATTTGTATGTTTGCTTATTATAAACTTGAGATTGATGAATGAAAAGTTATAAAAATTATGATATTGCAGTCTTCAGAGAAATAATTCTTTCAATCATTCATTTACTTTGCTCTTAGAAATTTAGCCCACGTTTGAGATAGATATATATATATATATATATATATATATATATATATCTGTAAAAGGCAAGATGTGTGTGTAACGAATGCACGGCCTCAATTTTCAACGGATTTGCACCAAAATTTACATGCACATGCTCCAAGTTAGCGGGAAGGCCAAGACTGACTTTGCATTTCTCAACTCTCATCGATAGTGGAAATAATCGATTTTTTCATGCTTCTACGCCAGTTTTCATGTAGTTTGCTGCCATTTTCTACTGGCCAGAGTGAGAGCCTATAGCTGGCTGCCACAAATAGGCAGGAAGATTCTATTGGCCAGCGTGAGAGCCAACAGCTGACTGACACGAATGTTAACTAGCATGCAAAAAAAATCGATAGCTGCATTTGTCACAAGTGGGAAAAATTTAAATCTGCATGGCACTTTACTCCAATTGGCTCATTTGCTTGCTTAAACTCAACGTTGATTCTGATTTTGCAGAACTGGGTTGGGTGTGAAAAAGTATTTGTTGTTAACATCTTTTTTTCATTCAGTTTTTTAAGTTACGAGTCCTTTTTTAAAGCTGATCATTTTGTATTCATTTTGTTTAGTTCTTTTTTCGTAACAGATTTAATGTTTAGTATAGAGCATAGAAAAAATTCACAATGTGAGATAGGCAAGAAGTAAGGCATGTAGCAACATCAGCACGGCAAAGGGCACTACTTTAAAAGCAAGAAGAACAAAAATATTTTAAGTCAAGTGATAGCATGAGTTGTACGATTTTTGAATCAAGCACAGGCAACACCGGGCCATGCTGCTTGTATATATATATATATATATATATAAGTGAACATTGAAGTCAACATTTACAGGTGACAGGCTGTTTCATGCTAGATGCAATCGTCAGGCCGTATATTTCTTATATATATATATATATATATATATATATATATATATTATAAATTTGTTTTGTGGAATCTAATTTACACTTTTAGATATACAAAGTATATGTAAGAGCATAGATCAGATAGACTTTTCATATTTTTACATGTATCCTCAAAATCTGTACCCATAAATTGGTATATTTTATGTTGCTCATTTCAATTAGGCAGGCACAAAAAACATTACAAATTGTAACAATGATCTTTAACAATTTTATAAATTAAAAATAAAATGTTAATAAAATTTAAAAATAAAAAGGACACACGTTCTTAAAATTAGAAAAGGGCAGTTAAAATTTCTGGAACACACTATGAGGAAAGAGGTCTTGGAGAATTTGACACACACAGGACATACTGAAGGCAAGAGAGACAGAAGGAAACAGTGAGTAACCCGACCTAATGAGCTCGTGTAAATGGATGGCAGAACAGGAACAGGGAGTGATAGTAAGATGGCAAACATTGCTTAATGCTAATAAGGATAGGAAGTTGTGGAGAGCCATGATTGCCCACTTACTGAAGAGATAGAACACATAAAAGATGGAGTAAACTAATTGATACTTAGTAAATATCTAGTTGGTATTTCTTTTAGAATCATTTTGTATTTCTATTTTGTAGCCTCTAGTGATCTTTGTTCCTATGACTTGTACTCCTGTATTTTTAAATTCTTTGTTCTTGTGATTGCCATGTGCCAGGATGTCAATAAATTGGATGCTTTCTTTGAACCTTATACATAACAAGAGGAGCATATTTCTGATAGTAGTGATAATGGCTTTATCAGTCCTTACATTCAAGTTTAAGCAGAGGTTTTATGTTATGATTTGCATACACATTTGCAGCATGTGTCTAGACCAATTTTAAGTATATGGTATCAAGTGCTTTGGGTACAAAGATGAGGCTACTGCTGTGTCACACTTCCTGGAGAGTTTCTGGCATGATTTGTTGGAGAAGTTCTTCTATTCTTTATTAAAATCATTTTTCTTTTCAAAACGTTTCATCTCACTTCAACACTTCTATACTGAGAAGTTTAAAAAAAAAATCAGCATTCACTTAAATGAACCTCTGATTCCATCAGTTGGTATAAAAGACAAGATATCAGCCAAAAATCGTCAGTTCATTTAATTCCTCAACAATTTGTCACTGGTTCATCAATTTGCATATCAGATATAAAAGACAAGGAATTACAATTCAAAAATATTCAAAGATTCTTAAAGCTGAAGTAGTTTTGGAGCACTTCTCTGAAGCCAGAATGAGTCTTACAGACTAGTCTCAGTATTGTGAGATTGAGCCACACTAAAAGTCCCAGTATTGTGACCTTAAGCTAGACTTAGCTAAATTTAATAAATATCAACAGTAGCTTGTTATAGTGATGGTTAACAAACTAAACTCCATAGACCCAGTGAAATGAATTTAATCCTTACTGGGTATGCCATTATCGTAACCTTACACCAGACTATTATTGAATTTACATTTATTTTTATACAGAACTTTTACAAATTTAATAGCAGCAGGAAATGTTGATAGATTTTAAAACTTGTACAGTAATTTAATTCATTACTAATTATTAAATAAACAAAAATTTCAATAGAATGCCAGGATATTGCAATTCAATAAACAAAATTCTCTTAGATACCTGTTCATGATCAGCAACAGCCATTTTGTGTCCAATGCTGGAGAAAGACCTTTTGCAGCTCTTTCCATAACAATCATGACAGTTCGGTTCTCTGGTATGTCATACTAGGAGACACATGTTAGGTCTATACATACCATATAGGTTGACCCCTCCCCCCCCACAAACATAGAGTAGGCAACCAGTGGTCCAAAACTTAGGCCTACCAATAAATGAAGTTAGGCTACAGAATACAATAACCTGTGCCCAAACTTTATAAGGTCACACCACTTACCTTTATATTGAGACACTAACCGTAATATCTTTCTATATGAATTGTATAGCAAACAACCTAGAATACACACTGGTAGGTACCGTATATTGTAATTTGTGTGTTGTAGCATTAATAGAATACTGAATTTGTGTTACTAATTTAATTTTTTTATATTAATTTTGGTGTTAATATGCCAAATATATTCATCAAACACAAGTTTTAGTGGGATATATTTGTGGCAGCCTACGGAAAGTGGTATACAGTAAGTGTTAGGAATGCTGTCCAACATGTTTACAACTCGGTGGTAACGGTTTGCATTTTATACCTGCCATATAAGTTGGCCCCTAGTTTTGAAAATATAATAGTTTTAATAATGTTTTTATTTTTTTATTTTAGCTCCTTTATCTGAAAGAAAATGTCTTGAAAAAATCTTTATCAAAAGATACATTAACACAGATTGATGTTATTACATCCAGGCTTTATCAGAGGTAAGTATATATTTCAGTCATCAACTTGTCACAGGTAAGAATTTTATTATTTTCTAAAGTTTTTTAGGATACCTTTAAGAATTTCAACAGCAAATTGATAAAATATTTCATTTTTACATTTTTTCTCAATGATTTGATCAGAAAATACAACTTTCAATGTGGTTGAGAGTTTTCACTTTATTTGGAGAATGAGGAACTGAACTGAGAATGAAGTCTTTTCATAAGTCAAAGAATTCATTTCATCTGACCAACTGCAACTGCATGGAAAAGATGGGAGCATTTATATTCTTCTATTCTTGTTCTTTCAATGATCAATTCAACGCAAATGGAAAAGATGGGAGCATTTATATTCTTCTATTCTTGTTCTTTCCAATGATGTCAATCAATATAACTTGTTAATTTTTATGTTTTCAGGGTTAAAGCTATGTAATCATATATATATAAAAGTGTTTATGTAATTTTACCTCATTTGACCAAGTGTACAACTGCAAAGTTCTGTGATAAAGCTTAATATTGAATATATTACAACATATATTGACTACTAGCTGAGAGCCAGCGTTGCCGGGGAAACAGACCGGGGAAGGCTGTTGCTTTGAAACATGTGCTTTTAGTTTTTTTCTACAAAACGTTGAAACAAAACAAAGTTTAAGCAGACATCATGCAGGCCCAAGTATTCAAAGGTATCGAAGGATGTTTCAAAGCCATTGTAGCCAGTAATTTTCTATTACTAAGACATCTGTGAGGAGGCAAGTAATGGATAGCAATTGGATTGAGGAATCGGAGAGCTTTTCCAGTGACAATTAAACGAACTCCCTTGGAAAGGTGTGAATCCTTCTCAAGCTATGGGAAATAGCAGGTCAGACTTGGTTCTATGCACTGGATGGAACTGCAAGGTGCTCTGATCAAAACCTGTTAATGAAACCGGAACTTTAGTCCATTTAGTGATCATGTCTAATGCCCCTTGTTCATGTGTCAAGCAGCTTTTGTGTTGAACAACCAATGAATACGGTGAGGTTATCATAGTGTACAAACAAACGCGATGATGGCGGGTGAAGGTGATGATGATGATGTGAGTAAAAATCTGGCAGAAAACCAATTGGACTCATTACTGGAAGAAGGCAGCAAAGAGCTGGATAACCTTTACAAAGATGTCTTAGTAATGGCAAAACGGAGACTACGATGACCTAACGTTAAAAACCAATATGACAAACAAAAAAACCGCTTGCCATGCAATCGGACTGCATATGTGTGCATGGCAGAACTTAAAACCGCTACCAGGGCGGGTTGTCATGGTAGGACCTCCGTGTAGGTTATGTTTCTAGCACAGTTGTTGGGAGATTGTAAATGAAAACCCTGTCCTTAGACCCAACTCGTGAGCACCCAACGTAAAGTTGGCCGTGAGAGAAGCACTGCTCACGTAAATGCAGACCTGCGATGCTAAGCGTCTGTCCTTGTGATTTGTTAATGGACATAGCAAAAACAAAGCTTCACGGGAAATTGTGAGCGACGAAAAATTGATTGGTATGCTTGCGTCTGACGGCAGAAGATGCATCCTGGGAATCAGAACGACTTCCCCTTGCAGCAGCCAGTTGCAATGGTCGCCTCAATCAGGTTCGGCACTCGACTTTTGTATTAATTAAACGAACTGAAGCTTCTCAACTGCAGGTGCTCTGATCAACTGTTAATGAAAGGGATTTAATAATGAGGCGAGTCCCGTTGCACTGTTTAGGTGGGAGCAAATTCCTGATTAGCATAATCGGAGCACCAACTTTGAGCCGAAGAATATGAGGTGGGGAGTCCGGACGGCTGAAGGGAGTTCAAAACTTCTATGGGATACTCAGCTAATTCAGATGGATCGGAAGTTCTGTCGATGGACTTATAAACATGACATTGCCCGGGAATGCAATCCAACAGTTTAAGGTTGATGGAATCAACTGTACAGTTCTTCGGTGCCAATATGGCCCCCCCTCCCCAGCAAGCCAATCGGCATCGGCAAAATTAGTGGATAGGTTGTAGAAGACTGCATTCATCAATTCATCCGGTGATTCAACAGTGGTGGCAAGCTGATCCGTCTTCACAAAACCGTGTGTGTCAGATGACATTTTCCCCTCCCCAAGAGCAAGAAGGTCCCGTGCGAAGTCAGCGGATCTGGAGTCCCCATTCAAGTAGGCACGCATGTTCATGCTCAGTTTAAGAGTCTCCACGTGGCGACAAAGGGCAGACAACTTCAGGCAGGCGCGGACAGCATCAGCGCGTGTACCTTTAGGAATAACAGGTAGAGTCTGTCTAAAGTCGCCTGCGAGGAGAAGGGTTACTCCACCCATGGGGTCAGAGGAGTCGCGGATGTCTTGGAGCTTTTGGTCAAGTGCCTCAAGTGCGCCCTTGTGTGCCATCGTGCACTCATCCCAAACTATAAGTTTGCATCTCCGCAGAACTTCAGCCTGTGGCGAATTCTTTGTTATGTTGCAGAGAGGAGTTTGTGACCGGCATAGATCAAGCGGCAACCTAAAAAGCGAATGAGCGGTTCTACCTCCCGGTAGCAACGTTGCAGCAATCCCGGAAGATGCGACCGCAATAGCGATCTCCCCACGACGCCGTACCTCTGCCAGGACTAATTTGGTAACAAAAGTTTTGCCAGTTCCTCCGGGCGCATCTAAAAAGTATATACCTCCACTGGAGCCGTTTGCCCTGTCTGTTATGGTAGTGAAAGCAACCCTCTGATCAGGTAGAAGTTTGGGCTCGTTTTCGGTAATGTATGCGTTCAGCCCCTCGATGGAGTAGGATGTTTCCCGCAATAACTCAGTTGGTACAGTGTCAAAACCGTCTCTGAGCGGTGGTGGTAAACCGTAAGTTGGTAAAGAGGCACCTCCCAGTTCGAAAACAACATCTTCTAGGGCCACCAGCGCTCTGTTGAATATGAAGTCAGTGAAACCGCATTCAACTCCTGGGCTGTTACGCTGAACGGAGAACAGCACATCCTCTGACATGGATTCTCTGTACTTTAGCCAGAGCGACAGAGGATCGCTTAGTTCGCATCGCAAAAGCAAAATGGCGAACAGCGTTCGAAGCCGTGATGGCGTTCTGAGAAGTTCACCCTCCGCCATGGCTGCATCCCATTGGGAGTCGTCTTCAAGCAATCCCAAACGGAAGCATGCCTCTCTATAAGACTGGCACTCTATGCCGTTGACAGTGCGAATATCTGTGAAACTCGTTGGCCCTGCAATTTCATGAAGTAGAAGGCGGAGGTAAAAGCACTCCTGCTGGCTGGGGGGGGCAGTATAAACGCGTCCAAGGCAAGAGTTAGACCTTTACATCGGGATAACCCTCGACAGGGTCGCCAGCCTTTCGCCGAACCCACCGGTTGTTTGACCACACGTAGTAGGACGGGACTTGGGGGTATATCAATGTTTTGGCAAAAGCATCTGTTGAGCATAATTTAAAGAAAGCCGTTAGGGTTGTGTCTTTAGGGTTTTCCGCAACCTGCTGGGCGTTTTGTTCGGTGAAGTACATCCTCTGTCCATTTTCTAAGTGAACAGCAAGCTGCACAATGGCTGGAGCCCTTTGGTGTATGGGGAATCCGAAAATTCGCCAAAAGGCCTCGCTACTGCTGAGGTAGCGTCCAGCCACGTAATCGGCCACCTCGTCAACGCAATTGTCGCGCCGGATACCGAAAACGGCAGCATCGCTGCCTTTATTAACGTACTTGCAGATGTACTTTATTGACTTAACCGAGTGGCAGTATTCAACGTTTATGTGGGCTCCAAAAGTCTTGGACAGCAGCGGGAAATAAGGCACCACCAAATGATTGTCCAGACTGTGCTCCTTAACTGTCACAGTTCTGCCGCCCTCAGTGGGGTTTCTACATCTGTACAGTGGGTAACCATCCGTCGCAGTCTGCGTAACCCTTTGCGCAAGTGGGGCCGCTTGATCAACATGACCTTTTTTTCATAATACGCGCCACAGGGGCTGTGTATCATATTGTTTTTAATGATTTTGTGGAGCAAAGTATCCATTGCAGGATCCAGAATTTCAGCAGAAATAAATTTGTCTATTTTGTTTACGTCAACCTTATCGTTGAGCCACAGCAGAATGTGGGCATGAGGCAAACCGCATTTCTGCGATTCCACTGTATACATATGACACTTAACGTGTCCGAAGACTTGCCCTTTAAGGATTAAATCCATAAGCTTACACAGATGTAACCGAGAAATGCGGGCAATTAGGTCAGGGCGGTGTGAGTACTGCTGACCTGGGAAAAGTTCGTGTGTGATTTCAACCCATTTTGGATTGCACGTGAACGTGATGAACAAATCAGGCCTCCCGTAATGACGGACATAGGTCATTGTGTCTTGTGTCCTTTCATGCATGTATCGAGGGCCACCAGTGTGGAAGGCAAAATGCACGGTTTGCCGAGATTGCATGGGTCACCATCAAAACGCAGACCATCACGAACGTGAATGTAGGAGTCGGTTCTAAGTTTGGATTGGTTTAACTTGATGAATCCTAACCTCTCCGACTCCATTTTTGCAGCCATGTCAACAGCGAATTGAAGAAATAGTTGACGGCACCTGTGCAAGTGGTTAAATTCACCCTCCCTAACCATAAACATGTAGGCGTAGTAAGCCCTACAGGAGACCGTCTTTGAGGTCGACATGGAATCGCTGCTTGCCTGGTATATTGGGATTTTGAAGTGGTACCCATCGCTTCCGTATGGAAAAAGAAGTGGGTACTGGAGACAGTTGTATGAACGGTGGGTTTCACTGATGCTGTGCAGACCACCGCCCCGGTACCTTATGACAATGTCACGGCTGTTATGCTCCTCACCGTGGATGACTGCGGCGACTTCATTACATGCAGGAGCATTGAAGCGACGCTCATGCTCACCGTGAGGCCGTCTGTCTGCATCGATGACAACGCTGAAAGAGGACGAAGAGTTGTTTTGCAACGCAAACTTTAAGCTTCGGATGTAACTGTTAGTTTCGTGAAGCATGTCTTGTAGACGGAACAGAATGTCTCTACGGGGACGGACGGAGATATCGCTAGGCAGAATGCCGAGACGCGCATCGACCTGCTCGTTGTAGTCAGCGAGAAAGTAAATTTGTAGGAACTGAGGCGGCTCTCCCTGATCAGCCAAAAGTGATCCCATTAAGTTGTAAACCTGGCCTTGCACTTTGAAAGTACGCATCCATCCCCCTCACTAATAGCCTTCGCACCAAAAAATGTCATCTGGAAGCAACAGTTGTACTTCCGTATTGCTTCAAGAAAATGCGTTGACTCCGAAGTTGTACCCAGAAGGAGGTCCCTAAGCGGCTGGGGAGGTTCGTCTAAAGAAGAGAGTTTGATTTTGCCCCCAGAGCAACAAAGCCCAGGTTGCTCACCGGTCCACTTTTTTTGCGTTGCAAAAAGTGCAAACTTTATCCATGGCCCCTATTTGTACGTCTCTCCTAGCGGAATAGTTGACAGTGCAGTCATAATTGTATGCGGCATTTGACCAAAATGACGCAGACGGCGAATTTACGCCATTCAAAGAAGCTCGAAGTTGCTAATGTTTTTCGAGAGCCGTTGACGGCGTACTTCAGAGTTTTCTGCAGCCCTGGCAGACGCAGTAGAGCGGCATTTCTAACACGACGAACAGTGGTTGGTGCAGGGCTTTCTAGGGCTCTGGCAGACACAGTAGAGCAGGCATTACTAATGCGATGAACAGTGGTCTGTGCAGGGCTTTCTAGGGCTCTAGCAGATGCAGTGGAGAGGGCATTTCTAAAGCGACGAACAGTGGTCTGTGCAGGGCTTTCTAAGGCTCTGGCAGACGCGGTGGATAGGGCATTTCTAAAGCGACGATGAGCGGTTTCTTGGGGTTGTTCCGAAGCTCTAGAGGCGGCTGTAGCCCTAGTATTCCTTAGACGACGTGAAGTTGTTTGTTCGGGGCTTTCTAAACCCCTGGAGCAAGCTTTGGCGGTGGCATCACGCAAACGACGAAGGGTTTTTTGTGTGCTGGGGACTGTGAAGCCCTCAACCTAGCCACGCGTCCTGTGAATTCTGAAGTGAACGTTCTTCAACTGAAAGCCTGGCGCGGCGTGCAGACATGGTTGAAGCCGCTGAAGCCAACCTTTCAGTCCGCGCAGCGGCGCTTTCCGTAGATAAGCGAGCAGCAGCTGAGCTCGAGGCCATCCGTGAAAGACGCAAAGAAGTCTGTTCAGGGGTTTCACTCGCCCTCGCTGCTCTAGCAGCGGAGGCAGCTGCCGTGCGCCGTCCCAAAAGTTTCCTCCTTTTAGGTGGCATCCAAACAGTAAAAACGTCAAAGAGGGTAAATCTTAAAAAGAGATTCTGACAAATCCAAAACGAAAAAACGTGCACTGCTAACGTAGACACAAAAAGGGAAACACCCAGTAAAATGAGTTCAGATGTTACTAAAGGGGAACTCGAAACTAAAAAAGTGGAAATTTAAAAAGGTAAACCAAGGGTAAATCCAAAAGGAAATGGGTTTTTAGTACAATTGGCTAACGTGTGTGGGGTGGGGTTGGAACTATAAAACAAAAAAGCAGCTAGAACACGTAATCAACAACTTGCGGTGTCCGAAGTAGGCGAATAAAGTAAGCCAAGCGCGTGCACGCGGGCAACAATAAACGCAAAAGTGTGAAAGCACGCCCGAGTCACACAATAGAGGTGGTTGACCTTGAGCGCACTTACACATAAGCTGACGCGCGATCACGCGGGCGCTATAACGTGTGAGAAATCCTGCGCGATGATTGGACAGGCCCCAAGGTCAAACCTGGGTGAAAGCGACCAATGGGCTTGCAGCAGTCTCGGTATCGACACGCGGACTTTTTGGTTGTTACATGCAGCTGTTTAATGTCTCTTCAAAATTGCCAATTTTGTTACAAAAAAATTGATCCGCGTTTACAGCTACGGTTATTTTTTTCGAAAAATTTTGAAATTTGACACACATAAAGGCGATAGTAAGCCGCAAGTGTTGTCGTAAAATTTCATTTGAATCAAACCAAAACTGTACATACTGTGCCAGTGAATGTGTGTTCAGAGGGCCTAAAATCCTGTCCCCACTTGGTACCCCAACTTTATAAATTTTATGGTTCCCATGGTCAAATGCGGCTTTTCTATGACAGTCTTGCAAACAATTTGGTACTTGTTAGATAGCCAATCGTATGTTTTTCTTTTTCTCTTATTCTTTCGCACTCAGTAAACCCTTGCATCTTAGGGGCTTTATTTCCTTGCTTGCAGTGAAATGATAAAAATGAAATCTACCTCTGTATAGGTCTAGCAAATATACATTGTGCAACTTTGATAGTATCTGGCTGTAGGAAGCCAATAATTACCCACAAAACAAAAAATATCTGAGGAGAAACTGGAAGAATATAAATTCATTTATTATTTTCTAGAAGGAGAGCATGCTAACAAAGTGTAGAAATGTGTTATGTGGCTTCTTTCCAACCGTGTAAAGGAAAGATAGACATTACCAAAGCTGTCTTTACTTACAAGTCTAGCACATCATATGGCATTAAGCATATGTCTACCCATGCATCTGCAATGAATCATCTCTTAGTGATGACTGTCCTTTCTATCTAGAGGCTTTCGTTAATTGGTCACAAATGCAGTGTATACTAATTGGTGAAGACGAAGGCAAGTTAACCCAACAACAAAATTGAATTTCATCCTGAGAACTCCACTTTTACTGACTCTGATCCAAATTAATATCACCTTATTAATTTTTCAACTGGTCGTCTTTTTTGGGGGGTGGGGGGTAATTTTAGTTGTTTTTTATTGCAACACTTTCATTATATGATTGTCAGTAAGTTCTAGCAAGACTTGAACTTGTATCCTTTTCCTTGGAAAACCTGTCTTGACACAACACGGATTTACTGATGAGTCTATGGAGAACTTTTGGTTGTAATTATTCAAATCACATTTTTTTATCACTATTTCTTATTTTCTTCAATCACCTCGTACATCAACATTTTTTTAAATACTGTAGTAGTATTAATAGTAATAGTTTTAAAAAATACTCCTCCTCCAAATATAGAAACAGGAATAAGATGAAAGAAATGCTTGTCAAAAATAAATGATAATTGATAATGATTTATCTAATTTGAACATTGTTTTATCTAACAAGTACTAATGTAATAAAAAGCAAAAAAATAGATTTTTCTTTTTTTAACGTCATGTCTATTCATGCCATAGACAATCCTAACTCTACACAGATTCCTTTTCTTTATTGTCTGGGAATTGTTATGTCTTCTTGGGGGGATGATAATGGAATGGTTTCCCATTGCCTTCTCCACATATACTTTTGCTTTATTTGTTATTACTTCTTGGGGGGATGATAATGGAATGGTTTCCTGTTGCCTTCTCAGCAGTTAAGAATTCAAAGTTTTCCTTCTCTTGGGCTGGTTTCCACTCAAGGCCCAGTCTACCTTGCTATTTAACCTATAGAAGAGATGTATTCATGCTTTCTTCAAGGATATTTGTATGAAAGTGAATGCAACAGACTAGCCCAAAATTTGAACTCCATTTGCCAATTCCACATTCTACATTGATATCTGTCACACTATCCTCACATCTGTAGAAATAGATACTGATTAAAAATTGATGATAATTGACATGGTTTCAACTTAGAAATTCAATTATTATTTCATCTAACACTACTAGTGTGATAAAAAGTAACAGAAGTTAATATGAAAAAACAAATAGTCACAAATTTATAATAAACAACATTATTTTTGTTTTCTTAAAAACAAATGCTTGTCTTATTGTTTCCATGGTAGTTTTTCAGTCTATAAATTCTGAGTTGATGTATGTATGCCTTGTGAAGCCAATCTCTTCCAGATGTTGAACATATGTCTGGTAGCAATGAATAATTACTAGTTTTGTATCTGCCATGTGACATTATCTCACCAAAAGTCAATCCATCTTTTTGGTGTCTGCTAGCGGGCATCAAATACCCTAGGAGATAAATTATATAATGGAAAAATACTCTTTTGCATTAACCAGACACACTTAACTTTGCAAGGCATTTCAACCGTCTCAAATAACTATGATTGACTTGGTTATCAGATAACTCTTTCCAATGAATGACACAGATCTTTCATTTTTTAAAATTTTTTTCTTTCTAACACAAACCTATAGTGTTTGATATTTTTATTCACTGCTATCAAAGAACATTTAATGAACAACATTTCTTGACAATATCATTAGATAATATTCTGTATCTTATCAAGTACTGTAAGACATATGCGTTTCTAAGAGTATTTGAGAGACTACATCTCACTGCAGCTTATCCAAGCTTCATAACAGTCCATTTTGAGCTTTCATAGATGTCTCCTTTATCATAAATGCTAGCATATTGGATGCATTATAATATTCACAATTAATTTTTAATATATATCTTATATGACAACAACTATGTTACATCTTACCAGCAGGATTCAGCCAGTGTGAGGCCTGTAGCATATGTTATAAACAGAGCATAGATTAAAAAACATATATAAATCATAAATTATTTATTAGCCTAGTGACAGAGCTTGTAAAACAGGTAAATATTTAACTTCTATCAACACAAACAAACCCAGAAAATATGAGGAAAATGACCCTAAAGAGATAAAATAGATTTAACAACCTCAATATAATGTAAGTTGAAATAATGGTGCCAACATATAAACATTATTTAATCCAGTACTGCTTACCAGTTATTAATGCCTTGAGAACTGTAATTTAAACAAAGAATAGTTTTGAAAACTGTATTATTTGCAGTGTATTATTGTATTATTTGCAGATTAAAGTAGTCCCTTCTCAATTAAACATGGGGAGATATTCCAAAAATTCCATTGTATGCATAAGATCTTGGATATTGACAAATATATATATATATATATATATATATATATATATATATATATATATATATATATAGGAGGGTTGGCTGAAAAGTTCATAGATTGACCAAGATAGTCTCATGGAATGTGACTAAGCTAAGCAAGGTTTATTTTTCAACAAAGTCTCTCTTGTGATTCATGCACTTCTTCCATTGGTGTTGCAGTGATTGAATCCCATTGGTGAAGAAGCTTTCATCCTGTTTTTCAAAAAAGGTCATCAACACTGTGATACTGGTTCCCAAGTTTTTTTTTTTTTTCATGTTGGGGAAGTAATAACAATCAGATGGGGCCAAATCAAGTTAATCAACCAACTGATAAAACAAGACCCTTTTTATCAGTTTTTTCTGGGTGTCTTGTCTTGATAGTCTTATGTAACTACCTCTGCAAGTTGGCATAGTACTCTCTATTTGTTATATAGGAATAAAGTGTTGCTGCCAATACTGGAGTTTGAACACAGATCACCAGAGAGAAAACACAGGCAGTCCCATTTTGAATAAGTAGATCATGTGATGGTAAAGGAAATGTATATATGGGAATTAGCATGGTATCTAAGTGATCACTATACAGATTAATATTTAGTGGCTACTTTTCAAGCGAGTATTATCAGTACTATTAGTGTGAGTGTTAATCGAAGGTGTTTGACACCAGTATTGTTCAACGGCATTACTACAATTGTATCTGTGATTACAAAGTCTCTACTACAATGAGCATTATGAAAGTGGCAACGAGTGTTCATTGACATCAAAAAACCATTGATGGTGTGGCTCTTTTGAAGATAGTCAATAAACACAGTGTCTTTTACATCTCCAAAATCTGAGGCCATCACCTTCCCTGCAGATAAAATGACCTTGGCCTTCTTTGGAGAAAGTGTGGAGGGATATTTCCACTGTATGGGTTGTCTCTTTGTCTCTGGCTTAAATTTGATGAACCCAACAATCATCCTGGGTTAGGAAATGTTCATTGAAAACCATCTGGATTTGACTCAAACAACGTCAGATTTTTTTTGTAATGCGATCAGCCTGAGTTGCTTTTGAGCAGGTGCCAAAAGATGTGGCACCCACAGAGCAGAAACCTTCGTTATGACAATTTCATTTTGTAGTATATTCACATCTCTCTCATGGGATATGCTAATAGCACTGGTTATTTGATTTATAGTCAGTTGTCTGTCATCAGTCACCATGTAGTGAACACAATATTTTCCTTAGTGATGGTATTTGCAGGATATCTAGACCTTAGGTTATCTTCAAAAATCTGCCTCTCCTAAATTCTGTTGCCTATTTTTGAACTCTTGATAAAACTGGATCATCCTTCCCTAATGTAACAACCATGTCAGCCTGATTGTCCTTAGAGGCTAATCCCTTTTTCTGCAGGTACTTTATAATACTACAATGTCAAAGTTTGTGTATTTTCAAGAGAAGTCACTACTAGTTACTTTTGAAGTCTTCTTTGAACAATCAGATGTCAGTTTACCTCAAAAGAAACAATGCAGTTATTAATAAGAGCAGTTGAAATTAATGCATCCAAGATTTCTAGTGTCACATCTTCATAGTCAGCCTATTAACTTTTCAGCCCACCAATGTTTTTTACTTTATACATACATACATACATACATACATACATACATATGCATCTCAAAAAATTAGAATATTTTTTAAAGTTATTTCAGAAAGTAAATATTGTAACTTATTTTATGTAAACTAAAATGTTGCAAGCAGTTTTTCTTTTAATTTTCATAATTATGGCTTGCAGCTCAAAAAAATAGAAAAATATCTCAGAAGTTTAGGAATATTCCATTTCAATTTTCAGTAAATCCTTGTTTATGCTGTATAAATACCATGAATCTTGTGGTTTGGTCCAGTCAACACAAACACAAGAAAGACTTCTGACTTAAGAATTGTCCAGAAAACACTGACTGGCATGCTCCTTGTGGCAGATATACCATAGAAGCAAAGTCATCACTGAAAGGTCTGGCTGGCTGTAAAGTGCTACATCAAAGTATATTCATTGAAAATTATCTGTAATTAAAAAATGTGATTGGAAGAGGGATGATTACAGCCTTCCATGGATTGTCAAGCAAAGTCAGTTCAAGAACTTGGGGATGGAGTGAATTGAGGCTGTGGTTAGAACATCAACACACAGCCATACCTAGGAAATGGGTTACAAGTTTTTCATTACTCTTGCAAAGCCACTCCTGGACCAGAGACAGTGTCAGAAACAACTTACCTAGATTAAGAAGGAAAAGAACTGGACCATTGTACAGTGGTTAAAAATCCTTTTTCAGTTAAAAATAAATTTTACATTTCATTTAGAAATCAAAGTCTTAAAGTTTGAAAGAAGAGTGATGAATTACTTGAAGGCCAGTGTGAACTTTTCCCAGTCAGTGATGATTTGGGTTGCCATGACATCCACTGGTGTTGGCTGTCTGTGTTTTATCAAGTCCAAAGTCAAGTCAATGCAGTAATCTACCATGAGATTTTAGAGCATCTCATGCTTCTATCTACTGACAGGCATTATGGAGACATGGATTTCCTTTTCCAATAGAACTTGGCATCTGTCTACAATACCAAAACTACTAGGCACTGGTTTGCTGACCATAGTATTATTGTTCTTGATTGGCCAGCCAACTGGCCTGAGCTGAACACTATAGGAAATGAAAAGAACATTGTCAAGAGGAAAACAAAAGACTCCAGACTCAACAATACAAAAAAGCCAAACATCATTATCTTGTTAGTGTAATACCTCAGCAGTGTCACTGGTTGATTGCCTCCATACTAAGCTGAATAGATACAGTAATTCATGCAGAAGGAACTCCAAACAAGTATTGAGTGTATAAATTAACATTCTTTTTAGAAATTTTACATTTCTTTATTAAAAATGCTTTCCTTTTTTATTGATCTTATGCAATATTCTAATATTTTGAGATAGTGATATTTTTTGTCATGAGTTGTAATAATCAATAAAAAAAATGCCCTGAAATATTTCACTTTATGTCTAAGGAATCTAGAATATAAGAAAGTTTCACTTTTTGAATTAAATTACAGACAAAAAATTAATTTTTCATGATATTTTAATTTTTTGTGATGTGCCTAATGATAAAGTTTAATTTTTTTGTGATGCACTTATAATAAAGTTTAACTTATAAATTAGACAAAATAAATGAGGATTAACAATAACTAATACTAGAGTAATTCTAACAATATATGTTAACAAAAATTATGATGTTGACAAGATTTGTTCTTACTGGAGATCTTAGCAATTTCAACATACAATTTTTCTTTCTTTATTACGTCAAGAATTTTCAACATTTTATATTTAGAGGAAATATTCAACAGCTAGAATAATGGTGTTTGGGTCCATGGCTTCTGCCAAACTCGGCTAAACTTAAGAAATATCTATTATGTATATTATTACAAATACCCAGTCTATAAATATTAAAGTTTTCAAAAATATTTTAAGGATATCTCAATGTTGTCAGTTTTTTTAAGGCAGAGAACTGACATATTGATGGCATAAACATCCTCTTTACTAATTCTATAATTTTTGCTGCAGATTATATGTTTATTTTATTGTTTTAGCAAAACTAATTCTGTTGTAACTTAACAAAATAAATTTTCTAAATTTCATTTAGACATAGTGCTGACAGAATATATTGTAAAATCTAGACACAAGCTAAGATATATATTTCCCCAAACTCTAAATAAAACTTGCATCAATACATTATCTCCCATTGGCACCCCACAGCTCCTCTCAGCAATTAGTCTACCCCAACCACCCCAAAATAAGACTCCCATTAGTATATTATTTATCTCCTGCTGGTTGCCTCCAACTCCCCTCTATTCCTACCTACCCAAATAAGACTTCCATGAGTACATTATTTATCTCCTGCTGGTTGCCTCCAACTCCCCTCTATTCCTACCTACCCAAATAAGACTTCCATGAGTACATTATTTATCTCCCACCAGCTTTCCTTGGCTCCTCTTGGCAAATCTTTCTCCTCAACAATCTCTTCAGATGTCAGTAAATTTCCAGTGTATACATACATATGTATGTATGTGTGTGTGTGTGTGTGTGTGTGAACATCAAATGAGAGCCATTGATCAAGGAAAGAAAAATAGACATTAGATTTAAGGCTCCAAAAATTCTACCTGATTGTCCAATGTAACATGGTCTGGTAACATATGAAAGGGCATTAGTGTGAGGCAAGCAACCTTGGCCAAAATTTGAACATGCTTCACTGATTCCATTTCCTGTACTAGTAACTGATACGTCTCCTATCTTCTGTCGTCCTTTTAATAAGAACAGAAAAGAAAATTAAAATTAGTTTCAGATGAGATAAAAAAAGCAGTGTGTCAAGGAGATGTGAATGCATAATGCTTAAAAACTAAGTGAATGTCAAGTTATGTTTTCTTTTTTCTTTTAATAAGTGTCAGAAATGTCTAAAATAGATAAATGGAAAGATCTAAAGGGTGATAAAAAATAAAAAAATAAATATTCAGATGGATTTTTAGAACTGGTAGAATGAGGAACCATACAAAATATATCCCCAATAATTATTCAGTTTCTTCAAAGAACAACAATCACAAAATATAAAGGAAGCAAATCTCTAAAGTTCTTGAGCTTTTCTGGAATTCACTTGTAAAATATAATTTCACTTGTGTGGTCTGTTTTTATAATCTTTCTTAAGACTGTTTTTGTATTAAATTTCAGGAAGTGTACAATAACTTTGGAATGCCAATGAGATATCTCTGGAATTTTTTTTCAAGAAACAACAACTCAATAAAGGCTTGAGTCTCTCTGGTCTTATTAATAAATGTTGGTCACACAATTTTCACTCCTCCTCTGTTTTTTTTTCCTTTAATAAAAAAGAATCAAGAGTGATTTCTTTATAGTAAAGCTTCAAGTTTACAAAAGGTACATATAAAAATATTGTTTGCATAACAATTTGAAAGTAGTAAAAGTCAATGTTGAAATGTTTAGTATTGTAAAGAATTTAATAATGTTTAGTATTGTAAAGAATTTAATAATGTTTAGTATTGTAAAAATTGCTATTTATAACTTCATTATAACATTTGCATCTTCTTATGTTGTCTTAAAAAAAAAAGGCAACAAAAACATTTACAAGTTACTTTATATTTTGAAATTTTAATGTGGAAATGGATTCCTGATTTTTTTTTTTTTTAGCTTTTTATGTTGATTGTAGATTGGATGATTGTAAGTAAAAAAAAAAAAACTGCAAATTATAAATATTTGTCAAATGTTTCTTGAAAAAATTTATAAGATACTTTGGATTTCTACAGATTTGAGTTTTCTTTAAATATTTAAAATTTAAATAAATTTTTAAAAGATTTTATTTTCAAGTCATTGAAGGCAAATTTCTTAAGTTTTACACATTTTAAATATATATTAAGTTTTTTTTTTATTAGTCCCCACCAATGTTTAACATCTATTTTAATTTTTTATTGCCATCAGCTGCTGTGTTTCTTTAATCCTTAATTTTGTCTATCATCTCAAATCTTTATGAAAATTCAGAAGTCTCATTATTTCTAAAAAAAAAAACAGTAATGGATTCTTTATTTATTAATCTGATTGATTTTATCATTTAAATATTATCTTTAGTGGATACACATATTTGAGTAGACACACTTTTTTATATTATTAAACAGTGTATTATTGTCTACTAGGCTGAATATTTTATTAATGTTTGATTGGCAATACGTCCTTTTGTAGCTGAGTTGGTATAAACATATCAGATCTAACAATGGTTTCCCCTGACAAGGTTTGTATCTTGCTGGAGGGTGCATATTTTTTCTTTAATAAAATTTCTTGACTATTCACGCTGGTAGATGATAATAAATACGCCATTTAAAAAAAAAAACAGAGCATCTATTCAAATATGTGTATTCATTAAAAATAAGAAATAAGTAAAAGATAAAATCTAGGAATCATGGAAACAGCATGGAAGCCAAAATGCTTGGATGTTGAAAAACTCCTTGTTCAACAGCTGCCAGAGACTACACCATTGGCTTTGATGTAATGATTTGTCAGAAAGAGCCTTTATACAACATTACTGGGAATATGAGTCATATAGTATGCAAACTCACTAAATGGCAACTGTGGAGTTATGAGTAACTCTGCAGGAGAGTGTCTGTTCATACGAACTATCCTACTAAACTATATAGATGATTACCAGGAAAGAATACCAAACAAATACCAATGGATTTGTAACTCCTATTTTCTCTTGAGTTGTATAAGTCCCAGTGTATTTGAGTATATCACAAGGATGTACAGACTTCAATCATGGCTATAAGAAAATTGGATGGGCTTTATTTATTAAAATGACCCAATTATTTAGGTGTTCAAAGGCACCTGTTGGCCACAAGACAACAGAAGCCAGGAGAGTCTCTGGATGAATTTTTCAGAGAACTAGAAAGACTGAAAAGAAACTGCAATTTCAAAGACCATACTGAGGATGCAATAACAAAGCTATGAGAGACGTCTTTATTTCAGGCTTAAGTTTGCATTCCATATGGCAGCATCTCTTTAGAAAATAAAACCCTAGATCTATAAACAGCTTACACTCAAGCATCTGCACTGGACTTAGCACAAAGAAATAATGACTTATAAACTGTCCCAGAAGCACAAATGGCAGAGATAGTTGACTCAGACCCCCCCCAAGTTATGTGATGAATTTCTAGTCGAACCAGCAGTAGCCAAAACTTATCAAGCCAAACATAAATGCTTTTTTTGTGGATTTGCCTACCATTCATAGGACTGCTGTCCTGCTCATAGAGCTAATTGTAAAAAAATGTTCAAAGGAAGGACACTATGCTTGTGCATGTTGGTCCAGATCTTCCTTAACAGTAGTGGCTGGTTCTCATATACTGACCACGCTTGCTAACATACCACAGGAGCTCTATCCTGCAGCAACACATGTAGTGGTTAATAAAAAAAACTAAGTGCTCTACTCAATTCCTGTAGCACTGGTAGTTATATCAATGAAAGAGTCATGTGAGAACTGAACTTGGAAGTCCACCCATCCAGTAAGGGTATCACCATGGCCCAGGAAGCTTTAAACACTAACTCAACCCTTTTGCCTTAACGGTCAGTCATATGTTACCACCCATCTAGGTGTTTTGAAAGATTCATGTTCTGACCTTGATACTTGGTAAGGATTTTCTGCGTCATCAGAAAACAACATTCAAATATGGTGGGCCCCTGCCTGAATTAACTGTGGAGGGTAGTTATCTGGTTTGTGCATTAAATGCAGCAGAGATAGAAAAACCTTCACTGTTTCCCAATTTATCACCAAACTGTAAACCCATTGCTGTCAAGTGAAGGCACTTTAACCAAGAGTATCAGTCCTTCATCAATAAAGAAATTCGGAACCTGCTTTCTGAAGGCATAATCGAAGAAAGTGTTTCTCCATGGTAAGCCCAGCTGGTAGTGGTAAAGGACCCCACTCACTGTTATAAAAAATGAATGTGTATAGATTACTCACAAACGATAAATCTGTATACAGAACTGGACACTTATCCCCTACCAAGAATTTATAAAAAGATCAGTGACCTTGCTAGATATAGCATTTTTTCTACATTTGACCTTAAAAGTGCCTACCACCAGGTGCCGCTTAGAGTATTGGATAGAAAATACACTGCTTTTGAGGCAAATGGTCACTTGTTCCAGTTCTGCAGAATTCTCTTTGGAGTCAAAAACAGGGCTGCTTCATTTCAGAGAACTATAGACAAAATAATAAAGAAAATCTACACAGTGCTTTCTCTTCCATTGATGACATTACTATTGCAGGATGCATACAGATGGAACACAACCAAAATATGAAAAGGTTCCTGGAGGTGATGGCAAAAGCCAAAATTACCCTCAATAAATCGAAATCTGTGACTTCAGTACCTTCCATCAATATTTTAGGATACCATGTCGACAATGGAGTCATTAAGCCTGACCCAGAAAGACTTTGCCCATTAAAAGAACTACCACCTCCAGAAAACTTGAAATCAGTAAAAAGGGTGCATTGGGTTTGTTCATGTATTATGTGAAATGGATACATAATTTTTCTTATAAAATTCAACCTTTTAGCAAAAAATAACAAATTCCCACTTGAGAAAAAGTCACTTAAAGCTTTTGATCAATTAAAAAAAGGACTGATGGAGGCCACACTAAAACCAATAGACAAAAGTTTACCTTTCAAGGTGGAATGTGATGCATCAGATGTGGCTATTTCTGCAACCCTTAGCCAAAGTGGACATCCAGTAGCATTCATGTCAAAAACACTACAGGGAAATGAATCAAAGTATCACATAATAGAGAAGGAGGTCATGAAAGTTATTGAGGCACGGTTCTTAAGTGGAGTCACTATTTCTCACGTCAACATTTTACCCTAATTACAGACCAAAGATCACTGGCCTTCATGTTTACCAACAAAAAGCATACTAAAATTAAGAATGCCAAGATTCAAGAATGGTGGTTAGAACTTTCAGCCTTTGACTACATGATAAAATATTGCCTGGCAAGGAGAACATAGTTCCCGATGCACTTAATCAAGCTTACGCTTGTTCAACTATTACCAGTTCTGCCCCTACTGACATTTACAATGGGCTATGCCACCCAGACTCTTACATTTCATTAGAAGGAAAAATCTTCCTTTTTCTATGGAGGAGGTAAAAAAAAAGGTGTGTGGAAATTAAACCTTGTTTCTATAACTTGCCAGAAAACACTCTTATCAAGGCAACCAGACTCATGGAATGACTAAGTATTGATTTTAAAGCACCTGTGCTTTCTGCCACATGCAACACATATTTACTGGTAGTAATTGACAAATACTCATGGTTTCCATTGATCTTCCCATGTCTAAACATGCACACTACCTCAGTAATCAAATCCTTAAATCTTTTGTTCAGCTTAGCTGGGATGCCCAGCAACATACACTCTGACAGAGGTGTGTCTTTCATATCTAAGGAATTGAGAGACTGCCTCTCGCAAAAAGGGGTCATGACAAGTAAAACCACTCCATATCATCCAACCAGGAATGCACAGGTTGAACAATTTAGTGGCACTATATGGAAGGCGATTCAGTTAGCTATTAGATCACAAAACATAGCTGAGAAGTACTGGGAATTGGGGCTTCCTGAAGTGCTACACTCTGTAAGATAATTGCTATGTACTTCTACAAATACAACTCCTCACAAGCATTTCTTTACATTCCCCTGTCAATCACCCCATAGTAGTTCTCTCCTATCCTGGTTAATGTCACCAGGTCCCATTTTATTAAGGAGGTTTGTAAGAAATAGTAAAACCGATCCTTATGTGGACCAAGTCAAACTCTTAGAAAGTAATCCAACTTATGCCAACATAAAGTATCCAGTATCCAGATGGAAGCATCCTGGAGTCTACTGTGGATCTGTTCATGATTTATACTGGGCAACCCTGCATCAATGATTTACAACTTTCTGTTGGTATTTTACTCCATTCTTCTTTGCATATTCTCTTTATGTCCAGGATGTTTTTCAGAGCTCTTTTATTAACCTAAATTTTTGATAAACACCACAAATTCTCTAATGGATTCAAGTCTGGATACTGTGATGGCCATTTGAATGTATTGACATTGTTTTCAATAAGACATTTTTTCTTAGATTTAGCCATATGTTTAGGGTCATTATCTTGTGGCAAAACCCATTCATTTGGGGGTCCAAGTTTTACTACTGACCCAAACAAATTAGAGGCCAAAACATCTTGGTATATTTTTGAATTCATTCTACAATCTATTATCTCTAAATTACCTGTACCTTAAACAGAAAAAAACATCCCCAAACCATGATATTGCCACCACCAAATTTCACCATAGGGATTGTGTTCAGTGCAAAGGCAGTGCTGTCTTTTCTCCAAATATGAGTCCTTGAAAATAATTCATTTTTTGCTTCATCTGTCCATAAAACATTTTCCCAAAACGATTCAGGTTTATTCTTATGCTCACAAACAAATTTTAACCGGGCATTCCTATGTTTCTTCAATAGTAGTGGAACTTTTCTTGGAGAACGCAATCTTAGTTGACTTCTATGAAGTTCATTGTTTATTGTTTGCTTCGTAACAATAATACCTGATGCTTTTAACTCTTCCTATATTTCTCTCAGAGTAGTCATTAGATTTCCTTGAATTTTGTGCTGAATTCTTCTCATTGATCTGGGATAAAACTTGATTTGTTCTCAACCGTTTTCACTTTTTTATACTTAGCAATAAAGGAACTAATAGTAGTAAATGGCATATTCAGGATATCTGCTATTTTCTAATGGCCTTTGTCTTCCTTCTAATGTTTGATGATCAATTCATTTTGTGAATTTGATTGTTCCTTGCCTTTCCCCATAATGATAATTATTGTGTATGATTTGAGTACAGAGATATCCTTATATAAGAAATGAATTGCAGAATATTCTAGAGTATTCTGTTAATAAGATAATTAGAAGATCTTACAAAGAATTATGTAAATAAAGTTAATTTGATATTAAAAGACATATTTTGTACAAATACTCTTTTGCCTCAAAATATTATCAATAGCACACAATTTCATTGATAATTGTTTTTTGCATATTGTAGCATTATGCAATGTTTTAGAAATATTGTAAGGATTTTAATTTTTTTCATAAGTTTTCATATGCGTGTGTGTGTTTGTGTTTTAACAATCAGGTCTATATAACCAAGAAAGAATAAATATGATATCTGTCTAGAAAATATTCAACTATTTAATAACAGGAAAAAAAAAAAAACTATCTTTGGTAATTGTGTCTTAGTCTTCTCTAAAGTGTTCCTCTTTGTATTTTGTAAATGTAGCTCAGCATCTTTCCACTATTAAAAATTTATTTAATTCTTATACAGAAGTATATAATTACTGGTTACTCATATCTGAAAATGCCAGTTGCAGGTGCCTGCTCAGGCACATTTGTGTTTCTTCAACACCCACAGAGTAACTATTCTGAACAGATCTTAGTTTCAGTTTCTGGGAGAGAGCACATTATCTCGCATGATCAATAGTCTAAATAAAGCCAGCATGCACAAAACCATTGTTCATGATGACTTGTAACTTCATGTTAGCACAATCATCAATGGTTCCCAAATAATTCCGTCTACCCTATTTCACTCACAAGTCTTGTGTCAATCTGTGGTATGGTTTTCAGTCACTTTGGATCACCAACCAGGATTGATAACATCAAGAAGTCATCTTCCTGACAAATTGACCATGGTGAGATTTGAACCCTGGGTTTCATGGCTGGAAAGAAAATGTTCTAACTACTTGGCTGTGTGTCCATATATACACAAGTACTTACCCCAATATACAAACATCTGAAAAAAAAACTTAAATTCTACAAATAACTGTACTCTCATCCAAAAAACCTCAGATATTTTCTCAAATCTCTTCATTGCATTTCTTAACTCAATGGGTTTGTCTAACTGCTTCCCAAGTAATTTGCAACAGGTTGTTCTTATTTACATGGTAAATGTAGCAAAGAATAAACTCTGACCTGACCTGTTAGGAAAGGTAGGTGGTTTTTTTTTCCAAGAGAATTAGTAAAAAGTGAACATTACAGCTTAAATTAAAATCTGGATCATTGATTTCATTTCCATAAATTCACACATCTCATATACTTTCTACTCTCATCTAAATGAACTATGCAACCATTGCAATTAAAAGAACAATATTCAAATCAAAAAGATTTTAAATTTCATCATCATTGTTTTTTCCAATAGCTGTAGAAAGTACTCACTCCTAGTATTTAGTCAGTACTCATTGGGATACAAGAATTCTTCTTGACATCTAACTAAAATGACTTACTTTCTCATTCAGTTTTTTGGTCTTTCTGGGTTTTTCCCTCGCTAGATACCTACTGTTTAGAGCTCATGAGTATTTATATGAAGAAAGAATTAATAAATAATACAATATAGATTATTTTAAGGACAAGTAGTGTGCAGGTAACTTAATGGTTATTGATATAGAAAGTGGAATAATTAAACCAAGTTCTAATTCCAGCTTTTGCACAAATACCCTTGAGAAAGGCATGAATATTCCTTTTCCCTTCAGATATAGGACATATGGCGGGCTAAACTGAATTCTCTAGCCTTGAGTAGCAGCCAACCTAAGAGAAATCTAACTTCAAAACTCTGGAGAAGGCAACAGAAAACCACTCCAATATCTTTCCCAAGAAGTCATGGCAATTCCTTGATGATAAAGAAAAGGAATCCTTCTCTTTCTGGTTAGTTTGTCATCTACTGAACTTTGTATTTTTTCCATTTTGGGTCAATCTCTAGTTTTTCCATCTGTTTCTTTTTTCTGGTAATCATACTTGTACATTCAATGAATTCTTGGGGTGTTGGTACGTCAAAAATATCATACAATACTTGCATAGGTTCTTCCTTTCTTGTGGGCCTTTATTCAGTAAACCTTTTCTTCAAATGATTCTAATGCCTTTTGTGTTCCCATTTATTCCATATATATCATTTTTCCAATTTGGGACCTTATTGCGCCATCTTCCCTAATTTCTTTTCCATTTTTATATACTCTGATAAACACTTTTTTTGCCAAATTTGAAAAATTTTGTGTGCTTTTTGTTATTTGTTTTTATTCTTTTTTTGGCCTGGTAACAATTTGTCAAACACCGATTTAATTTTTCTTGTGCACATCAATTATGCCAGTGACATACCTGCTGGTGTATTAGGATTCAACATTATCCAGTAGACTCTCAAGAATTTTTTCTTCACTCACTTTTTCATTACTTGCTTTTTTCAAAGCTCTCTTAAATTTACCCACAAACTGTTCAGCTTGTCCATTTGACCTTGGGTGATACAGTAGAGTAGTTATATGTTTAACAGAACATTTTACAAAATTCTGTAAATTCATAAGCAGTGAATTGTGTACCATTATCTGAGACTATGGCATCCGGAATGCCATATCTTGCAGTTTGTGTAAAAAAATTAACTGTAATCATGGAAGTTAGATTTTTGCACTTACAAATTTCAGGTCATTTAGTAAAGCTATCCACTACCACAAGATAATGTGATCTGTTTATTGAACCTGCGAAATCTATATGCAGTCTTGTCCATAGAGTATCTGTCTCAAGGTTGTAATTTCGTGGTAGGTGCTTTTGCTGCCAGAGCACAACTTCTGCAAGCTTTTACTAATTTTTCAGTGTCTTGATCAATTTTGGTCCCATATACATAGCTTCTAATAAGAGATTTCATCTATGAAATTCATTTAATATCCGCTTTTGCAATATGATAGGTATTACTATTCTTTGTGCAAATGTCAGTACTCCATCGTATAGCAAGTAAGCGTTCAAGTCTAGAATGTATTCTAAAAGTTGTCTATCTTTTTTACTTTTTAGTGTTTTTTTATTTTTCATTTTTGAAATAAACATGACTTGTTCTGCTTTTACTTTTAATTCCTCCTGGGTAACTGGTAATTTGCGTACTACATTGCATAATATATTTTTAATTTCTGTTTCACTTTTTAATACTGCAATAACTTTGTCCTCAAATGGTTCATTATTTTTGGGTATCAATCTTGATAAACCACAGTATGTCTTGATTTTTTGGACAGTTGGTATTCCATCCTGAAGTTATAATTCAATAAAATGGTATCCCAGCACTGTAATCTATTTGCTGTATGTGTAAGAATTACATTTTTTTTTTTACATAAATTGATAATAGAGGTTAGGTGGTTCGTCTGTAAACAAAAACTCCTTTCATGTATAAATTTGTGAAATTTTTTCACTGTAGATATTATTGCTAATACTTCTTTTACGATCTGTTTTTTTTCTGCTGGTAGTAGCAAACGCAAAGAATGTGCAACAGCTTTTATGTTACTGTCATCATATTTATGTAGAATTACTGCTCCTATACCATAGTCACTATCATCTGTAGCCAATATGATTTCTGCTTTTTGAATCATAGTACACTAATGATATTGATGTTAGTATCTTTTTTTGATTTCTTCAAATGCCTTCTGACATTTATTAGTCTAGTTCCATTTTACACCTTTTTTTTTTTTTTTAAGCAAATTGCTCATTAGATCTCTCAAATTCTGCATATTGGATATATAGATTTCATAATAATTTGTTAGTCCTAGAAATGCTTGTAACCTAGTAATGTTTGTTGGAAGAGGCATATTCTTAATTGTGCTCAATGGATCTGGTTGATGACCATTTTTGTCAATGATTTGTCTTAGGCAAAAACAATTTGCATTTTTCCTCACTGAGTTTGAACCCGTATTCTCATATTTTCTTCAAAAACTCATTTCACATGCTCAATATGTTGTTCCTTAGATACACTTTTAGTTAATATGTCATCCAGATAAGCAACTGCAAAATCACAATCTGCAAACATAGTATCCATAGCTTGTTGAAATGTAGCTGGAGCTACTTTTACCTAAAAGAAAGTTGGTTAAACTTATAAAATCCTTTGTGCATATTTATAGTTATTAACTCTGAACATTCTTCTTCGACCTCTATTTGCAAATACACTACAGAAAGATCCAGCTCTGAAAAAAATTTTCCACCTTTTAAATTTGCAAAAATTTCCTCTGGACTTGGGAGACAGATTCACAGGAACAAGGCATTAGTGAATCTGTGTCTCATCTGAAAAGGAGTTAAGGCTAGTGATGAACCATTGGGACCTTGAACAGTGAGGCAAATGAAGAAAACAGTAACCAGCGAGTAAATTCAAGCTCTCCCAGCTGGTATTTCAACCTTGAGTCGTTCCTTCTTGAGTTCTGTCTCCAAATCACACTAACTGCCTGTTCTTGCCGTCAACCGTGAACGTCCCTCGAAGAACTCTCCGACTCGGAAAAAAGTAGTTGTTTTTATAGTTGTTCATGTACCCATAATCCCTTGCGTCTTCATGTGATCCCATAATTCATTGCGTCCATGTCCCATAATGCATTGCATCGTTATTGCATAAAAATTCAATGCCAGTCCCCCCTCATTCTTTTACGTTATCTGGCCGAGGATGGATTACGGCAGAGCGGTAAGTGCTTTTTTCTCTCCCTCATTTCAACTGCAGTAGCTTTACATGCTAAGCAAATATGGGCTCTTTTTTGGCGGGGGCAAGGCAAGTCGCGACCAGTTGTGCTCGTCCCAGGTTCTGTCTCATGTCCGCCACAAACAGCTAACCAACAACTGACTGAAGCTCTAAGTTAACACAATTGGAACAATATAATACTATCCATGTTTATATATAAGGAAGGTGAGAGAGAGAGTAAAGGAGGTTATTATCAAATTTGGTTGTTGCTTGCATTTGTCAATATCTTATTCTTACAGTTTCATTTCTCAAGGCATTTTTATGTTGTCGGTGTTGTTTTTTTTATATTGTGTAAGTTGCTTTTAACATTTTGTTTGACTTTTCAGATGAATGTGAATGAATCTTACCTGTTTTGTCACTTTTATATTTATGAGCTGTGAGTTTTTAAAATACAGACCCACTAAAGATAAGTCAATTTTGCTAGCAACCATTTCAGGAAAGAAAAATTCTCATTTATTTAAGTGTTACTTTATACACACACACACACACACACACACACATATATATATATATATATATATATATATATATATATAATGGTTGGTTACTTGTTTCCAAATATGCTTGTCTTCTAGGGGCTGATGGATAATCCCTGTTGCAGATGCCTGCTCAGGCACATGTGTGTTTCCAGAACCAATCTGTGATTAATACTGCAATTATGTTTAGTGGTCTTTAGTTACATTTTTCTGGGAGAAGGTGCATATACTCAAACCTTTGGTCAAGATGACTTGTGACTTCACATGAATCCTGTAAAACTCTTTAGGGCCATAGGGGTACCATATGCACTACAGCTGTAGCAGGAGTAGCATTTCTTAGGTAACATAGCCTGCTAGAACCCAACACTCTCCAGACTGTTTTGAATTCAGTTTTCCTTCTTCTAGACTGGTTGCCATCCAAAGCTATAGGACCCAGTCTGTTCTGCTATTTAACCATAGCTGGGAGTAGAAGAGATAGATTCATACCTTTCCTGAGGGTATAAACATGTCAGTGAATGTAATGAACTCAACTGAATTCAGAAATCAGCTACTCTGATTCTGAGCTGTAATCCATTTTAATACAACTATCAATAACACTTCTTAACAGTTTTGGCTATCCAATTTCATTCACAAGGATTAGGTTAACCCTTGTAGTGTGGTTTTCAGGCAATTCACAATCAATCATGTCCCACAGGTTAATATTATCAACACATCACCTCCTTGACAAATTGAATGTAGTGAGATTCAAACCCTTGCGCGTATATATATATATATATATATGCGCGCAACACTTTTTCATTTAAGCATGTCTGATTAAACAAAATAGATATATTGTGTTTGTTTATTTTCACTAATATCCTTTTGTAATTATTTAAAGTGAAAATCCTAAAAACTCATAAATACTAATATATCCCCCACAGATTCCAGTAAAAAAAATGAAATTAATTACATACAATACTAAATTCAATACAACCAACTTAATCCCCCATAATAACTCCTCCCCACCAGTTGACATATTGCAGAAAACCAACACTATATATCAATTTAAATGTCCCTAGGGAGATTGCATCTCTGACAAAAAGGCTAATGTATATGTTGTTCATACTACAATAAAGTTATCAAGACAGATCACTTTACATATGCATGATTCATCATCCATTGCACAACATCTGCAAAAACATTCCTGTCTACATTCAAAATTTAGAAGAATATTAGTCAACAATACCTGTATACATCACCAAAAATATAATTAACAGAAACTACAAATTCTCAAAGCCGTCTTTATTAAAAAACTGAAAACCGACACTAATTAATTATGAATATAGTACAAATGTTCTGAAATGCTTATAGTATATAACTCTTTAGAAATATCTATGTTAAAACCAAACAGTTTTTTAAAAAAAAGCAAACTATAACCTCCTAATGAATTCAAGTCTTAATCAAGTTACCTCCTTAACATTAAAATGTTTGCAATATGGAAAATTTTTAAAAAATCACCATTTAGGAAATTGCACATTTTACCTGTCAATTAAACAACCCACATAACAGTCATGAAGTCCAAAATGTTATCAAAAGACGCAAGAAAGAAATAGAGAATCACCAAAATGGAGAAAGCTATAAATCTGTAGCCATTTCATTAAATCTATAGCCATTTCATTAAAGGTACAAAAAGTGGCATCTGTAGTCAGAAGAATCATGCGTTCCTCTAAGATGGCAACAAAAACCTAATCCAAAATGTTAAAGCATGCTAAAGCCACCCTGTCACTCTTGAAAACCTGAAAAAATCTTTCCATGATTTGCAGCATACAAATCCACAAGGAAGTTCTTTGGGTGGGGGACAAGAAAGAAGCCACTTTTGAAGAAAAAACACCTTAAAAGTTCATGTAAATTATGCTAGTAAACATCTAAATGATTCTTCAGCAAGTATGTTTGGTGCTGACTCAGCAGCTGATGATCTGGCCCACATCATACCAGCAGTAAAACATAGTGACAGTACCATAATACTATGGCTGTTTCTCTTTTCAACCTTGAGAGCTTATCTGTCTGCAAGGTACTATGGTAATGGTAATATTAGCTGTTTCCTTATAAGGAAATATGTAGCATCCATTATCTGAGCAGCCAGTACTACTTTCTGTTGAAATTTATCAAATCTTTCTATTAAAATAATTTTTTAGGAAAACAGCTTTCTCAAATCCAGTTGCTGTTATCGACCTTTCCAGTATTGATGGGGGTTCCCTTCCTAACCTTTTACTTAAAATAGTGTGGAATATCAACATCTTGATTATGTCAGTATTTTCTCTTCAAATTACATCAAATGATTATTTTCTCTTTGAGCTACATCAAGTGACATCCATTTTAGTCGTTGCTGTTGTTGAAAGTCCTTGTGATTCTGTAGTGCCAGTTCACAATTTTTGCAAAAGTGTTGCCTTTGTCAATATCCGTAGTTTTCACTCACTCAAAGCCATTTTTAACTATTGATCTTAAGAAATACAGCTGACAGATATTTCTTAACTGGTTTTGGCCTATGCATTGCATCCATCTGAAAGTTTGGATCTGACAAGGCTATTCAAGAACATAACTTGAGTTTTCAGGTTAATGGTTTGGTTTTGTAGCAATTTGCATTGTTGGACAAAACTAGCTCTAGTGCAACATATTCTATGTTCAATTTCCTTTTCTCCTATACTAAATTTGTTATAACTGATCCATGCATAAAGGTATTTGAATTGTTTATTATTTACTAATTCCATATCCTGAATTGGACAGTGCCAAATTCATATAAGTTTTGGAAGAAAGCCTCTTCAAGTTTTTTGGGAAGAATTTTACATTTTTTCAGGAAAACAATCCCAAACATACCTGCTGAATGACTCAAGAATGGTTTTGGAAGAAAATGTGAAAATTTTAGACTGACCAAAACAGAGTCGAAATTTAGAAACTGACTATCATTAATACACCTGAAGCATTGATGCAAAAAAAAAATAAGTGGGTTAAAGTATACATGGAATTATGCACAAAACTTGACACATGCTATCCAAAGCAGTTGGAAATAGTTACAGGTGGTAAAAGCAACTGTTATAAAGTACTGACCTTAACATATGATCTCAGTGGGAAGTTTTTTGTAATTTTAATAAAAAAAATAACCTGTAGACTAAAGTTAGTAATTCTTGTAATGGTATTCAAACTAAACTCAGTCTATAAATTTATATGCATGTCATCAGATTATTTAACTGATTACCTTCTGGTGTCAGTTTAAACCGGCATTTATTCCCTGTATATCTAAAATATAATTTTGAAAAATGGAAATTTCACTGAAAAATGTTTGAAAATTTCCAAGTTTACATCACAAATATAGAAAATATGAAGCAAAATGGTTGCAACATATGGGTAAAGGGTGTCAGTTTAAACTGACACCAGGATATTTTTCATGCAATTTGAATACTTTTGCAACTCACTGTATTGTAACATTGTGTCAAAAATTTTATGTAAGTCAATGTGACTTATAGAATTTTGGCATAGTGCATAAGTGTGTGTGTGTGTGTGTGTGTAGAAGTATGTTTGCCTAATTAGGGGCTTGTATTGCCCACATTCACAACTTGTATTGTCTTCTTTTTTTGTGACATCTAAAAAAAGAGCATGAAAGGCATTTCATTTTGGTTCCTGTTTTTGTCATTTTCTTGGTTGTCAAATAACAAAAACCTTTGATTAAGTAAAAGGAGTCCATCAAAGGACATATTTAGCTGAAAGAAAGTCTGATGATAATGTCTACAAAAGCGTTACAAACGTATTTTCCTGGTGGCTATTTCATTCTCTTGTCATTAGTCTTTCTATCATTTGTTTTTTATCATATTTTTATTTGTGCTATCTTATTCTATTTATCTTTCTTTCTTTCTCCATATCTATCTTTATTTTTTCTCTCTCTCTCTTTTTTCTCATTGTTTCTGCATATCTATCTTTCTTTTCCCATATCTCTCTTTGTTTCTCCATATCCATCTATCTCTTTATTTCTTCATCTTTGTTTCTCTGTATCTCTCTCTCTTTGTTTCCCTATATCTATGTTTCTCTCTCTCAATCATTGTTTCTCCATATCTTTCTTTCTTCATATCTATCAATCTTTGTTTCTCTATCTCTTTCTATCTTTGTTTCTCCATATATGTTTCCTCATATCTATGTATCTCTCTTTTTCCCCATATCTCTCTTTGTTTCTCCATATCTATCTATCTATCTATCTATCTATCTATCTATCTATCTATCTATCTATCTATCTATCTATCTATCTTTGTTTCCACATATCTATCCTGAGAAGGTGCAATGAGTCACTCTGATGGATGGTAGCAAGTGGTCTCTCAGATGATTAATGTAGAGTTTACTTTTGGAGGCATTAACGAGCCATCTTTTGCCCCATTTAACAGCAGAATGGAGGTCATTTTGGACATTGGCTACCATTTTGACCTTATCAAACTAATCAGACTTACTATTGAGGTAGAAGTAAATGGTTGTGTCATCAGTGTAGATATCAAGTTGAGAGCTGATGCCATCCAGAAGGTCATTAATGAAAATGAAAAACAATCAGGATGAAGGATGGAGCCCTAGGAGACATCCACATTAGTATGAAAGGATGTAGACGAGTGGCTGTTTCGGATAATTTTCATTTCTTGAGAGGGAAGACTGAACCAGTTGAAAAATTTGTTCAGAGAGACTGTAACTTTCCATCGTGTGGTTAAGACTTGTATACCAAACATTGTCAAAAACTTTCAAGATGCCCAAAGCTACAACCTTGGCTTCAGCATTTTTTATCTAGACTATGATAGACTCTTTCCACAGTTATTGTCAGTACATCGGTAATTGAGCTGGAGAAACGAAAACCATATTGCTTGTCTGAAAAAAGCCTCGCAATGAGAGATGCTTAACCAATTCAACATTGATTAGTTTCCCAAAAAGAAGTAGAAGGCTAATAGGTCAATAGTTGGAATGGTTGGAAGGCTCATCCAAGTTCTTAAAAGCTGAAACAACAGATGATGATTTCCAGCAGGCAGGAAAGCAGGAGGCAGTGGGGCAATTATTATAGAATTTAGAGAGAACAGGAGCCAGTTTGGAAGCACACACTTTTTAATGACTATTACAGGGATGCCATCGGGTCCATGTGCTTTGTGGGGGATCTAGGTTAGAGATGATAGCAGTACCACAGAAGTTATCAACAAAGCATTACTTCTATGTGGGAAGTTAGGCAGGGATATTCCAGATCAGTCAATAGTAGTGTTTGAAAAGGATTTACAGGCAAAGCATTCAGCTTTATCAGCAAAGGATAATAACCCCTCAAATTGATTGAAGAGGGGAGGAGTAGAGACCTTACACTTATTTAATTCCCTATTACAGAGCTGTCAGTAATCACGAGAACCATAGTTGTTAGATGCAATACAGGGTCTCATTCTCTCTGCAAACAGAGACAGCTCCTTTTATGACTTGTTTACATTTAGCTATCACTTTCCATATCTATCTAGCTAGCTATCTCAGTCTCCCAATATTTAGCTAGTTAGGTTTCTCCATATATATCTATCTGGTTAGCCATGTCTCTCTCCATTTTTTTAATCATCTCACCCCAAGCAAGGCAAAGGTTATTGAGAGAATATGAGAAAAAGAAAAACATTATTAAGGAAAAGAATAAAAGAACAGGAATTAAGAAGACAGAAGATAATGATTGACATTGCATTTAAATTTTTGAAGATCTGTCTTTCTCTCTCTCTCTCTCTCTCTCTCTCTATATATATATATATATATATATATATATATATATATAAAAGTGTTAATTTGAGAGACTGTTTTTGAAGCCAAAATTGCTGATTTTTCAGTGGTTTGCTGATAGAAAGGCATTTAATGCAAGCAGGCTTTGTGGTAGAGTGCTCAATATCAAAGATAGTGATACAGTGTTAATAGAATTAATATGAAAAAGTTTTTTCACTTAAGTGAGCAGTATTTCCATTATGCTGACTTCAAAATTTCGTGGACACCTAGGTGACTACTCTTCAGAGACTGAAGTTGGACTATTCTGCTGATATTTCTTGATGTTTTTGCATTTATATATTGTGATATGAATGTGTTATTTTTTTTTTCTTTTGCTTGAAGATGTCATGTTCTCTGGTTGTTGACTTCTTTTCTTCTTTTTCTCTTTCTTTATTTCTTTTATTTTTTTCTTCTTTTCTTGTCTTTTCTGTTGACCTCTGCTTTACTTCTAATCTTTTGTACTGGTTTTTTCATCGTTTATTGCTTCGACCATTTAATTTAAGGTCATGATTGAATTTTTGTATGTGTATTTATTTTTGTGCAGGTGTGTGTTTGTGCATGTGCCTATGTATGCATATACATACAAGTATATATATATACACACACACCCACATGCATATGCTTGTGTGTTTGTGTATGTGCATCTGACTGTGTATTTGCATTTGTGTGTTTATATGTTCTGGATGTTAACTCTTTAGTAAGTTGTATTATCTTAATGTGTGCTTGGTGTCTATTGTATATTGTTTTCTCACATTTTTATATTTACCATGTGTATGCTTTTATGTTTTATAATTTATAGTTTCAATTGTTTTGAAGAATATTTTTCCTATTTTTGTTTTTATTGTATTATTGTAGGGTGGATTGAACCAGATTATATTTCTTGTTCTACTGTGTTTGTTTTATTTGATTTTGGTTCATGTATTCTAATTTGTTCCAATAACCACTATTTCTTAATGATGTTTTGTATGTCTTTTTGTTTTTGTTGAATATTTTCATGTTGCTGGAATTTGCTGATAATCTATGTGTTTGAATATGTTAGGAGGATGGTTGGAGTTTTTGTTGACATATATGAGGCTGTTGTTTGCTTTTCTGTATGGTATGTATGTGTTGTTGTTTAGATTGAATGTTATATCTAAGAATTTTACTATTTTTTTGGTTAGATTTTATGTCTATTTTGAATCCTGATGTGTTAAGAGGTTTCTATAGTCTGTTTTCTTTTTTCTGTAGTTCTGCCATTTCAATTTCTTATGATTATTAGATCATCGTTCCTGTATAATCCTACAAATTTTTGACTAATTGTGTGTGTTAATTCTTTGATGATGTATATGCCTCTGATTTCAACAAAAAACGCCATCATAGCTGCCCAATGTTACATCAAAGGGCAGTTATTAATAGTATTATTATTATTAGTTTTGCATTTTTTGTCCATATTTTGTTGTCATAGTATAGTATTGACTTTCTGCAGTGTTTGATAATGTTTAGGTTTTCATTTGGGATGTACATGTATTGTTTTGCCAGGTCTAGTGCATTGTTTAGTGTGACTTCATTGATGGATGGGTAAAAGTCTTTTATATCTAGTTGTATAAAAAAGCAGTTTTTGGTGATGTTGAACCAGTTGTTTCTTTTGTATTTTTCAATACCCACAATATCAACAAAATAATACCCAACCATACAAAACACACACAAACCCAACACATACAAATTACCACAACTACAATCTTTACAAAATGCAAAAGTACACTTATGCTAAATATCAAAAAGTATGAAAACAATATACAATATACACCAAGCACTCATTAAGTAAAGAAAAATAATACAACTTACTAAAAATACATATAGACTTAACATCCAGAACTACGCAAATAGGAGCATGAACATATAAATGCACATACATGAATACACACATGTGGATGTGTGTGTTTATATATATATATATATATATATATATATATATATATATACACACACACACACCACATATTTGTATGTATATGTATACATAGGCATATGCAGAAACACATGCACAAAAATAAAAATCCAACTATGACCTTAAATTAAATGGTCAAAACAATAAACCATGAAAAAAACAGTATGAAAGATAAGCAGTATAGCAGTAAACGAAAATTGCAAGGAAAGAAGAAATAAAAGAAAAGGAAGGAGAAAAGAAATTAACAACCAGATAACATGACGCCCATCAATTAAAAAAAAAAGGAAAAATAACACACTCATATCATAATATATTAATACAAAAAAATTGAGAAATATCAGCAGATTAGTCAAACTTTGTTATGAAGAGTAGTCACGTATATATGTGACCATGAAATTTATTTTATATATATATATATATATATATATATATATATATTTTAAGACATGAGGAAATTTTCCTTGATAAAGTCCATCAAAGAATAAAATGTGCTGGCTTAGATAAGTTTTCCTTTTGCAGATATATTTAGAGTTTTATCTAAAATTTTACACACACATAGATATATATTTTAAAGCAAATACTATTAAAAACAACAATTTTAATGAGTGGCTTTTCCAAGTTCCAAATAATCCTTCTCAGACAAGCACTATTATTCATAACTTGCAAAACATGATCATTAAAATTGATCAACACAAAATATCTTTAATAGTATTTACTTTAAAGAACATTTACTGCCTAAATAAACATAAATATAGGGTGAATGTGGGCGCCACCCTTTATTTTATCTATATATTTTTATCTATATATTTTTCTGATATCTCATTTGGTACCTTCAGAAAGAAAGAAATATATTCTGTGATATGTATTTAATGTTTTTGAGACATTTACACAATTTAGAAATATTTTTATTTCAAACTTTAATTAAGATGTTCTTATCAATTAAAAAAGAAAAACTTCAAAGCAAATGAAAAACAAAATTTAGCAATTAATATTGATGACTTCCTTTTGTTAATATTGCTCAGAGTTTATTAAATGCAACTTTCATTAATTAAACTTAATTGCTTGAGGCTGTCAATTAAAAGACAATGATAAACCTTCATGATTATCAATTTTTATTAAATCAAATCAGATTAATTAATAATTAAAACATAATAGTAATAATAATAATAATAATAATAATAATAATAATAAAAAATGATATGATTAGAAGAAAATTGAACTATAATGAAAATCCAGTGACAGTTACCAAAATTTAATCTATGAAATTTGTACAAAAAGGCAAAATCAGAAATGATAAAAATTGATAACAAAAGTGAAAATTAAGCAACACATACTTTTAATTTTTGTTTTTCTTTTAATGTTTATTATTCACTAACGTCAGTTTAATCAGTTTGTCTAGGCTGAAATAAAATATTTTGCACTTCTTTTCTCCACGTGTTAGGATGTGTTTGGAGTGTAATCGTTATTAGTGTGGAAAGTGGCAAGTTCAAATTCCAGTTTAGTCATTTGTACTAATGCCTTTGGGAAAGGTATAACTCTCTCGCTACTCCATACAGCTATGGGTTAAAAAGCAGAGTGGATTGGGATCTTTAGCCTTGGATGACAATCAATCTAAGAATTTCAAACCATGGGGAAGGTAACAGGAAACCACTTCACTATCTTACCCCAAAATACATGTTAAATCACAGATAAGAAAGGGGATTTGTTGAGTCATGATTGCCAACGTCCCAAAGGAACATGGCATTTAAAAAATGGAATTTTTTACCTCTCATCCAAATTATTGTCATCATCTTTGTTGTTTTAAATACAATATTTGGCAGATTTTTTTCAGCCTTTCTGTATTCTCTGAGGTTTCAAGTGGCCATATATATATATATATATATATATATATATATATATATATATATGTATATACCATTTTTTGACAATGGTTTTTTCCTTTTTGTTTTTAGCCTGATATATTGCGTTTTAACAGAAATATATTCATTATTGCACATATGTTTGTTGATGATCTTTATCTTTCAGTTGATATAATCTTCAGCCTTCTTCAGAAGTATGTTGTGATCTTTACAAGCTGCTTTGTATTTTCCATTTTTAATCTCTATAAGAAAATCCCAGTTAATAGAAGACATCTGTACATGTGGATTTATAAACAACTAAATTTTTAAGAAGATTATGATTTAAAGTTTAACATTAGTAGAACAATTTTTGAAGGATGAAAAGCTTTCATATCTAGAATCATTGTCAGCTTAATTCTCTAATTCAGTTTTTTTTGTTTTTTTTCTGTGAGATGTTGACCCTGGTTTCCATAAATTTGTGAACTAGGGATATTTTTGTTGTTGAAGAGATAATCAAAAATTACTTAATGCCTGCCAAAGATTTAATTTTTTCCACAAGTAAACAAAAATCAGCTGAAATGATCATGATATTAGCATGAACATAAAATCAGGTTCCTCAGGCACTTTTTCACTGACTAGGAAACTTTACCCCATGCAAATATTTCAATTCATATCTGCATTGGTGAGAATGTAACTGGGAAAAGGCCATGTATAAATTTTAACACCTCTGAGAAAAAACTGCTTTCATTTACTCACCATAGAGAATGTTTTCTGCCTACCATCAGAATGGTAGATACTAAATTCCTAGAGAACAATGACATGAAATATGGTGATTATATTGAATCAATTACTAAGTCTACTGCTAGGAAAATTGGTTCACTGGATCTTCACATTTATAAATCTACCATTCGCCAGTGCATTGAATATTGCTGCCATATTGTTGTCTGGTGTCCCTGCTGTTCATCTCAAGGTTCTTGACAAAATCCAAAGGAGAATCTGCAATGTAATTCATCCTGACTTGGCATTTAGACTTCAGTCACTTTCTCAACCTGGCTTCCATTTTTCATTTTTTGTCTTTTCATCAAATATTTTCACAGCAACTATTCTGATGAGCTTTTCCCCCTAGTACCTCAACTACATGTTACTAAATTGGTATCTATGTCTCACTATTTTACTGTTGAACTAGCTAGATGCAAATGCCACTTTTATTCTAATAATTTTCAAAAATTTAAATGTAAAGTCAATCACCATCTTCTGCTTTCCTATACCTTTCTACCCACTAAAGTCTTCTAATTCTCCTACACTCACAGTAATCCATTGCATCCGAGTGGCATTATTGCCTTGCTTGAGATGAAATGATTAAAAAAATATATATATATTTTTTATTTTATTTATTTTTTATTTTTTAAAAATTTTAAACAGTATCACCCCAAGCAAGGCAGTTGCAGCCACTAGCATGCAAAAGGTTAAAGGATGTGGAGGAATTAGGAACAGAAACATTAGTAATGAGTAGAAAGAGAAAAGAGTAATCAGGAGGACAGTAGATAGCGATTGACATTGCATTTAATTTTTTGCAGATTAAAGTTGGTTCGAAATCATGGGACCGGGAGGGAATTGCATAAGCAAGAAGTGCAAGAAAAACTGTTACCATAAAAGTTATGGTTACCTCTAGCTAACTCAACTCTAAATTATTGAGGAAGGCAAGAGAACACACTGGTGGAAACAATGTAATAAAAATAAGGATCTTTGACCAAATAATTGATTGGAGTAATGAAAATGCTTTTATCTTTAAAAGTTAGGAAATGAAATCCAAAATTTCAGAATTTCAATATTTTTATATAAGGATGAAAATATTTGTTGAATTTTTCTTTTTTTTTCTTTTTAGTGTTACTGATCTTGAAGAACCTTTGAATGAACTTGTTAACTATGTGACCCTTTCTTCAGCAAACGGAGATAAAACAATGGCTCTTCATAAACTGCAGGCTAATTATGACAAGAAGTGTAGACAATTGGATATTGCTCTGCATCAATTAGCCAAGTGTTATACACAGGTAAAAAATTGAATTTTATCTTAGAAAAATCGTCCAGAATTTTCTTTACTCTGTACAAAAGTCTTTATTGAACATGGAAACTATATTTTGCAGATAATTTAATTCTCTCAATTTCTCAACTAGATTATGTGTCCTATATAATAACCTAATAGATATATGCACACTAGGTAGGAAATTATGGAGAGCCATGATTGCCACATTCTGAAGGTATATGGCACTTTTACTTAAAAATTAAATCAATGTAAGTCTTTGGCTGATGACAGGAATAGAAATCCCAAAACATGTACCAACATTCAATAATTCAATATCTATCTGCCATATATATATATATATATATATATATATATATATATATATATATATTGCATGTATTTTGGCAGCATGTTTTCATTAAGGTATGGTTTCATTAAATAATTTAGACAAGTTTTGTTTACTTATTTTTAATAGGATTCTCTCATAATTACGTTTCTTAGTTTTCTTATTAAAGGAAGAAAGAAAATACCATATTGATGTATATTCATTTTATTCCGCATACTTTCAACATTAACACAGTATCACCATCAGGGTGTTGTTTTTTCTAAGACAAAATATTGTTGTGTTCATCTGAAAGTTAAATTTTTACTTGTGAAGTAAAATATGCTAAGGTTATATATACAATAATTAAATAAAAATTTAATTTTCAGACGAATACAATAATTTTGTCTTAGAAAAATGATGAATACAATAATATTTATATATATATATATATATATATATATATATATATGGTATATTTAGGCAGTAAGTATTCATCCAAACAAGTTTGATTTAAAAGAACCAATAAGATATGTCTGTTTCATATTTTATATTTTCCATATTTTCGAACAAGGTGTTGATTATTGTGCTTAAAATTGTGAATAAACTGTCCAAAGTTCATATTTTGTTATTTTTGCTCAAGTACTTTCAACTTTCACAGACTCCAAAATTCGCTTGAGGATGAAATGGAACTAATGTTTTTAATTTAATTGCAAAATTAAATTTAAGGTTTTTAGCTTCCATTTTTGAAACATGGTTATTACTGTGTAGTGAAAAAAAACATATTTTAAATCAGTTAATTTATAATATTAATGCTCTGTAAATTTACATTGAGCACTTTTTTCTAAAAAATATAAATATCAATAAGAACACCGGATTACATATCTTAGTTTCTTTTTATTTAAATACACACACACACACACACATATATATATAATTTATTTGGGGCACCTTAAGGCGGTGTAATGGTTAGCAAGCTTGGCTCGCTAGAACAATTGCGACTGAGTAGTGAGTTCGATCCTCACTGGGTGCCCCCTAATTTCAGCCTTGTGTCACATCTGCCATGCTTGGAAAATCACTATATATATAATTATATATATATATACACACACACATACACACACTCTTGAATGAATTTTGAAGATGGAAGCCAAAGTATGAATGTTGGTACCATTACTGATTTTTTTCCTCTCACCATTGCTCATTTGGGAAGACAGTGGGGCTGACACAAAATGATTTTAACCCAGTGAATAGGGAATTGCTGCTGCACCTTCTTGAATATTGTTAATAGTATTTCTAATCCATGAGCGATCCTCTGCAATACACGTGTCCAGAAACTTAATTTTATCCACCCTCCCCACATAAAGCCCAGAACAGGTGCTTCTTTGTTGTTTTATCTGTCAGGATAGAAGTTAAACATTAAGTGTTCAATTTCTGAATGCTTTCAGATTTTGTAAAACATTCTCAGAAAATATTTGTACTTTTGTGTTTATTTTATTAAATATATTTAGAGTTCAAATTTAGAATTTATTTTAGACATCACATTGCATGTCAGCTTTAAATATTTAAATATCACATAATTTGTTTATTTCTTTTTGTTTTTTACAATTAATCATGTTTAATATTTGTTTCTGAATTATATGGAATCTTATTGTTGCTAAGTTGTTTATTTTTATGTTTATAGCTTCTTAAAAAGATCTTAGTTAATTTGCTTATATTTTATCAATGCTGGAAATGATATTTATTAGGAAAATAACTTTTTTTCGTTTTCCTTTTGTAAAGGCCATTTCTGGCAGAACAAAGAACTTTTCTCTTATTTTTAAATATTATTATTATTTTATTAATTTTTATTATTATTATTATTACTAATAATAAGCAATCAATTACTTTTAGAGAGTTAAAAAAACGAGGACAAATGTTACTATAATTTCATGTATTTGTCGGAAAATTTAACGCTGTATTTTGCAATTATTAAATAATTTTAAAAAATTATTTGAAAATAATAAAATTATAAAATCGGTAGAATAAATCGGTTTTAATTTTTCGCAATTCCTTCATTTATCTCCTAACACCGGCAATAACATTTAAAAGTCTTAATCTAAGTGGAAATAATTCTAAAATTTATTTATGAGTTGTCTCCCCTTATCCATTGGATTTTGTTGAGGTTAATTCTTATTTAAATGATAAATAAACATAATTTTGCCTCAAAGCTTCGTTCATATGTAAGATGACTTCCCGATTCATAGCGTCCTATTTTCAAGTTATTTCTTTCTTTCGACTTGATGGTGACGAGGTATGTGACCGAGAATGTTACAACAATTAGATGAAAAACTAGTTAAAAAAAAAAAATGATTTTGAATAATAACAGATGCTATTTCTCTCTTCCTACTTCACATGACTTATTCTAACAGTTAATCCATAGTTTTACCCATAAATATGTGAGAAAATGCAACAATTATAAGATGAAGGAATAACTAGATAAAGATCAGTAGTGTAAATAATTAATCTAAGAAACCAGATAATAAGCTGATATTCCAGTGTGTCACATTAAAATCCTGTTCATCATAAAAACTCTGTTTCTGATAAAAAAAAAAATATAAACATTTATTATGACTCATAGCTCAAATTTATTTGTTTTGATTTCTTTTTTACCTTCAAAATGTCTTCCACATTCTTTGGCCTAAAAAGGCAATACTAACACCAAGGTTTTCAAAAATTAGATATTGCTGTCCAATTTTTGAAAATCTTAATTATAATGATTAATATTAAAATATTCATGGAAAACAGTTGAGAAATGATCATTGTTTATTGAGTTATTTTAGCTGTAAATAATTTATAAAAAATATAAAAAGATTATTGTCTCTTGATTGTCCTATTGTTGAGCAATTAAACAAATGTTGTGGCTCTTATTTAAAAACATGTATACAGCAGTCTGTGCTAACATTTACTCTGATCTATGCTGTGGACACCATATAATCTACAAATGATACCCTTACAATGCTTCAGATTGGTGAGTCTCTCTACTATATTGCCATCCAGAACCTGGTCTATCAATGTAGGAAGGTTCATTTGACTACTGTTGCCAACACTGAAGCAACACTAACACATCCTGTCTTACATACAAAGCAATTCTTCCAAATGACTAACCAACTTATCAAAGTTCACAATTTGATGCTTGTCATACAACTCTAATTGAACAATGGGTACACAACTCTGTGGCATAACCTCAGAAATTGATGGCATGTGTCAATGTCTAAAGGTCAAGCACAGATAATGCAACTGTATGAGTGTTAGCACATCACAATATTGGGGATGAAGACATCGAAAATCTTATCTAAATATCTACTCACTCGTATGTACATGCTATACCAAGGTCAAAATCAACATTGACCATTAAAATTTCTTTGCTGTCACTGAGTGTATGTATGTATGTGTGTGTGTCTGTGTTATATTTCTGGTTGGTCTTGTGTGTTGGTATATATGTTGATTGCTGGGGAAAAATAATGTGTGTGGAGGTATATGGGTGTGTGGATGTGGATGCGTAATAAAATAAAACCAATACAAACTCCCTCCCCACACACTCATAACTCCAAATTTTCCTGATGCACATGATTTATTTTACCAATTATAGAATGCACCTCATCACTGATAACATACATCTAACCAACACTCAACACATGTACTGACACCATCAACTCCTTCAAGAACACACACACACACACACACACACATATAAAATTTCCACCGATTTAAAAAAAAAAAAAAAAAAATATTTACTTTTAAATTATACATATATATATATATATATATATATATATATATATATATATATATATATATATATATATATAAAAAAAAATTCTGATTATTTGGTCAGATTTGAAGAAGCAGAAAATGCAAACAAATATTTTCAGTGGTAATGACTGCTTTTTTTTTTTTCGACAGTAACTCCCTATCTGACTGATTAGTTGAAGACAAATGAAAACCAGATTTTGTTTATAAAATGAATTTTAAATTATTCCTTTATCTCCCACAGACAGAGAAATTATCTAAAGAAAGAAGAATTCAAAACTGGGAGAGGCTCTTCTTGAGTGCTTTGGGAAATAAAACTCCTATTAGACAATGGAGGTTTCTTGTTCCTCAAATCATTGAAAATGCAGAAAAAGGGTGAGTAAAATTCTTTCTTCATAATCATCAAATATTCTTCTTTGACTGATGTTCATTTAATGAATGGAGCTGACCATGGTGTGATGCCAGTTTTGATCTGTTGCAATTTTAATAGGGATGTTGTGAGTGGTTTAATGATTAACAGGACAGAAAATGGCTGGGTCAGTTTGCATTCAATTTACACTATGGATTCTTGCTTTTCCCAAGTTATGAATCAACTTCACCCTCACCCAGGAGTTAATAGTAGGGTAGTTGGGCCTTTGAATCTGGTGGATTTTGAGTATTATTTAATCTTGCATATTTATAAATCTACCATTCGTCCATGCATTGGATATTGCTGCCATATCTGGTCTGGTGCACCTGCTAATAGATCTCTAGATCCTTGAGAAAATCCAAAGAAAGATCTATAATGTTACTTTTCACTTTTTCAGTCACTTTCTCACTGCTGTGATGTGGCTTCCTTTTCTATAAAAATTTTCATGGTAATTGTTCTAATAAGTTCTTCTTGCTACTTCAACCACATGAATTGAAGTGTACTACTAGATTGACAACTAGGTGTCATCCTTTTACTGTTGAAATAACAAAAGATGTAACCGTAAGTTCTATTCTAATAATTTCTTTTCTCACACTCCTCACCTGTGAGATTCTCTTATGGTTTCTCACTTCCCTGCCAACTTTGATCTTCAAAAATTTAAAAGCAACATCAATCACCATATTCCGTCTTCCTGAAACCTGTTTTTTTATTGTCCTTTTTCATCACTAAAGTCATTTTATTCTCTTGCACTCTCAGTAACTCCTGGCATCTTAGTCACATTACCGCCTTGTTTGCAGTGAAATGATATAAAGAAAAAAAAAACTACCGCCCTGTCTTGTAATAATTCACTTTGGTCGCCATGAATTGTTAGAAAAATAGACAAAAAATATCATTGACTCATGTGTCAGGCAACAAGGGAAGTAACTTTGCTTTACTATATATATATATATATATATATATATATATATATATATATATATAAGCAAGGAATAAGCGTAATTTAAAAGGCATATCAGTGTAAATTTAATAGCTAAAAAACAACCAGTTTCATCCCAGTCTTATCAAGTTTAATTCTGGGACGTATAAATTAATGATGGCTAATGAAGGGGGAGAAAAAAAAAATTTTTTCCAAGGAAAACTAGAGACCAATAATATTTAGACCCAACAAACAATCGGGATCTGATATATAATGACTCCCGAAACTTGAGATGATATAAAGAGTGGGACCTTGATAGAATAGAAAAACAGTCCACACTAAAGTCATTAATACAAATCCTGCTTTTAATAATATGTTGTGCAATAGATGTATGAATGTATTAACTAGTTGATTATTGCTAGTGGCTGGATTCAAAATCCTGGGAGGTAAATGCTGCTTTATCCTATAATCCAAATGTTGAGAAGTCCTCCTATGTAGTAGAATCCACAACTACAATCATATTTGTAAATAATTGAGTTAACATGATGGTGGGAGACATCCTTATATGAATGGAAGAAAATATAGGTTGAGTAACAAATATTACTTGAACATTACCAGTAAAATAACAACTGTTGATTGCAAACAAAATTTGCCTAGCTAAAAACTCACCCTCTGAAGGGAAGACGCAAATAGACAGGACATTTTTTAACAAGATGCAGCTTAACCCTATGCCATCATGGATAACAGCATCCAAAACATCCAAAGGATATCCATTTTTGGAAAGTGTCATCTTAATAAAATCAGTTTCACTGCAGAGAAAGCCTTCGGAACAGATCATAAGAGCCATATGTGTTAGGGTCTTCATCAAATTTATCTTACATTGTTGGGGACAAAAAGAGTCCCAACAATGTATAAAGTCCCGAAAAAGCAGCCTTCCAAAAAACAGAAGTCAAAAATTTGTCACAAGTTCTATGGACAAGAACATCCAAAAAGGAAATACAACTATTGGACTCCTTTTCCATGGTTAACTTACGCAAGGGGTGGATAGAGTTTAATAAGGTGATATATATATATATATATATATATATATATTTATTTTGTTGACATAAATATCTCATCCAAACCTCGTCCACATATAAAAAAAGATTAAAAATAATGTAAGCCTTAATAAAAAAGAAAAAGCCAACACTTAATAATATTAACTATGAACATGGCCACAATGTGCTGACTGTGTTCAGAAAATAAAACATCCTACAACTCTTGATATAGACACACAACTTATGGGTCATATCGGATGGAACATGTATGAACTTTTTAGGCTGTCCCTTTGGTCATAGGTTTGGCTACTCCTTCAATCCACCATGTCCTCAATGTAGGCTGTGATATTAAATCTGAGACCCCATGGGAGGTCTCAGATTCAACATAAACATCACTTTAGTCTGATGAAACACATTACACAAAAAATGTTATTTACTTTGTCATAGATTTTTCTTATATACACCTGACTTCCCAATTAGAACTGAGACTCTTTTGAGTGATATGCATTTAATTCCGTCTATGGTTTCTGCTATCATTTCTAAACTAGCTCCTCACAAAGTATGTGGACTTTATGTTATTTCTCTAATAGTCCTTAAGAAATGTGATACTGAACTGGCTCCTGTTCTCTCTAAACTCTACAATAAATGCCTTTCCTGCTTGTTGGAAATCCTCTTTTGTAGTTCCAAATTTTAAGAACTCAGATGAACCATCTGTTCCTTCTAACTATTGACCTATTACTAGACTTCTACCTATTTTTGGCAAAGTACTAGAGTCTCTAATTAACTCTGAATTGGTTAAGCATTTCACATTGCTGGATTGTCTTCCAGATACGTAATATGGCTTTCACTTCTCTAGGTAAATTGCTGATTAACGGTTATTGTTGAAAGAGTATAATGTACATAATACCTCATCTCAGAAATATAGACAGATTCATCATTCTTATCTAAAGTTTGAGATGAGGTGTTATGTACATTATTTACATTATTCAGACTATTGTCTTCATCTTTGTTATCATATTTATTACAACGTTTTGGCCGTTGTATGCTCTGGCTTTCTTCATGTGGTTGGAATGTCAAACTGAACCCTTTATTTCGCTCACTGGAGTAGACTGTTCTAGTTCCACGTGCCATGTTTAATGGATGTCAGTTATCTCCTGTTAATTTCCCTCTGAAAGTTCTCCACTGCCTTAACTGGGTATTGAACTCACTCTTTGGGTCCTGTCACTGGATCTAACCAACACCTTTATCCACTGTGCCATGAGGACATCTGTGTATGAATTCCTGGGTATTATAAACCTAATGTCTTCAGCAACCATTTTTACGTGCTCATATTGCAATTTTTTGCTGTTATCATTTCATGTTTTTACCAGAGCTCATATTTCAACTTTTGTTGTTGTTATTGCTTTTCTCTGGCACTCCTTATTACTGGTTCCCATATTGTATTCATTTCTATGCTTGGTCAGCTCAGGAGATTTTTGTGGCCTAGCATATGTGCTGATTCCTTAAGTTTACAAATTTTCCAATAGTGTTCCTTGTCTATGATCTCAACCTGATCCCACAGGGAGCGGTGATCTTGAACCCATGCTCAGTTCGAGATATTAGAACATCCAGGAATGGGAGTGTGTTGTTACTCTCTTTCTCCATTGTGAACTGTATTGAAGGTCTTATTGAGTTCACATGGTCCAGTAGAACCTGAACATCTTCCAGGTGTGGCCAGAGAATGAAGGTGTCATCTATGTACCTTAACCATATAGTTGGCTTTAGAGATATAGATTCTAATGCCATTTCTACCCCAGTGAGTGAAATAAAGGATTCAGTTCGACATTCCAACTACCTGAAGAAGGCTGAAGTGTACAACGGCCAAAACGTCGTAATAAATATTGTGAAAATGATGAGGACAATAGTCCGAATAATGTAAATAATGTAAAGAATGATGAAGCTTGGGCTGTTGCTTTGGATATATGGAAGGCCTTTGAGAGGATTTGGTTTATTGGTCTTCTTTACAAGTTAAAAGGTTATGGAGTTTGTGGACAAATTTTTGAACTGAGTCAGTCAGTTTTATCAAATCAAGAAATGAAAGTTGTCTTGAATGACCACTCTTCTAGATCTTTTTGCATTTATGCAGTTGTTCCCCAAGGCTCTATCCTTGGACCTGCATTGTTCTTAATTTTCATAAATGATCTTCTTGATGTCATCACTTCTCAGCTTGGTATCTATACTTATGACACAACTATTTACTCCTGTCTTCATAGTGAGTCTGATCCAGTTTGATAAGGTTAAACTCTGAGCCAATCTCAAAAATGACCTACAATCTCTTGTTAAATGAGGCAAAGAGTTGCTTGTTGATTTTAATGCCTTCAAAACAAAACTGCTCTCATTTAATCATCTGCAAGATGCCTTTTTACCTTCAATCAGCCTTCTTGGACTAAAGTTTTCTGCTGACATAAAGTAGAAAGATTTTATTGAATCAATTGCTAAGTCTGCAGCTAGTAAAGTTGGATCACTGTGTTATGCTAAATAATTTTTCTTGCTAGAATCTATCTTACATATTTATAAGTCTGCCATTCATCCCTGCTTTGAATATTGCTGCTGTATCTGGTCTGATGCTTCCGCTTATATATTTAGAGATTCTTGATAAAATCCAAAGAAGAATCTGCAATGTTATTGGTGCTGACATGGCATCTCAAATTCATTCCCTTTCCCAATGTCATAATGTAGATTCCCTGTGCCTTTTTTATAAATATTTTCATAATAATTCTTCTGATGAACTTTCTTCTGTGGTATTTAGACTTTATGAATTTAAGATTGGCGGCAAGGTCTCATCATTTTACAGTCGAAATGGCTGCTAGATGTAACTGCAAGTTCTATGCTAACAGTTTCTTCTATCACACTTCTTGCTTGTGGAACCCTCTTCCAGCTTCTTGCTTCCCAGTTAACTTTAATCTTCAAAATTTTAAATGCAATGTCAATCATTATCTTCTGTATTCTCAATTTTTGTTCTTTTGTTGTTCTCTCTCCTTAATAATATATTTTTCTCATATTTTCTAAAACTTAGTAAACTCTTGCATTTTAATGGCTTTATTACCTTGCTTAGGGTGAAATGTTTACAATATAATAAAAGATGAAAGAAACACTGAGAAGCTTGTTGGCCAGATATCAAGAGACACTGAGTGAAAGTTTGAAAAGAAGCAGGAATGAAAAGGTTAAAGATTGCTATTTTTATGGAGAGATAGAGCAAAAGAAAGGTGAAAGAGAGGATACAATAGAAAATATTTGTGCATTACTTATTCCTTTTTTGCATAAGAAAAGAAATTTATGTTTGTTTAAAATTTATATGGATGAGCAATGAAGATTGGAAAGGATGAGAAGACATGGGTAAAGGGAGAGATAAGAGTGGAAGGGGATAAGGGAGAGAATGAGAAGATACAGGCAAAGGGTGAGAGAAAAGCAGAGGCAATAATGGATAATCTTAGTTGCCAACCCATGGTATTTTCCAGAGATCCAACCTCCTTATTAATGATCTTTTTTTTCCCCCTTTTTATTTGTAGAAATGTGCATTTTTCTGCATACATTGACAACCTTATTAAAGAGAACCAGATGACAACTTTTACATCATCCTCGGAATACAGCAAGCATCATTTAAACATCGCCAAATCCAAAGAAATTCCTCAAGTTTCATTTACTTGATTGTCATGTGAAAATCTTTCAATTTTTCTTTGTTGAATGGAAATGAAATCATTACTTTGGAGTCACAAGAATAAAACTTCAGATCAGTGCCATCTGATATAGGATTTTTCAAAAACAAAAGAAATTTTAAATAATATTATGGAAATTTTTTTTTATAAAACAATAATAAAAAAGTGTGATAAAAATTATTTTTATGTGTTGGCTTTTTTCTAAATTTCTGTTAAATAATCCCATAAATTTGGTCAGTTTTGGATGCTTTAAGGTTTCTTCTTTGCCTTTGGATGAGCAATGGAGATTGAAAAGGATATGGATAAGAATGAGAAAATACAGGAAAAGGGTGAAAGTAAAGCAGAGATATGAGATAATGGACAATCTTAGTTGCTGTTTTAACATTGTGTCTTGGAAAAAATAACACCAAAAGTTGTAAGAAAGTAAGAGATCTGTCTCATCCACCATGACCATATTTTCTGTTCATCTGTAAATTGATAGTTCTTTTGAAAGAGAGGATTTCTTGTGAAATAACCTCAATCGATACCAAAGGATCCAACTTTGATTCTTACTTTCATTAACATCCAACAATTTTTTTTTTTTTTTTATCTAAGAAATAAACTTTAGCAAAATTAAGTTTTTAACTCAACCTTATGTAATGTGTAAGATATTGACTCAACCTTATGTAATGTGTAAGTACAAAGGTCATGTTTAATGAGTGGGAAAATTTGTTGACTCAATCTTTCTATTACTGTTGTAATTTTCTTTTTCTATTTGCTGTGTCCCTTCAGGATGTGAATGATCATGACTCTCCACAAATTCTTATCAACAATGTTTGTCTCCTTACTATTCCCACCCAGTCTCTGTTTTGCCATCCATCTGAACAATCTTGTTAGGTAGGCTACTCACTGTTCCCCACCCTCGTCCCTCAATATGTACTGTGAGTGTCAAATTCTCTCAGCTCTCTTTCCTTATTGTTTTGATTTTCTTTAAAATTTCCTCATTCTTCACATGCTCCATTTGTGGTATTCTCAGCATCCTTCTGTAGGACTACATCTCTGTTGCCTGAAGTCTCCTTTTCATCAGTGGGAAAATTGTCCAGCATTTACTGCCATATAGATTAATATTACATAGCAGTTCAGCACTCTTTTCATTGGTTTAATGAAATTTTCCTGTTTTTTAATACATTCTTTAGCTATTGGAAGTCATTTTTCATTAGGCTTATGTAATCAACAGTGTTTTATAGCAGACACATATCTATGTATAGATTTCTAAACATTCATACAAGAATTCAGTAATAGAAATAAAAAACAATATTGTGTGAATAAAAGAAAAAACTGAATAATTTATATAAGTCAATGAAGAATATTGAAAGAAGAAATGTTTTAGGCGTTAACACAAGTTCTTGCACAATAATTGTAAGGTTTATTGATATTGTGAATATTAATAAGCGTTTTGAAATGTTTTTTAATCAATAACTTATTTTGTAGCCTTTAAGTTTATCCATACTTGTGTTGTTGAAATCTTTTTCATGTTCATTGTAAGTTGATGGAATTGAGTGATGAAAGTTGATTTATTCATTGTACATTTGATTGGCAACAAGTTTTATATTCTGTTTGCTTTGTGTCAAACAATATGTCAAGCAAGCCCACTACTTGGTCACTGATGAGGTGTCTGAAAATTGAAGCTTTTATATTTTTTTGTAGGAGCTGTTTGAACTGAATTTTTATCTTAATTATGACTGGCTTAAATGTATTTTGTTTTGATATCTAAATCTGTTACTAACGGAATCAACAGTTCAATTAGCCCAAAAAATAAAAATAATTTTATCATTTTTGCTAGAGAAGTTGAAAGCTTCATGTTGAAATACAACAAATATAAGGATTTATCTTGTCTACAGATCGTAAATGTTTGGAAAAATTTTAAATCTTACCAACAGTCTGTTTTTAATAAATCAATAATTAAATATATCAATCTTAGGATCTGTTAAAAGATTTTTTTCAGAATAAAAGCTGTATTTGTCTTAAGTTTATGGATATAAAAAATAAACTGGTGTTTATGAAGTTGTGCTGCTTAATGCAAATCTATGTGGACTAATAAATAAAATTTTAATCATTTCACCTGAAGCAAGATGCTAATGCCATTAGGATGCAGTGGGGGTAACAGGGATTGAAAGTGAATGAGAAGACTTTAGTTGTACTGCTTAATGTAAATCCATGTGGACTAATGAATAAAATGAGCTTTGAATCTTTTGCATTTAATTTAATCCAATACTTTATCAGTTACTTTCAGCCAGTCTCATACAAAACATGGGCCTTACACATGTGCAATGTATCAGAGACTATCCAACTCCTCTTTAGAGAGGTTGTTTGTATATTCATCCGTTTAATGTTTTTTTTTCTTCTCATGTGTGCATGTATGATCTGGTGCAGTTAAGCTCTCAGCTGTGCACCTCCAGGGTCACCACTGACAATGGATGAATTGTGAATCTCTAGTCACAACTGAAGGGAGTGGATCATCTTAGGTTAAATTTGCACCTGGTTTTCATGTCCTCATGTGAAATTGAGTGAAAATCCTTTTCGGGGCATAACTGAAAAATGCACTTTGAATGAGAGTGAAAATTTTGGTAAAAATACCCCAAATTGATACATTTTTGAATTTTGTTACTTCAGCTGTGCAGAACATTTAAAATTTTAAAGCTTTTTATTTTTAATATTTTTTTCCTAAAATTTTCATAGGAGGTGAAAAACACAGTAATGAAGAAATTGAGTCCATTGAGGGTGCTTTTAAAAATAAATTTTGGTTACTAGAATTAGGCACTAATTTTTGCTTGGGGTGAAATAATTAAAATTATTCTGGTAGCCAAAAGTTAAGATAAGAACAGGACAAAGTGAGTTTTTAAATACCAAAATTTTGCAACTTGTTAAGCATCGAGTGATGGTAATTCCCTTTCTAGAAATAAGCATTTTGTCCTCATTTTGTCCTCTTGCAAACTTCTGAGATCATCCAGCAATTTTGTTTATTCTCAGCCTACAGAACAATAAATATTGGTGCTGATGGTGTTGAAAATTTGACTTCCTTTAAAACTTTTTGTATGAGTGTGGGTAAATATTTCCGATCATGACAATAGTAATGATGCCAGTGATTATTTTGATGTTGATGACATGAATCAATATGACAAATATCAATAAGAAAAAAAGTCTTAGAGAAAAATCAACTGATTTGATAAATTTCATTTGGGAATGAATGTGTAAACCCTTTGGGAAAAGAGAAAGATGTTTTCTAAAACAAAGAGAAAAACAAAAGAATGCAAAGAAAATCATTTGTTCTTTCCCAAGAGAAGAAGCCTGTAAATTTGTAATGGAAGACAAGCTTGATAAAACATTCCCTAGAGAGAAACGTCAAATTTTGTTATCTTTTATTGTGCATGTGATTAAACAATATCTTATAGACGCATTGAAACATTTTTAACTTTCTAAATGGTTCTGATTGGATATTGTCACAATTTTATTGATGTTAGATTTTCATAAATGTAAGTAAAAATCAATTTCTTATGATTTTACAGGAAGAAATGATAATCATTGAATTACTTAGAGCGGGACCAGATTAAATTAGTGCAGAATTTGTAGTGTAGGTCATAAAATGGCTTTAAATATTAAAAAAATGCACATGAATGTTAAAACCTATGTTTTTTTCTTTTCATAGTATTTTCTGTGTGCTATAACAGAATTAACAAAAGTAGAATTTAAATGTCCTAGATTTCCCCTCCAAGTAAATTTCTTGACGATACTTAGAACATCTATTTCTTGTTAAATTCTTACTGGAGGAAGATTATTTAATTTTGGTTCACGATTGTTTTGAATCTTTTACAGTTTTGAAAAAGATTTACTTCTGCATTTGGCAACCTTGACTGCCAAATAAATGTGAATGGGATTTTTTACATTTGGAAAACATAATTCCAAGGAATTGCTAACAAGGTCTTTGGAAGCAAGGTCAATTTAATTCAGTTTAGCAAACAGCATAAATTTTCACCAGACCTTTCTTCTTGATCCTTCAAATATGATTTAACAAGATTTCCTGACTGCTTTAAAATATGAAAATGACAATAATGGATGAAGAAATCCAAATACACAATTCAGTTTTTGATAAACTTTCTATTTTTTTAAGTATTTGCAATATCTGCAAGAAATATTCAGATTGTAAACTTGTGAGGACTGCTGGAACCACTGAAATCATTCTACTCATAAGTTCTCTTTGAGTTTGCCATTGATAATGCTCAGTCAGATCAGATCCTCAGCTTTCTGCTCAATGTCTGAGAAAATAATCCACATAGCCTGACTATATCTATACTAGGAGCATACAAGCTCTTGTTGCGGAAGTGGAAATGGGTAACCTGGAAGACAGAACCTTGTTGTTGCTACTGTTGTGATGTTTAATTCCTCCTTTGCCTCAGCAAACATAAAGCCAAGTGTCAAACAAAAGATGACATTGAGTAGAGGTAAATAAATGCATAATTTATTTAAAAAGACTGGTAATTGCTGTTGTTAAGGCAACAGGGGGAGTGAGTGGGGAAATGGACATTTGGTGGTGCTGGTTGCCATCTGTGGTGGTCGCCATCTGTGGCGTCTTTCTCAGTATGTTAGTGTTGACATCAAATGCTGATCTGTGTCATATTTTTCTCTGTGTGTAGGTGCTGACATCAGATGCTGGTCTGTGTTGGGTTTGTTTGAATTTACATATATAGAGTTTTTAGTTGGCTCAAAATTAAGGCTTTGATTTTTGAGCAGAAGTGGCTCTGACTGGTCATAATATATTATACATTTCTTTTGGTTAAGGCAGATGTATGCATAGAGCTGAGGCACAGAAAACATCTATGCAGTCAGCTTTGGGTCATCGAACAGTCAACATCTGGTTTGTGTAGAAAATGTAAGAGGCACAACACTTTCTCAAGTCATGTTCATAAAATTGCACAAAAGCACAAGCATTACATTATATATTGTGGGATCAAGCATTACAGCATTTTCAAATGTTTGATCCCACAATATAATCCTTATTCATTTTGCCAACTTCATCATAATTGAAAGTAGTCTACAAGTGTGTTGTCAGCTGCCTTTTGATCATTGTTATTTGAAATGTCATCCAAAACTTGTTTTATTGCAGAAAAGCTGTGTAAATTATTGCATCCACATAAATTGACCACTTTGTATCTGATATTCTTTTTACAATAGGTAAATCAATGTTCACACCTTGGGGGGGTGGTCATTCACATCAAAGCAGCAGAAATTAGCCTCATGTTCACGGAGATAAAAGTATACTTGACAGGAAATAAAATGTACAGAAATAACAGGAAAGCATGGTAAATTGTATGTTAATTTCATACAATTTATTTATATTTTTCTTGTGTCTATTGGTGTGTGTATTTTTTGTTCTATTTCATGGTACATGTAATGAAAGGAAGAAGTTACTTTGTATTATTATATGTCATTTCACGGAGAGAAGTTGGACGCATGTTGCCTGTATGAAGGTTCATGGTGAGTGAATTTAATGTCTTTTGGCAGGAATAGTTTATGATTGGAATATTTTCATTATTTTTATATTTTATTTAATTTATTTTAAAAAGAGTTTAAATATTATTGTTTTATTTAATTTATAATATTCATTATCATTATTATTTTATATTTTATTTTTATTCATTTATAATAATAATAATGTCCCTACACACCAACCGGTAGAAGTAAAAAGAAATTCAGGCTTGGTAGGTGTGTGAGCAACAACACCACCAATGACGTCATGTTACTCCATTTAATCCTGCAAGTTGGCAGAGTCAATGCCACCATCTTCACTGAGGGGTTATAAATAGTTGTTTAGCCCTGGATTGAAGGGAATGGCCGTATGTATTCCAGCAGGGCTCTGTTTCATTTTAACATGATGCAGTAGTGACTGATCAAGAATGTTGGTCCAAATTATGTCATCTTCAGCACATGGTCTACTAGATCTCCTGAACTACAATATCCAGGGTGTTATTGAAAGAGAGACCAACCAATAACTCCACAATACTTATTGAAAGCCATCATCATGACTGAGACACACCCCCCCCCCCTGACATGGGCTGGGCTGAATCTGCATCAAAATCATCCTTGGGGGTGGGGGCTGAGTCAAGGTTTATTCAATAACGTTTTTCTAAGTTAATTATTACTTTGAAAATATGCTGATGTGTTTTCATAGAAATATCTGTTTTTCTATTATAATTTGTTCTCAGTTACTTGATGCACCCTGTATATTTGCTATTCATGTTGCTGGCATTGTCATAATGTTGATCCATGCAATCTTTTATACCAGTACCATTTTCATTAAAGTAGCCTGTCAACTCTTCTTTTCCCATAATTTCAAGATTTTTTCAATATTAGGCACTAAAATTCACAATTAAAGTCTGTGCCTTTTTTTTTTTTTTTTAAATCTGCTAATCCATATTTAATATACCAGGAAGAGAATCTAAATCTAAAGAAACCAAATAAGTTTCTATTTTTTTGTTTCCCTTCACAGATTATGTGATTCTGTATCCAGTCACATGAGGAATTCCCAAAATGTTTCATTTATCCATTTTCAGGAGATACAAACTTTACTGTTTTTGAATTTATTCAAACTAACAATGATTGGTTGAAATTTTTTTTATACTATATGATTTTTCTTCTACTTCTTCTTTATATATCATATCTTTTCAGGAAGTAGGCAATCAGTACTCTCCACAACTTCCTTTCTTTTGTTACAAGGCCATTTTCCTATTTCTTAATACTTTGCTCACTTTCTGAAAATCATTTTTGCTATTTTTAAACTTGTTTTAGATCTTATCCTTGGGTGGGTTTCTCCTCTGTTTTGAGATTACACACACACACATATTTAGTGTAACTTTTTATTTATGTCCTTTTCCTTTTTTTTATATGCCCTTCTAGTAAATAAGGGTTAAACTTGACCAGTAATTTTGACAACCATTATTTAAGTACTTCCACAAAATAAAAGGCTTCATTTAGCCCCGGGTCTGACAACTTCAGTTTTTGGTTTGAGTTTTATTTTATTTTTACTGAAAGTAAATCTTGTCTATGGGATATAAATTTTCTCCATGTCAAAATAATAGATTGCATTTGCATTTTATCAGTCATTAAACTTGAATGAACATCCTGAAATCATAAACTTGCATGGGAGACAAAATAGGCTTCTTTTTCCTTCTGTAACAGAGAGAGAGAGAGAGAGAGCCCCCCCTCAAACCAGGTGTGTTTATTAATCAACAGTTCGAAAGGATTGGGAAGAAGGTACTAATTAGTTGGGTAGAAGGGATTCTGGATTAATTCCAGAAATAAGTTTTTCTTTTTACTTAGTTGTTTCTGGGATTGAATTATTAATTAACTAAGTGAATTAATTCCAGAGTAATTAATGGACGGGTTTGTTAGGCAAAGCTTGTGTTAAATGGTGAATTGGATTTTGGATGGTCTGCCGGGCAAAATCCAGCCAGAGCCCTCAGACAAGATAAGTGCTTTTCTCCGGGCTTAAGTGGACATTGTCTGCGGAAAACCCAGCAGGGAGTCCGAATCCAATTTTAGTACCTCTTGAAAACTGGGTTCCCACAGAGCTTTGGAGATCCGTTGGAAACCACATGGTGGCCCAGGCGATTTGCATATTAAAATTTGTGGATGGTGCCTAAAAACGGTTTAGCTCCGCCTCTCTCTATATAAGCGGATACGATCGGAGAACACGTCGGAACGCGAGAGAAGCAGCAGACGCGGCAGAGAGAGAGAGCGAGAGAGATTGCAGATCAGGGACCACAGATCAGAGATCGCAGCAGAAACGGCTTAGTGGGTCTTGCTGATCTGGCCAGTTGGTTGCATGCATCAAAAAGTCTGAATCGTACCCAGAGATAGAAATCGAACCCGTGCGAATCCTGATAACTTCATCAACAAAGCTAAGAAAAGCCGACTGCTATATCGGATGGGGCAGATGAAGAACCACGACTTATCTCTCTTAGTACAGCCAAATTTCGACCGGCATAATTGTGTCTTTCTCTCTCTGTGACGTTTCGACCCAAAAGAGTGAATCTCGTTAAGATAGTTTGTATTTATGCAATCTCTTTGGTAGTGATATAAAAACAGTAGCCTTAAAGGGCTCTTTGTACAGGAACCGAAAGTGTTGCTTTTTTTTTTTCTCTGTGCCCTTGCAGTTACGACAAGAGCCTCTCTGCACAAATAGCGATTTCTTTCAGCATGGAGCCCAGCCATTCAATTCATCCTACCTCCAGATCATTCTGAGGGATCGAAATACTGCTGTTCAGATCAAAAATTCCCGTGGCGGATAGTAGTGGTTCCTTCAGTTCACTGGAGGAGGACCGGATGGTTTACTTTTCAGCTAGAACCACCGGAGAGACAGGACAGAGCTGTAGCCGGCAGGGCTTCCACGTCAGACTTCTAAATTGCAGAAACCAATTTCTCACAGCTTGCTTGTTTACTAGATTAATGAATGTATGAAATAAAATTTACAGCACTGAGATTTCTTTTCATTGCCTTACAGTCAAATGGATAAAAAGAAGTTATTGGTGAAATATTAATTTGTTGTCATAGTCATAATTAATATAATAAATAATAATTGGGATAAAATTAAAAACTTCAATTTATTTACATTTTGACAACAAATCTTTTTGTATATAAAGATGTGTGTAAGTTGATTTTCTGCATTTGTATCTTTTCATGGTAAACATTTTTACCTGAAATGTTCATAGAAATGATCATGCGTTTGATATGGAGAAAGTTAATATATTTTAATGTCATTACTCACAGATTAGAAAAAGAAGTAAAAGTGTATTGACTGAGTGAAGTTTGTAGGTGGTTTCAGTTAGTAGTGAGTCTTTTGATCTCTAGCTGCTTCATTTGTCACTTTTTGGGGAGAAAACAAGTCACTTGGCATAGATTGATTGAGACAAACTGGAATTTGTTTTAACTGATTGAATCCAATTTGTCACAAAGTATCACTTTTTTGTTTTCTGGGAATACAAACTTGAAATTTTTAAAATTTATTCCAACAAATGATTGTATCTTTAGTGGATTTTCTCTCCAGAATCCATTATCTATAAATCCATCATTCATCTATATTGCTGCCACATATAGTCCGGTGCCGCTTCTATTTACCTTGAGCCGCTTGATAAGATCCAAAAAAGAATCGGCAATATTATCAATCCTGGTCTGGTGTCTCGGCATCAGTCACTTTACTGCTGTCATAATGTCGCCTCCTTGTGTCTTTTCTATAAATACTTTCATGGTAATTGTTCATAATTGTTCGGATGAGCTCTTCGCCATGGTACTTAGAATTTTTTTTAATTTAAGCACAATACTAAACTGGTGGCAAAACCTCATCAATATTGATCTACTTTTAGTGTGACATTTTTATATGCCTCTGAAATCTTTACATGCTAACTAATTTAATTATTTATTGTTAAATATTACCACAAATTTAGTATTAGCATCATCCATTGCTTCCCTTCACTATCCAATATTTATAATGACAATCATTTAGATTGTGTGCCCAATCACTAATATTATTAGAATACCTTTTCTCTTGAGAGATATATAAACATCAATATTATTAGAGTTCTTCTTCATTTGCATTCACTGGCTGTTGTCTTCTTTTACACCAGTAAAATGCCAGCATCATGAATGTCAAAATATTCTGTCATCTCATGTGTATTGTGTTCAATTTAAAATATATGATAAAAAATATATCTTTAAAGTATGCTATATTTATGCATAAAACTACTCAATACCTAGGATAGAGTCTAATAAAAACACCAAAAACAAACGCACTCCCTTGAAAATGGCTAAAGAAGTGGCTGAAAGCACTTGAGACAATGAAAATTAATGGAAAATTTCTGTACTTCCTTACTCATAAAACAGAAAAATCTAAGGATGCTGAAAAAACGAAATAAAAAAATTAGTTAAATCTTCCTTGCTTGCTGTATTTAATGAAAGATGTTTAAAAGAAAGGTTGCTGTTCAAGTAAACATTAATGCATTGTTATTGGAAAACATAATGCCATCACATTTTTAAAAACATGGCATGCATTTCTCAATTAACCTTCGGTATTAAATTCTGAAAATAAAAATAAAAAACAAATAACAACTGAACTATTTTTGGACTCTGGTGCCATGTAGACAAGGAACTTCCAAACTAAAAAAAGGCTTTGTAATTCATTCAGAACAAATGGACATTCTGTTAAATATCTTAATATCTGATATACAATAAGTTAAAAAATGTTGCAGACCCTGCCCAATTCTTGCTTAATATATTTGCTTCTTTATGAATCATAATGTGGTACATGATTCGGTTATCATGTTTCTTTCAATTCATGACTAACAAGTCAGAAGATTTTCCCACAGTAGGCTACCATTTCTTTCTGAGGTGGATTGATTGACAACCAAGGCCTTAGCACCCAATTTGTCTTGCTATTCAACCCATAGCTGAGGCAGGAGAAGAGTATTTGCACATAAGTGAATGTAATGAACCTGGCTGGAATTTGAACATGGCTCTTTGATTTCTCATTCCAATCTGTTAGCCATTACACCACCTGCACATTCAATACAAATTTACTAAACCATATTGTTGAATTGATTCTTTTCTTGTAGTGTTCCCTTTAAATACTTAATCTTTTAGTTGTAGTCAGTGAAATCAGAGCATAATTTTTATTTATGGTGTGTTGTATTTAAAGACCTTCTTATTATTGTTTTTCTAGGTATGAACGTGCATATATTCTCTCTTCTGTAACCCTAAGTAAATTAACCCTAAGTTATTTAATTAACTCGCAGTACCTTTTGCCATATTTATCCTTCTTTATATTTGTGTATTTTTCTATTTCTAAAATCACCAGCTGTGAAATGTGTGAACATAGCAGGAAGCACACCATGTGACCACATTAATATTTTTTAACCAATCAAAATTCAGCATCCAAAGATTCACTGAGAGCTCTTTTGATCCATCATTGTGATATATAAAATGTTATACTCCACTACAATTACATATCCTTCTGATTCACTTTCCATGTTGGCCAGATGTGAATGCTAAGAAAGCAAAACAGAAAATAAAAAAAGTAATTTTATGAGCAGCACATCCACTCCACAAAACAAATCCCCACAATAAAATTAACACAATAGCCAATCACAAACATTTCTGCTGGAAAAAAGATTACCCTGGTAACTACCAGATTTGCTTAAAAGAAATCTCTTCATGATGATCAATGCAGTTGTGGGCCAAAAGGCCACCAATCAAAATGCAGGTGCACTGTCATCATCACCACCCCTCAACACCTTAACTATCTACTCTAGGCTACCCTTGTTGTCACCACTGTCACTCCATTTTGTTAATACTGCATTCGTCCAGAATTCAAGAGACATTCCACTTGATCCACTCTAGGCTTCTCTCATCATCACCACCATGACCCCATTTGTTGATCTCCAATTCAGCCAGAATCCAACAGAGACCTTCTGTTCAATCAACATTCACTATTTACAACAAATCCTTCATCGACACCACCATAACCTCAGCAATAAATTCACACATACATATATATGTAGATGTAAACATGGACTCTGAGGTCAACACACGGTGGCAACAGTCTATTCCATGCTTAAATGCAATCTTCAAAATGACCTGACGATTATGTTTAAGCATGAAACAGATTATCACTGCTGGGCGTTGACTTCAGTGTCCACTTTTATATTTATATATGCTCTATTCTTGATATTGAGCACTTTCATCCATAAATATAGCATATCTTAAAACTATATATATATAGTAAAGGTAACAAATTTGTTGGTATATAATCCAAGTGGCTTCTAGTAATATAAAATATTAAAATATATATATATTTTTATATGTACAGTACTTAGTTAAAAGCACACAGTATTAGTGATAGAGCTAACATAATAAGTTGTATGAATATGATATTATATGAAAAGATTACTTAATTTTTAAATATCAATTTTATCCCGACTTCTAAGTTTCTTGGTAAAATTTCCAGTCTTCAGGGGTTCTGGTTTTAAACGGTATTTCCAATTTTTTCAATTTGTTCTGTGTCTTTTTCAATCCACATTTTTACTCCATTTTGTACATATGTATATTCATGAATGTTCTTTTACATGCACATGTTCATGAAATTTTGATTTTGTTTGCATCTTTCATTTTTCAACTGTAGATTTTTCTTCTAGTTGTAATTATTTTTCTGAAATAAAATTTTTCTTCAAAATTAAATTAATTTTTTTTTTCTATGGTTTATATAGAAGTTGTTATGTTATATTACTAATTAAATTGTAATATTTGTTTATTTTTCTGTTTGAATTACTGAGATGAGGAGTTATTATTATTATTATTATTTATAAGCCAAGAGAATTAATGTGTTGGTTCATGGATTTTTCAGCATTGCAATTGTGAGTTCAATCCCTGTACAGATACAGACTCAGGGAAAACATGACTAGCAATCAATGAACAGTATTGAAAAAGATGAGATATCCTTAGACATGGACAGTGAAATGAGAACAAACTAACCCTGTAGATTGAATAAAGGTTTCAATTTAAAATTTCCTGACGATTACCTAGATCAACAAACACCTATATACCTGATATATATATATATATATATAATTGGGCCAAGAATATTTCAGCACACTCTTAAATATCCTCCCACACACCACACACACAATTATTTACTCATCTTATATTATTACTCTAAAAGAAAGTCACAGAAGCAATCATCTGGTGCAAATCCTGTACTTCACCCCCTCATGTTTTCTGATCCAATTGACTGGAGAATAATAAATAGTTTCCTCATTAAAATCCAGGAAATTCACCTTGTATGATCCTAAAATGTTGGAAATGATGAGACGGATAATCTCTCTGAAAATAGAACAGAACGTTGAGTTATTACTTGAATGGATCAATTTTTTATTGATTCAAAGTAAACTTCTTCGTTTCATAGAAGCAACGTTCCTGATAAATTAAATTCGAATTTTAAGCTATTTGGATCACAAGCAAATTTTTATTTCTTATTCTATAGCCATAAAATTTGTAGACTTCTAAAACAAACAATCTTCAATAAAAATCTCACTCACTTATGGATAATGAAGACTAGATTAATTAAAATAAAAGAATAGAATATCAAGTATTAGGAAATGACATTTCACACAAATGATTTTGTATAAATTTTAAGAAATGATGACTGCTTTTTGGCACACATAAACTTTAGCTGTAACGTTTTACCATCAAGAATTTAGAATCTCAGAAAATATATATTTTAAGTAAACGTATTCATTTAATAGGCAAGAAATGTCATAAAGGACCCAGTGTGGGTCCCCGATGGGTGTCCTCATCTTGAACCATTAGTCTTCTTTGAAATGACAGTTCTCATTTTGTTAGAACAAGCTAAATGACACTTGTTTCATAGAAGAACACATATGTATGAAAAGTTCTATGATAAAAAATACAATAAAAACTACTCTTCAATAAAATAAAATAAAAACTTTTATGATAAAATATCCTCCAATATTTTCACTGTATTCTTTATAAAGAATAGAGTAAAAATGTCAGAACTTGTGTTATTAATTCATACAAATCTGGATTGTTAGAGCAATTTTTCAGAAAACCTAAGAAGTTGAAATCTACTGGAAGTGATTCTGAAGGCAAGTCAGTGTAATGGCAAAGTAAAGATAAAAAAAACTCAGGTTTATTGGTCAGAATTGTTAAAAAGAATCCAAGGATAAGCAAAAAAGAACTTTGAAAGTTGACAATCATATGTTTAATGTATCTAGAATTAACAATGCAGAAATGTAACCTAAAAAGGTTATCAAAGAAAAACCCTCCAAAATATAGGGAGAAGGTTTTAAGCAACATTCCCAAAGAAAAGCTGAATTGTTACAGCACTGGGTTGTGGAATTCTCTTCACCAGATTGAAAAACCAATAACAGGAAGAAAACTACTGGAAATTTCTGGATCAGTAAAATATTTAGAATTTGGTTGAATATCCCAACTCTACTAAAGTTTTTAACCTCATTTTTGTCAAATGATCAACTGAATTTATTTTTATTTATTTTACTATGCTTTGGCCTTCTGATATATAAACCTTATTAAAAAAAAGTTAGTAACAACAGTAAAAAAATATATATATATTAAAAACATTTTTGAGTTACAAAGGCTCAAAATGACAAATGAATTGTAAACTTTAAGTTATTTAAATTTTGAGCTGTTGTTTGAAATTTAAATTAAAATTTTCATTAAAGTGTAATGGAATCCTGTTAATATTTAACCTTACATGATCTGCCAGAGAAATAAATTTATATAACTAAAATATGGAAATATAAAATATATACTTAAAGGATGGTTCATGACATGACATGAAGTAATGAACTAATTTAGCTTTTATGTCTTTAATTATTTAACTGTCTTAAAGAATCCGGCAACAAGGACTCTGATTAAGAGATTGAAGGTTTTGATGAGTATGGAACCCCATTTTAATTGCTGTTATTCTCAGGTTCACCCTGATCAAGAGTGGTAGCACTTGTTAGGGTTCCAGTTATAAGCAAATAATGAAACCTTAATCAAAAACAAAATACTGTGTACCAGCAATGCATTTTTGGATAGGGAAATTACTGGCAATATATATTTATAGTAAAATTGTCAACAATACATGTTTATGGTGAAGTTACCAACAATATATTTTTCAAACAAAATGACCAGCAATACAATTTTATCTGTAGTTGAAGGCAAACAATTGCATCCAAAATATATTTGAAGCCATAAAATTTTGTTCAAAATATTTAAATTTCAGATTTGAATAGCCCATGGTGGTTGATGTGCTACTAAATAAAACCAAACAATCAAAATAAAAGAACGCTTTCATGACATTAATCCATATGATATCCTACAATTTCTTTAAAAAATTCAACTGTATCCCAAAATATAACTTCAACAAAACTGCAACACACCACCTCTAGTAATTCTGTCCATACAAACATATATATGCATAAAAGCTGAGTATCATCTACCATGTATTCAATTGTGAAAGCAGAATAATGTATATCATATTTTATTGTTTCAAAGATCCCAAGAAAATTAAATTTCAGCATTAAATGAGTTGATGTGCAGTTCAACAAACAAATCAGTCAGTCAACCATTTTAAAGAATCATATCGGAAAGGTAATGTCTTTTACGTCTTTTAATTATTCAGTCATCTTAAAGAATCATATCGGAAAGGTAATGTCTTTTACGTCTTTTAATTATTCAGTCATCTTAAAGAATCATATCGGAAAGGTAATGTCTTTTAAACACACAAATGATTCTCACAGATTCAATAAAAAAAAAAAACATTTTCTCTTCGATCAAGTACAAACAGTCTTCAATTTTTCAAATAAATCCTTTAAAGAATGTTGATTATAACATTACAATGTTGAATTGAGGGTCAATCTTGAAGGAGATGGCCTGCTGTTGTCATCCACATCCAGCTGGCATTTTGGAAAAGATACTGTTTTTGACACAAGTTGCAATTCTTCAATCTGCAACCATGTTTCATCATGATTTTCTTTGGCTTCAAGTGATCAGGTCTCCCACTTTAGCACCAACTGACTCGGTCGATATCTGACCTTCTTTCATTTCAGATTCTATCATTCCCAGCATTTTGTCTATCTGCTTTCAAAGTAATCAAAACAAACCCAAAATATTTTGCTTTACACAAATTCAAATTAGAAAAATAAAATTCTGCTAAGTGTGCTTTCTCTAAGAGGTTTATTATTTCTGCTCCAAATGGATGCTTGTTCATTTTGTTCTTTTAACTTCTCTCATAACATCTCTTTACCTAATATATAGGTAAATAATAATAATAATAATAATAATAATAATATATATATATATTCTGATATGTCTAACATGTATGTATGTAATATATAATTATATAAATTACATATATTAATACACATCTTTCTTGACATATTTATTTATATCTACCTCTACTGATTTATTTATATCCCTCATATATATATATATATATATATATATATATATATATTCTAAAGAATTTATTTTCCAATATTTTTCTTTTTTATATTACTTCCAACGTTATTATAGTGGATATTTTGTATTTGAAATAGATGCCACTGTTTTATTTATTAAACAGTGTCTATTGTAGACACATTTGACACACATATTGTGCATTTAGGTAGCAATTCTTCTTTTATACATGTTTCGTTAAAGATGACTGACAAGGTACTTCAATTAAACTTTTTATTTAATTTTTCTTGTGTTCGTACAAGCGTTTTCTTTTCTAGACACAAAGTATTTAAAAACTGTCTAAATGTTCTGCATTTCTGAATGCTTTTGGCTATACTTTTAGCCATTATCAAGGATGATTTTATTTTTGCTTTTTAACTGTATGGATTGTGTGTATGTATCTAGAGTTATAGAAATGTTTTATTTTCCAAACACAATCAGCATATTGTGGCAGTGTTCATAGTTAATGTTATTAAATGTTGATTTTTTCTTTTTTATTATTAGAGCTTTCATTATTTTTAATCTTTTTTTTACATGTTTATTATGCTTGTATTTTCTACTAGTATCTTTTGGATGCAGTCTGGTTGATTTTTTGTGTGTTTAAGTGAGTCCTAATGGAGCTATGGTCTGGTAAGTGTAACATAAGTCATCTGGATAAGCATGTAGTAGTGTAACCAATGTAATTGTGAATTTGGTTTGATCAGGGACACAGTTCCTTAAGTGGCATTTGAACTCGTAAACAATGTTGGTTCTTTGTAGTTTTCATTTTGCAGGTTTGTTGTTATTTTTGATGATAAGATTAGCTGTTTTAAATTTTTTGTAATAAATAATTTAATTTTTTTGTTTGGGTTGACTGGGGAAGTGTATTTCTTTTATTGCTAAGTGAAAATTCATCTTGCTTATAGTTGACGTGTATTTGGCTTTTGTAAAAGATGTTAATGTTATTGTTTTTGTTTGTATATTCAGTATTTTATTAGTCACTTTGAAAAGAACTAGTCTAATCTGTTGTCGATGTGGTGGTTAGGAAAGCCATTCTTAACTAGTATCTGTTTTACTGTTTTTCTGTTGAGTTCTTTAAGGAAAAGTAGACGAAAAGATGAATTCTCGTGTCCTCTCTTTAGGAATTTTTTTTATAACTGCTATTTTATATCTAAGTGGGCATTCTGTTATTAATGTGGCAAAATATTCTGCTAGTAAGTTTTTTATACAAAGAGGTGTTCAGTGTTGTTACTGTATTCTATGGAAACATCTAAGAATGGAAGTTTATTTTTTTGACTCAGTTCATAGATAAAGTTAAGAACAGAATTTTTTTCTAATTTGGTTTTAAGATTATCTATTTCTTGTTTTTTTTTTTTTTTCATGAAAATAAAAATATTATCTATGTAGTGGACATATATTTTGGGTTTAGTGACTTGTTCAAATATCCTCTTTTCTAAGTGGGACACATAGTAATTGGAGAAGCAAGGCCTGAGTGGATTTCCTATACTAACACTGTTAGTTTAGGTGTTGATGTTGCCATTATGGTCGTAGAAGAGGAATTTGATTATGTATGCATATTATGTATGTATATGTATGCATATGCATATTATGTATGCATATGTATGCATATTATGTATGTATATTTTGAGGATATTTGGTTTCATGGATAGAGGTGAGACAGAATTATTTGTGTACACAGAGTTAAGGATAGTTTGATCAACAGGGATGTTTGTGAATAAATTTTCAACATCAAGTGACACTAAAATACCTTAGGTTGGTTTTAGAATTTGAAGGAATTCATGGGTTGATGTAAAGCTGTAATTGATGGGTAGATATGGGGTAATGATGTCGTTAAGGAATTTTGAAAACTTTTAGATAGGGGTTGGTATCTGGGAAATGATCTGTCATAATGGGTATCCATTTTTGTGTATTTTTATATTTTCATATAGATATCCTGGTTAGTAGTCTCTGATGATTTTTTTGATTTTCAAGGAATCAATGTTGGCGTTATTAGATGTTATCAGTTTATTGGGGGATCATTAGATCAGTCATCAATGATGTTTTGTAATTTTTTATGGTAACCTGCTTTGTCCAAAATTAGGTATATGTTAAGCTTTGTCAGCTCATCTGATAACAATATTGTTTTTTAGTTATTTTTTAAAGGGCTTTTTAGGCTGAAAACTTTGATCATTCTCTCACACACACACACATACACACATATATATATATATGTATATATATATATATTACTTCAAATATTATTACGAGTTTTGGATTAGTATTTGAGTAAATACTCTTTCTTTTAACCACTGTTTCTTTCATCTATTAGTCTGTGCACTTGAGAAATCTTAATAAATTAAATGTTCCCTTCTGCAGGATTTGGACCTGTGACCCCTTTTAAGGAGAAACATCTGATCCAGCATGTTTGACTGCTCGGCTACAGAGAGCTTCACACTCAAACAAAATTCAATTTGACCTAATGCACATTCACTCATTCATATTGTCTTGAAAGCCATATCCGCTCAGTTTTTGTAAGCAATTTCTAAAGAATTAATGGATTTTATTTTTTCATTTGACATATTTTCGATACTTATATAAGAATGAAACTATATAGATATATTTATGAATGCGTGTGTAAACACAGATAGAGTGAGCTGAAATGTTCTCAGTGTAAAACTTCTTTTATGTGCCATGTCCCTTCAGGACGTGGGTGATCATGGCTCCCCACATACTCTTATCCCTTGTAGTTCTCAATAAGTTTTGTCTTTTTGCTACTTCTCCCAGACACTGTGTTGACATCTCCTTGTTTAAGTCCAGTAAGTATTGTTATGTGTTGCTTTCCCTTGTCCCTCTTTCCCCTCTATCCACCCTGTGAGTATCAGATTTTCCAAGCCTTCCTTTCTCATTATGTGTCATAGAAATTTCAGCTGCCTCTTCTTCATGTTACAGTACAAGTTTCCTCTTTGCTTGCATCCTCTCCAAAACCTCACCGTTGCTTACAAAGGGTTTTTCAACTCTACCTCATATATAAATACATCATTAATAATGTATATACCTAAAATTACAAATATTATGTATACACATAGGTATTTATTCTCACACACACATATATATCAATAAGATAAGAAAAATAGTTTTAAAATTTAACAAAACCAATAATTTACATATACATATATCTGTAGATTTTGATGTTCTGAGTAGTTGTAATGAATAGTTCATCCACGCTTAGAATATTTGCTGCCACATATGCTCTAGTGCCCCTATTATTTACCTTGAGCTCCTTAATAAGATCCAAAGAAGAATCAGCAATATTATCAGTCCTAATCTGGCAGCTCATTTTCAGTCATTTTCCTACTGCTGTAAGGTCACCTCTCTGTGTCTTTTCTATAAATACTTTCATGGTAATTGTTTAGATGAGTTCTTCGCTATTGTACTTAGACTCTTTGAATTTACATGCAGCACTAGATTGGCATCTGGATCTCACCAATTTACAATTATGCCGACTAGATATAACCATAAATTCTATGACAACAATTTCTTTTTTCACATTTGTCACTTGTGAAACACCCTCCTGTCACTATGCTTTCCAGCCAACTTTAATCTTCAATAATTTAAATGTCATGTCAATCACTATCTACTGTCTTTCTCATTACTTTTTCCTCCTACTGCTCATTATTAATATTTCTGTTTCTAATTCTTCCACACCCTTGTGTCTTAGTGGCTTTACTGCCTTGCATGGGGTGATACTGATTAAATTTATATATATATATATATATATATATATATATATGAACTGAGACTAAAACAAACCAGTCCTAGTCAAAAATTAATAATGCTTTATCTAATAATAATAATAAAATCCAAGATAATAGCAGTAAACTATAGATTGAGGAGTCATGATGAAAAGTGATTTAATGGAATAACCTGCCCCCCCCCCAAGTGACTACACTATAGGTAGGTAGTAACTATATATAAGTATAAATCAATGGACTTACAGGGTCTAGCTGGGATATGTTGAGTACGACTCAGACTTACATGAAAACTACCGACTATCCAATAGCAGCACTCACTATTGGATTGCCTTGTGACAACCTTGTGCATAACTGTTACCTTTATTCTTATTGTACTTTTTTTTTACAATAAACCTTTACTTATTTTTCCACCTTGTTTTTCAAGTATATATTCCTATTAGCATGGAATATAAAAATTACTAAGAGGTTTATTATCTTTACACAATTTTATTTTTAGTTTAATATTCAGGAAAAATTGAAAATAGACAAGAAAATACAGTGCAACATAAAGTTCTTGATATTTGGCAAGTGTAGCAAAACTATTTTTGTATTCTTTCATATTTTAACTTTGTGATTTATGTAGCCAATTGGTTAGAATGTTAGCATTCTGAGCATGAGAAACCATTGTTGATTTGTCAAGGAGGTGATTTTGTCATAAATATCAGCCTGGGGAGATGATGATCCCCAGTATATGTGGCCCCCTTTGGAAATATGCCTGAAAACAATAGTATGTGTTGAACCAAGCCTTGTAAGTGAAACTGAGGTAGACAGAACTGTTTGGAACCTGCCAATGGTTGTGCCAGCATGAAATCACAAGTCATTGTGACTGAGGGTTTGAGTGTACTTACCTTGTTCAAAAGTATTGCTCATACCAGATTATGCACTCTCTCCCAGAAGCTTTAACTAAGGTCTGCTCAGCACAGTCACAGTATAAACCATAGTTTGGCTCTGTAAATATTGAATAAATACAAATGTGATTGTACAGGCGTCTACAACAGGGATTGGCTAGCCACTCTTGCTGATATACCGACTCAGATATGAGCAACTTGTCATTTATTTATTTTAATATTCGGAGTTTTATTTTCATTTTAACATCTAATTTTTTGTGTTTTAATTGATCTGTGAAGAGTTATTGAATTTTGCTCTCACGTGACCGGCTATGCTTCATCTTATGGAGTGTTGATCTTGGCCGAACAAAAGATCAACCTCATGGATAATGTGACCACCAAATTTGGGGGTTAAATTTTAAATAAAACCTTTGGTCTTATGACTTATGTTTAACTTTTTCTTCAATGTTCAATGATTGTTAGCAGCAGAAATAGGACAAAGGTAAAAGTTTCAGAAAGAGATTTCCTCTTTATTCTCTGAGCCATTTTCATTGGGTTTCCTTCTCAAAGATACTTAGAGGATGGAAAGTGACATTTTGGGAATTAAGTTCTAAGCCTCTTACTCTGCATCCTCAATGATCAGCAAAGATTTCTGCAATGTTTGCTGGCCGACAAGAAATGTAAATCAAGTAGTTCTAATTCTTCGTGTTTGGTACAGATATCTGGAGCAGCCAAAAATAGTTGAAAGAATTATAACATGGCAAACAATTAATTCTACTGTTATTAGTACTGAAGAATTGAAAAAATAGTAATGGTTAATGGGTTAGTCTTAAAGACTTTTAGAGTTAGGTTTTATTCTCTCTAAATCTCCATCAATTGTGGCATTGTGCCAAACAAAGGTAAGATTAGTTAATAAATAATTTAAAAAATGATTACATATTTAATTTATTCATTGTGGAAAAAGACAACATATTTTAGGAAAAGTCATTTTTGGTTGCTTGACTTCATTGCATTTAATTTGTGTTTATGGGTAGGAATGTGGCTTTTGTAAAATTATTTCATACTGTGGACTGAACACACTCAATACCTTACAAACTTTGTAAATCAACAATATCTATGATCTGATGTAAATATTAATAAAGAATCTGCAATGTTATTGGACCTAACCTGACATCTCAGCTTCAGTCACTTTTCCACCACCATAGCTTCCCTCTGCCTTTTCTATAAATATTTTCATGCTAATTGTTCTGATGAGCTTTCCTCTATGAATTTAAGTTTGATCTTCAAAAATCTAAATGCAATATCGATCGTTATCTTTTGTCCTCTTAAATTTTCTTCTTTTATTATTTTATTGTTCTTGTTCCTTAATAATGTTTTTCTTATATTCTTTCAAACTGTGTGGGCTTACAGCCATATCACATTGAACACTGGCTCTCGTACAATCACTAAAGTTAAGCAACATTGAACCTAGTCAGTAACTAGATGGTTGACCACTTGGGAATACCAGGTAATGTAAGTTTAGAGGGTGCAATGGATAATGTCCTGGAATTAGAAATCAGATTGCTGAGTTCCAATTCCAGTTGCGTTCATTATATTCACTTACACATAAATACTCTTGCGGTTATGAATCCACGTATTCCCCCAGCTATGGGTTAATAGGAAAACTTATATTATTATTATTCCCCAAAATTGTTACAATCTAAACATATTTACTGAATTTGATAAAAGTTTTATTATAGCTAAATAAAAACATTTAGTAAATTTAGTATTGTCTGGCACAAGGCTACAGTAATGGAGCACCTGACAAGATTCAAACTTTCTGCTTGGATTTCTGGGATGAGGAATTATCAATATTTACACTATTTACAAGTAGGCTATTGTCCTCATCTTTGTTGTTGTTATCACAACATTTCAGCTCTTGTGCCCACTGACAGAAACATTATAACAGCAACAAAGATGATGACAATAGTCCACTTGTAAATAGTGTAAATAAGAATCAAACTTACTATACTAACTAGAACTACTTTTTTATTTATTCCACTATGTCAGTAATATATGGGTTGTGATAATTCCTGGAATGGAAATATAAAAGCAATGTTTGCTTACCTGGTCATTATTGTCACTTGTCACCTTCAAATTCTGTTATGCTATTACTCTTGTACTAAATAATTAATCTCTGCACATCGCGTCAAAATTTCTGTCCACATCTACATATGTTCTTTGTGATTTTTGTTGATCACTTCTTGTGTCATCAAGCCTGCACCACACAAAAACACTTGCTTTTCATAGCATGTTCACCATAAGTCATTTTTATTAGGGCTGATGTTTCAGTAACATTTTTATAAATCTTCACCCCAAACTTGATGTTAATCTGCTTCTCCACAGATTCCTTTCACTCATTTTTTGTCAACGGTACAAGATGAAGGTGAAAATGAATACTTTTCTTGTATAAGCCTCAATAAACACCCGAGAGCCTCCACAGAAGGGGAAGATCTTCCTAAATCTTTGTTTGTAAAGCCAAAAAATACAATAGTATACAGATATGTGTGTGTGTGTGTGGTGATAGACAAATAGATAGCAATAAACAAGAAAACCAAAATTTCACCATTTTAAAAATAGATAATAAAAATCGCCTGGCAATTGACCAACCAATCAGAAAGCTTTCCCAAACAGGATGTAAAAAAAGAAAGAAATAATGACAAGAAGACCAAAATTTCACCATCTCTAAAAATAGTTTCATCAATCAATCAGAAAGCTTTCACAACTACAATATAAGGCTGTGAGCCAATGAGAAGTGAGCAGCCTCAGAAGTGGATCTATATATAAACAGATGGAAAATCAACTAAAGTCAGAGTCGACAAATTAATTTTGTCTTTTCTGTGATACAGCAGTTATCATAACATACCCAGAGATGAAATATGACATTTTTGCACAACTAGCTGGTGACCTTAGATGGCTAAGCTGTCTTGAAAAAAAAAACATATGTTCCTTCATATGGTCAAATGGCAGCTACTACATTTGGATACATACCTATATACATATACATCTATTTACTTCCTCTAAGACTTCTCTCTATGCACCAGGACTTGAACTCTTGAAACTTTAAATTTCACCTCAAAAGATTTATTTTGAATTTTTCAACACTTTGTGCATTTCCTTTAATCATATTGTGTGAAGTAATTATACAAATATCGGGTGGCAACGATGGTCATAAGATAAACAAAACATCCATAACTCCGAGACACACACACACACATATTTTCTTGAGTATGCCTCCAGAAAAAAACATAACCTATGGTGCATGTGTGCAATCACATATATGATTTATAAAAAGATTTTTGGTTTAACTCAATCCTCAGAATCAAATATCAGAACTATTTGTAAATACCTTTTTTGTCAGATCAAGAACTTACAGAATCCCATCATATATATATATAGATGTCATTTTCAACCTAAGAAAAGGCACATAAACCATACAGAAAACCCACTCTATATACACCCGCCTTCTATAATCAGATACCAAAATCAATTAACTGCAGGCTTTCCGACAATTCCTCCAATGAACCCATATTTAACAAAGCTAAGAAAGACTACAAAACAGCCCTAAAAGAAAACAGATTCCCAGCAACACTCACAAAAAAAGGCCAACAGGAAAAGAAATATATGGTTCAACCCACTGTACAGCAAAAACATAAAAACAAACGTAGGAAAAATATTCTTCAAACTCTTACACAAACACTTCCCGGAATCAAGCACCCTACACAAAATATTCAACAAAAACATAGTAAACATGGCACAAATAATAAAAAAGTACAACAGGAAAATTACCAACAAACCACATGAACAAATTAAACCCACATGCAACTGCAGAATAAAGAACAAATGTCCCTTAAACGGTAATTGTTTAAAAAACAACGTAATATACCAAGCCATGATAAAATCACCAGATAATGAAGAAAAAGTATACATAGGAGTAACTGAAGGAACCTGGAAACAAAGAAATTATACACACAAAACATCTTTCACAAATAGTAAATATGCAAACAGCACAATGCTTTCTAAGTATATCTGGGAAATTAAAAACAAAACACACATCAAAACACACACACCAATCAAAAACTTGCAAACTTTTCTTGGAGGAAAAAATAGCTATCATTACCTTCCCAGACCAAAATAAATTATTAAATAAAAGATCCGAGCTCATCCCAAAATGCAGACATGAAAACAAATTTTTACTACGTTACTTAAAAATCGAAAATGGAAAAATAAAATAAAATAAAAATAAAAATAAATAAATAACCAAAATAACAATAAAATAAGTAAAATAAATTAACCCAAACAAATTACCAAATCACACCTGTTAGAATAGACAAAATAGAATAAAAAATAAGAAACAAAATCAATGAACCCAAATAAATAAAGTAAATAATAAACAAATTAGCAAACCATTATGAACAAAATATTAGTTATACTATAAAATTCAAACTAAAAATTGGACAAAAAAAATAACTATAACTGTTATATAACGATAAAAGAAAAAAAGAAAAATATAATAAACAAATTAAAACCTGTTCTTGCCAAATTAATAGCTAGAATAAACTACAACAATCAGCCCCAAAATTGAATAAATAGCTTTAATTATCTTCCCAAACTAAAACAAAACTATAAGCGATATAAAAATTTTTTTACTAAATATATGTTATAAAATAAAATAAGACATATCTCGGCTGATTTACAGGCAAATAAACTCAAGAGCGAAAAACTAGATGTGAACGGGACAAAGCCCCGTCACAAAATGACCATTATCTTTCTTTACAAATGTTTCCGACATATACGTGTTCCGGTCGAAAAAAAAAAATAATATTTAAAGTGCTCTATTTTTCGTCCAATAAAAAATGCTTCCCTCCTAATTATACTCGCTTCATTTTTCGAGCCTGTTAAGCCATAAAAAAAAAATTATAAAAGGGGTCAAACAGGGAAGTTCAACAGGCAGTCAACAGGTGGCCAGGATAGACCTGACGGTCAGGCCGAGTGATCAGCAGCAGGGGAGCGTCAACCACCGTCAACATGTGTGAACTACTATGAGAGATCGACCAGATCCGAAAGCCGGCTTATGAACTTTACCACACCAAGGTAGCTGTCCCAAACCCTCGCGTTCCTGTTGAAATAAATCACGTAAATCTATTTCTACTGTTGTCATATTTCTTTCTTGCAACCATACGCTTGTCTATAACATATATAAGATAAGAAATAAAAAAATAAAATAAAAAAAATAAAAATAAATAAAAACAGCAAAATAATTTAACCCAAATAAATGACTTTCGGTAAAATAACCACCAAAATAGACTACCCACAATGCACCACTGACCTGTATGTATAAATAGCCGAGAAAAATAACAGTATGCATGGCCTGACGATTGCATCTAGCATGACTGTCAAAGGCCTCTAAGTGTTGACTTCTATGTTCACTTTTATATTTACACATGCTCTATCTCTGATATTGAGCACTTTATCCCATTAATATAGCACATCTTAAGACTATATTTCTTCATATATATATATATATATATATATATATACACACATACATATCATGTGACTTTTGAAGGCCTAATTTTTAAGTTAGTTTTAAAGAGGTTGCATCATGCATAACATATAAAATTAGTGTATGTACTGCTGGCCCTGGCTACACGATTAACTAAACTATCCATTTACTGTTGTCAACACCAACTATTTAAAATAAACATGATTTTGATAAAACTGATGTATCATTTAACTGTATTCAATAATAATGCATGTAATATTCACATATTAGTTTTGTGTTATAAAATACAAACAGCAAATATGCATCTTTTTCCATTGTTTATGTTTATAAGATGTTTAGCTGTTTTTCATTCAGTTGTTTATTGTTGTACACGTTTATGCAATGAGTATATTGTTACTAATGATACTATTATCATTCACTTTTTTTAACTTATTTTACTAGAAGATGGAATAAAGAGATAGAGGAAAAATGGTCAGTCTATTGTAATTTGGTCTCTGAAAAAAGGAGTTCACATGATACACAAGATACATGATAAAATCATTTTTTATAAGTGAAAATTTGGGGGTTGCATGATATGCAAGTTAGGTGAGTATATACAGTAAGTATATATATATTTTAGGGAAAAAACTATGACAAAGTGGAAAAAGTTTTTGAGTGACACATTTTGTCCTTTAGGACATTATTGAATTAATAATCATCAGATTTTACTTAAGAAGCAATTTTTTTTTTTTTGTTATTTCTTCTAAATTTAATTGTAAATATTAAAAAATCATAAAGTAGCTGAACAAATAAATATTTATTTTTTGGAGATGCAATTTGTTTTTAATAGAAAGTCAATCCAAACAATTGTGTTTTTGAAAACTCTTGTTATTTACTAAACCTAGCTTGACCTAAGGTCGTAAGTATAGGGCACTCAGTAAGGATTGAACTTGTTACTTGGTGATTATCCAGAGTAGTTTGCTAATCATTATTCTGCAAGGCACCAATTTTTTTCAAAAAATTGTTGAATTGATATATTTACAATTAAGACTTCATCAAGGCCATCAGAAAACTAAGATAATTCCAAAGCTATAATTATCCTGATTTGTCATTTTTGTTTAGCGCCATTATTAATGTCACAGACAAAATATCAAAGTCTTCTGGCAATTCTTTGAATTTCAGTTATTTTTTAAAGAATATTTCACTCAATTAATATTTATCTTAGAAATAATAAGATTTATAAATGATGTTGAAATGAAACAATACAGACAACTGTAGAAGTGAATTTGATCCTCACGGGGCATTGTGCCATATTAAATTTAGTAAATAATATTTTGATATTTTTAAGGAAAAAAAATGTGATAATTTTCAAAATCATTTCTTAGACCAAATTAATTTTAATAATGAATTTGATCCACACTATGTGCCTCACTCATTTGTCCCTGTGATTTATTAGGACTATGAAATAGTTGTTAGAAAAATAGTCTTGCAGACATTCACAAATTCTCATTAAGTGCCCAACACATTGTTGTCATGTGCCAAACTATGTTAACAGTAGTCAATATTCTCAGCCTTGTAAAGAAATCATTAACAAGATAGTCTCACAGACAATTCCAATTACATTTGAACTTCAGTGAGCCAAATTTATTGCTTTGTGTCGGACTAACATATGTTTAGTAAATATTTGAATGATTTGCTTTGGGGCTAATTGTTTTTATGTTCTTAACTTCCTACCCCTTGCAGCTCATAATAAACTATGTCTTTCTGTTATTTCTCCAAAGCCCTATTCTGCCATCCTCAAGCTCATTAAGTACTATGTGTTGTCTTCCTCTGTTCCTTTTGCCCTTAATCTGTCCTGTCAGTAACAGATTTTCCAAGCCCTCCTTCCTCATTATATGCCCGAGAAACCTTCTTCCTCATGTTAAGTATTAGTTTCATTTTTGGGTCCATTTTCTCCCAAACTTTGTCATTACTTACATGTTCCGTCCACAGTATCCTCATCATCCTTCTGTTGTACCACATTTCTGTTGCTTCATGTCTCCTCTTCCTTTGTATTTCAAGAGATCGTCCAGCACTCACTGACATACAGGAGAACAGATATCATTTTTCCTTGTTTCTAGTAAAATTTTCCTATTTCTTAATACTCTGCTTAGCTTTTGGAATGCTTCCTTTGAATTTCAATGTCACTCTTTTCATCCTCTGTTAAAACACTTCACATATATTTATTATCGTGCTTGATTTTAGGACTGACAATTTGCAATTACCACTTTGGGTTCATCCATTTGCTAATAACCATGCATTCTGTTTTCTTGCATTTGATTAGTACAGATACAAAAATCACAATATCCTTGTCTTCATTTTTTAGATGAAGTATTTTCACTGTGAAGGTTTGATTATTTTTTCTTTCAGCTGAGTGTTGTGATAAAAATTAACATCAAAATGAAATAAATAACTTGTCAAAAACTAACAAAATCAATTTGCAATTATGGAAGGTCCTGATGTTTACTTCTTTATTCCTCCAAGCACAGATACAGACATTTTTACACTGGACCAGACAATTCAGATTTAGTATTAGACCTGATTTTAGACTGACAATCCAATTGTTCCTAACCAATCAATTAATTTAGATCATATTAAATGGTCATGCTCCCAGGTCATGCTCATGTGGGTAGCCTCCCAAGGATCTATCCTTGGACTTGCACTGTTTTTGATCTTCCACCAAACTAATTATTTATGCAAAAGACATTACCATTCTCTCCTGTCTTAGTAGTGAGTCCAACATTTCCAACAAAGTAAACTTAGCAACTACTCTTGAAAAGGATCAGTGATTAACTGGTGCAAGGAATGGCTTGTAAATTTCACTGACTCCAAAATAAAACTGTATTCATTGAATCCTCACAGAGGACCTTTAGCCATCCTGACAGTAAGCAGTAATGCTGAACTCCAGGAGAGCAACACTCTACATCTTCTTGGCCTCACTTTTTCAACTAACATGAAGTGGAGTGACTATATAGAGTTAATTGTCACATCTTCTACAAGGAAGGTTGGTTTATTATGTTGTACTAAAAAATTTCTCATCAGAATCCACAAAGATGTTCAGGTTCTACTGGACCATGTGAACTCAATAAGACCTTCAATACAGTTCATAATGGAGAAAGAGAGTAACAACACACTCCCATTCCTGAATGTTCTGATATCGAACAGAGCATGGGTTCAAGATATTCGTATACCGTAAACCGACATTCACCAGACAGTACCTCAATTTCAACTCCCACCAGCGTAAAGAAAGGGATCGTCCGTTGCTTACAACACCAAGCAAATTCATAAGTGGTGACCTAGAGATATTAGATATAGAATTGGTCAGTATAAGTAGTACCCTACAACATAACAACTATCCTGGGTACATGGCAGGGGTTATCAGAGAAAATACAAAGGATCTGCGGTCCATATAACATCAGGGCAACCTTCAAAAGTTGGACAACACTTTGCAGATATCTCTCCCGAGTAAGACCCTCCTCCATAGAGGAGAACATGACTAAAGACTGTGTGTACACTATCCTGTACAGCTGCAGAAAGAAATATAAAGGGGAGACAGGCCGCCCCTAAGGTAAGGCTTCAAGAACACCACAAAAATATCCTGAGCCGACCAAACATAAAAATGAATACAATATGGGAACCAGTAATAAGGAGTGCCAGAGAAAAGCAATAATAACAACAAAAATTGCAATATGAGCTCTGGTAAAAAATGATTGCTGAAGACATTAGGTTTATAATACCCAAAAACTCATAAATAGATGTCCCCAAGGACATATTGTGTTAGTTAGATCCAGTGACAGGATGTAAAGAGTGTGAGTTCAATACTTGGTTAAGATGGTGGAGAACTTGTAGAGGGGATTTAACAGGAGATAACTGATAACTGACATCCATTAAACATGGCACATTGAAATAGAACAGTCTACCCCAGTGAGTGAAATAAAGGGTTCAGTTTGACATTCCACTCACCTGAAGAAGGCTGGAGTGTACAACGGCTGAAACATTGTAACAAATATGGCGACAAAGATGAGAACAATAGTCCAAATAATGTAAATAGTGCAGAATCCACCTTGCACATTTATAAATCTACCATTTGTCCATGTATTGAATTCTGATCTGGTGCTCCTACTGTGTATCTCTAGATTGTTGACAAAATTCAGAGAAGGATCTGCAATACAATCAGTCCTGACCAGGCATCTCATCTCCAGTCACTTTCTCACTGATATGATGTGGGTTTCTTCTGTCTTTTCTCAAATATTTTCATGGCAACTGCTCAGATGAGCTATCCCCCACCCAGTGTCTCGACCACATAAATTTAAGCATGCTACTAGATTAGCAAGTAGCTGTAGTTTTTTCCCTGACACTTCCCACATGTGAAACTCTTTTCTGATTTCTTGCTTCCCTCATTACTACAGTCTCCAAAAATTGAAGAGAAAGTAATGACATAATCAAGATGTTAACATTCCACACGACTTCAAATTAAAAGTTCAGATGGAAACCCCCATCAATACTGGAAAGAACAATAAATGCTACTGGACTTGAGAAAATTATTTTTTTGAAAAATTGTTTGTTTAAGAATTTTTTGTTTAATTTTACAAATTTCAAGTGAAAGTAGTACTGGCTGCTTGAATGAAAGTCAAATGTTTCCTTATAAGGAAAAGGCTAATATTACCATTACCATAGTAGACCTTATTTAGACCTATATATATATATATATATATATATATATATATATATAAAAGTGAACATCGAAGTCAACACTCAGAGGCAACAGGCTGTTTCATGTTAGACACAATCATCAGGCCATGAATGTTGGATTTTTTCTTGACTATTTATATATATGGGTCAGTGGTGCATTGTGGGTAATCTATTCTGGTGGTTATTTTTGTGGGAGTGGCTTGTTTGTTTATTTATTTATTTGTTTGCATTAATATATTTTACTTGTTTTTCATTTTAATTTTGTATTATTTATTCTTTTTGATGTTTTATTAATGTAGTAAAAAAATGGGGGTGTTGCTTAGGTCGATTATTTAATAGTTTGTTTTGGTCTGGGAAGATAATTAAAGCTATTTATTTATCCAATGTTTAGATTGCTTGCCATAGTCTATTCTGTTATTTTGGCGGGGGACAGTTTTTAATTTATTTATTTGGATGGATTATTTTTACTTGTTTTTGCTTATTTATGCTTATCTTTATTAGTTCTAATGGTTATTTTAGTGGGAACAATTTGTTAGTTTTTCATTTATTTATTTAGATTCATTTTTATTTGTTTTTTTTATTTATTTACAATTTTTTATTTTGTATATTTTTATTTACTCTGTTAGGTTTTTGATTTTTGAGTAATGTAGTAATGTTTTTTTTATCATTATATAGCAGTTATAGCTATTTTTACATCCAAATTTTGGATTGGTTGTTGTTTGTCTGAAAGCCCTATTGTTTATCAGAAAGAAGACCCTGCAAGATGAGATACTTGACCAAGTCAAAGTTGATTAGAGCCTCGAGTTCTTTGCCAAAAAAGGTAGAAGACTAATAGGCAGATAGAAGGATTAAATTGTTTGTCCAAGTTCTTAATAACTGAAACTATTGAAGAGGATTTCCAACAAGTAGGAAATCAAGAAGCAGCAAGACATTTATTGTAAAGGTTAGAGAGAACAGGAACCAGTTCAGGAGCACATTTCTTAAGGATTATTGCAACAATTTCACATGCTTTAAGGAGATCTAGTTTAGAGATGACAGCAGAAACTATGGATGGAGTTATATGTATATCACTCAATGGATGACACCTTTTGTGTGTTTTGAAAATAAGGTTGAAGCTGGAGTTTTCCATCGAGCCCTGAATACATTGCACCTGGCATTGCATTTCACATGTGAAAAGGCGAACAATGGTGCTCTTCCTTTTCTTGACGTCATGGTACACAGATCAAATACAGGATTTCTAACATCAGTGTACCAGAAACCAACCTTTATGGGTTTATATACCCAATTGGATTCTATCTGTTCCAGATAGCTAAAAATCAATCTGATTAAAACCTTGGTTCATTGGGATTTATGTTCAGAAACTAAATTAAATTATGAAAATGTTTTAGGATGGTTCTGAACAAGAATAGTCACCTGTTGAATATTGTGGAGTCCAGCATTAAAAAAAAATGGAACAATTTTGTAAGCCTAGGCAGATTTGTCCCGAGAAATGTCCTGTTTATTTGTGTTTACTATGGATTGGTGAGATGAGTACAAAATTTGCTAAGAAAACTTTTCAGTTGGTGTAAGAAGCTGTCATTTCTTTGCCTATCCACATATTGTTTTTGATGCCTGACTCATAAGTTGAGACCAAATCTAAAAGGATGTTCTGCCTCCCCATCATATTGGTTCTGTCATTTACAAATTCAAATGTTATGACACCATGACTGGTATCAAAGGTTGACTGGTGATCTAATTTATATTTCTAAAGAAGAAAAATATTTTTTATGTTAAAACAATTTGATACCATGAATTATCTGGTCTGTGTCACTTATAGTGTGAGGTGATTTGTAAGCTTGGGTGGGATTGCTCATTACGTACAGTCTTCTTAGGTTTGTGTAACTTAAGTGTTAATTTTCATAAATGAATTGTTGGAATGAGTGAAACAAAACAGATTTTAATAGGTCAGGTTTGTTTTGATCAGGAATATAACACACTTTCAGATAGAATTGATGATGACACCTGTGATACTCAGTCAAATAATTCTGGAACATGTAAAATGTTCCACTATGGGCAATATAAGGCCACCATTTTTGATTGGCCTGCCAATGAGGGAAGAGCTGTAATGGAGTTTCTCATCTTTCAGATACTTACGACACAGGGCCAATCATATCCCTACACATGGGCCACTGGCGGGTCACCAGTGGGCTTCTAATGGTCCACCAGTGGCAACATTGCTGAGACAAACACACCAGTGGTCTGATAGTGGGCCACCAGCAGTAAACACTAGTGGCATGCCACCCAGTGGTAGATTGATGGCTTGTGTGTAGGGATTGGTTTCTTGGGGGCTTTCTTTCCTCCCCTTCCTCCCTGAAAACAAGACCATTGGTCAAACATTTAATATTGACTGGCCAATCAAAGCAATGCAGTTGGCATTTGCACCACTATAAAAAGCAGTCTCCGAAAGACCAGAGAAGTAAGACCAAACTGGCCTCACTGCTAAATAGACCAACCGTCTCCCTGCTGGGTGACCGTGGTAAAAGTCCTGTTTTCTGTACCACTTTTTGAACTCCCTCAATCAGCTGCCTTCATTTAAATATTTGAAAGACTCTGGGCTGTTTAGCCATAACTGCCAGTCAACCTTTTCCTCCCAGCTTAAGAATTCCTTATACAGTGAAACTTCTACAAATCTCTTTATGTATTCAGGATTTTAATCAATCATCATACCATAAGTAAAAGTTATTTTTACACTTGTTAATGAGTATTGTTGAAGTGAATTAAATTTCAAGCATACTGAGGACAGAGAGGAGACAAGCCTGATCTTTGACAGTTCTGTAGATACTGAAACACATGGGGATTCAGAATTGGTACAGAGTGAGCTTGCCAGAGACAGACCAATAGATATAGACCAGAGTAAGAGTGGCATTCAGCAAAGCATGTGGCTACAGGGTCATAGTGATGCTGACTATGTAGGCAGAACAGAACAAAGTTTGAAGGTACATATCAACCAACGCATACCAGCCAATAGTCACAAGAGAAATGGGGACAATTTACATAGGTGCATTAATGTATCAGGTTAAGAAATAATTTGAACTTGTACAAGGTGTGCTGAAAAGTTCCAGACCTAGCTCATTTTCCAAAATCATATCAAATGACCAAACATAATTTTGGGAGGATTTCATTCCTGACCAAGCTGAGAACTTTTCAGCACTCGATCATACCACTTCCAATTAAACTAATTCAAGGCATCAATCAATGGAAAGCATTAAGATTTTAAGAAAATGGTCATTATATTCCATCATAACAACATTCAATTACAAAACTCTTTGCTGCAATTTCCTCTGGCCTTTAAAGAATTCTCTTAATGAATTTCACTTTCTTAGAAGACTGCAAAAGGCACCTAGATAAGTTCCTTGCTGAAAAAACCCCAAAACATTTGAGGGTAGAAGGAATTATGAATTTGACCAAAAGATGGCAGAGGATAGTAAAAATACAAAAATAATCTAAATTTTATTTAAAAATGAATCTTTTAATCAACTCAATACATGGTCTCTGTTATTTGCTTTTGTAATAATGTGTTGTAATTTTCTTCACTTACACTAATGATTAGCTTGAGTCCCAAACATTTTGGATTGCGATCAGACTCTTCATATTTGGTAAGTGTTGTTGAATTCTTCATAAAAATGTGAGTTTCTTTTATTTTTTGAAAAAACAAACCAGAAATGAGGAGATTTTTGCTTTTTTACAATGGTACGAGGTACATAAATAGGACATCCAATTTAAAACAGAAAGAAAGAAAAAACTTTCTTAATTTGGCAGTTTCCAGGAAGGTTGAAATAATTTTAATTCCAAATCTTGTTTCATGATTTTTCTGGTTTTAAAATACAGAAGCGCCATTTCTGTAGATGACTTATGAAATAGTCTGGAACAGGTTGCCTCCATTGACCTTGAAGATGTCTTTTAATATCTTTGAAGTAATTTTATATTATTGTTATGCTGTGTGAACAGATTTTTAGATAAGAACATTTGCAGCCATTAAACACTTACTTTGTATACAGTATTTCTTTTTTGAGACATACTTAATGAATTATTATAAGTCATCATTAAAACTTTTATTCATCTAATATTATCCAACATCCACGCACATGACATTTTTTTATTGTAGAGACATTAGTATTATAGAGAAATAGGCTGCTAGAATGCAATGGTTAGAAAGCTGATCACACACAGACCATTATTTGTATTCAATATGGTTTCCCATAATTCATCTTATTGCAGTATTTCTTCCACTTTTCGAAACTGTCTGCAAGCTCATCTTTTAGGATAGACACACCACTTGTGGCTTGTCACAATCTCTTTCCAATGGTGACAGCCTGATGTCATAGGTAGCCAAATATAAAGTGTAGAGGGGCTGACACAACCTCACTCAATATCCTCACATTGCTAATGAAACTCTCAGGAGTGTGGGGGAAGTACCTGTTTATGTATATACAGTAAAATCCAATTTAACTAGTTACATCATGGTTGGTTACATCAATGATTCAAAATGACTGGACCCTTTTCAAGATTGACACCTATAATCTCTCTCTCTCTCACATACATACATACATACATACATATATATATATTATTAATAATAATAGTAATACAACTGAGAAAATGCATGAAAATTACAAGAATTTTGTATGTATTTGGCAAAGGTTCTGTTCAAAGGTGCTCAGTAGATAACTCAAGCTATAATATTCAATAAATTAAGAAAAGTTTAAGTGACTTATTTGCTTAGCCAATGAGTTTTGTTGAAACATTAATCAGGGCCAGATGTTTGATAAATCTATTGAACTTATGTCTCTACTATAGAAAAAAGATTTAAATTTAGAGGAGGGAAAGTTTTTAATGATGTCTTTTACAAAAATTTAATAAGTTTGTCACAAAAGTAAAAAGAAGCACTATAACATGCTTACTGGCTGCAAAATATATATATATATATATATATGGGTGTAAATACAACAAATGCTGATTACAAATTTACATTGATAAAGATACAGGCACACTTAGGTTTAAATTTAAATGCTTTTGTTTTTAAATATGACTTTTTGTTTTCCATTTTAACTTTATATATATTTTCTCTCACCGGTAACATGACTCAGAGTTTCATGCACAATGCAATCTTCAGTTTATATATATATATATATATATATATATATATATATATATATATATATATATATATATATATATTTTAGATCTGTTATATTGCATTGAGCACTATTTTATTAACACCATCACTGAATGTGCAATATTATATATAAAATTTAGTTACTGTATTTAATAAGCATCTATAAATATATATTCGATCAATAATGCAATATTCTTGTATGATAATGAGGAGCAATAACATCACAAAACTTTTAGTTGTTCATAGATAAATATTATGAACTTTTTATTTATTGATAACATTTATTTTCAATAAATTAAAAGTTCAAGTGACTCACTTGGTTAGGCCCAGATGCTTGATAAAGTTATCAAATCTCCTAAGATTATTAAACTTACTTGTTAGAAGGCAATGGTTAGCAATTATATATATGGGAGCTCTCTCTCTCTCTCTATATATATATATAAGACAAAAGAATAACTTAACTTAGCTGATAACTTTCTATTATCTCAAGGATTTTATAAAGGCAAATAGACATTGATTAATAAAGTCCCTCAGAGGATGAAACACATTGGCTAAGATAAGTTTTCCTTTTGTTTTTATGCATATTTCCTTTTACAGACATACCCTATCTGAAATTTTTACAGACACACATGCAAACATATGTAAGAAAATGATGTATAAATTTTTATATACCACGACAATGTCATGAAATTTAATGTGCCATGTGTAATTATGTCAATTCAAACATCACTTTAGTCAAAGACAGAAAGGAGGAAATGAAAAATTTTTCTCCACTTTGTAATTAATTATCCAGTATATATATATATATGTGTGTGTGTGTGTAAATTATTTTCAGATAGAGTGTGTCTGTAAAGGAACAAAATGAATAAAAAGAAGAGGAAAATCTATTAACTGACGTGTTTTGTCCTATGGCGGGATTTTTCTTTTGCCTTGTCACAATCTCACACTGATGTCCCTCAGAGGACAAAACGCATTGGCTAAGAATAGTTTTTCCTTGTCTTTTATATATATATATATATATATATAAAAGAGAGAGGTAAAGAAGAAAACTAACCCCTTGAATTTTAATTCATGCTACTTAAAAACCCTTGATTTTGCTTTTGAAATGGTGCTGCACTTTCTTTCATCCTCAAAATCAATCAACTTCCAAGTACAAAGGTTATGAATAAGAACAAGACAATACAGTTGACGTTAGACATTTTATTAGGTAAGAATCACTTAAAAATTATCACATACCCCCAGGAAATTTGTTGATCCTATTTTGTATTTTGCTTCAACAATAAAATATTTTCATCATTGAAAGCCGAATTTTCTCTAATGTTTCACTTACCTGCTTTTCCTTAGTTCTACCTGAGATAGCAGAAAAACCTTAACAGATTTAATGCAAAGAATCACACAGGATTTTCATTTGATTTGTATTAAACTCAATTATATTTTCAAATAAACAAAATTAGTTTTCTCACCTTTCATTTTTGACTATTTTCTTTCTTCCACAGCAAAGTGGAGTTTTATTTTGGACGTATTTGAAACAGCAATTTAGTAAGATTATGTAGACACTCTTTATATAAAAAAAATTATCCAATTCTCAATTTGGCTTCATCTTCTGTATTTGAATTAAAAAAAAAAAAAAAATTTTTTTAATTCTGATAGATCATTATTTAGTTTTCCTTTAAAAACAAATGAAATTTGATGATATTTCAAAGTTACCTGTTGAGGAAATGGACTTCATATGAAAACCCCAAATTTTTGCAAAAGTTGTGGAGGCATCCAATTCAAGCAATTATCTTTCCATTTTAATTCTTATTTAAAAAAAAATTTACAAAACAATTTACAAAACAATTTCTCATTTTTCTAGTTTTTCTTAAAACCTTTCAAATATTTTCATCTTTGTCAATTAGTCTACAAAGCCAAATTATTGAAAGAACTGTAGTTTGGAATTTTTTAGCAAAAAGTTTGAGAAAATGAAAAAAAAGAAAATCCTTGATATATGGGCAGGAGAAGTTCTTTATTTTTGAGAAAGTTTTGCCCAGTGAGAAGTTGTAAGACAATTAGCAAAAATCTAAAAAAAAAAAAAAAAAATGTTGACCTCAAAATCTTGATAAATTGTTACAAATATAGAGAACTTCTTTAAGTCAAAGAATCTGTGTTGTGCATTTTGTTTCTCTAATAATACATAACGTTTGTAAAGAAGACATTTGGAACATTGTTTATATCAACACTGACAATTAAACAAATTTTTAAAAAATAACGAAAAAAAGCACAAGTTTTTAATTCCTAGCATGTTTCTATGCACAGCTGAATTTAGTGAGAGGCAAGTTATTTCATTTTGAATTGGCAATCCTGGATATTTCTTCCAAAGACACTAAACAGAGTTAATGAAAGAACAATATCATAGTAATATCCGATGGATTGTTGGCAATTTAAGTTGAAAAATCAAAACATCTGTAAACAGATAGAGATGAAGCCAAACAAAACAGACTATACATAGATTAAAAAGAAAAAAAAAAAAAAAGTGGTTTAAAAAAATACATTCAAGAGATCATTTTCTTAAATTCATCAGAAATGAGATTATTTAAAAGGAAACCTTATTTGACGTGTATATGATTTAGTAGCAAATTACTAAGAGAAGTGAAATAGATAATTTCATTCATGGCATTGGATATAAATATAAAGTTATATTTCTAAAAGATAAAAGGAATCATTTATTTTTGTTACAGGATTCAAACTCTTTGGGGCTTGTGCGATGAAGAGTGTGGACAGACTTGCCTTATTCTGTAGCGTCTGTCCTTTGAGCTTGTAAAGGAATTCGGTCGGTTGTACCAACTAAAAGGCTTTTTAATTGGTGGCCGAGATACAGTCTAAGTCTTGTCAAAAACTACAAACTAATCAGCTAAACATAAGAATATTTCTTCTCGGCTACACATCACCAGACTGGACAATTGCTATTCTGATACAAAGAAACAAGTGAAGCAGAGAAGTAATTGATCTTGGCCAAAGTCAGACACTCACTTCTGAGGCCAAGATGGTCAGCTTTTTTTCATGCATAATATGCATACAGAATATTAATGATAAAGTTACCCAAGACATTCTATGTTAAACTGAAGCATTACAAATCATTTAAAAAACAAAAATGCCCACTTGTTTTCTTCTTATAAGGAAATATGTTTTTTTACTTCTAAAGTAAATGACAATATATTTAAACAACATTTAGTATAAGACAAAAAAAAAAAAAAACAGTTGCAGAAAAGTAAGCTTTCGTTGTTTGTGTTAGTCAGGTAGCAGATTAAGAAGCTGTTGGCTTTTGTTACAAGAATTAGTGCAATAACACTTCTAATCTAATCACAGTCAAAGTCACCTGTAGAGCAACTAGAATTCAAGTGGATATTTAGTTTTGGGGTAAGAACTTTGCACACAGAAATCTTCTTCAACAATTCCACCAAAGGATTTAATCTATTAAGTTTGTCATCCATTTGGAGGAATTCTGTCATTTTAAAATATGATAATGACAAGAAATTTGTTAACAGTATAAGAGAACTGATTATTGAATTGTGGAAGTTCACAAAACGCTGTCATCTCAATACACGCTATTTTGCTAGGAAAGCTGATAAAACGAAAACACCTTAGAAGCCAGAATTACTCCAACATTAACAAATGGTAGACAAAAGCAACAATGACAGTGTTTCATGGATGGTATTTTCACATTTGCACATCTTTTCACATTTTCATGTTTTTCACATTTGCATGTTGTAAATGTGATCTTCATACAACATTTAATATTGGTTAATTACATTTTATTTATGGAAATTCATGAAAAAATAGACATGATTTTTTTCATATCTGTCACCAGCAATTGGGGATTGCAATTAAGGTAAAAAAAAAAAGAAAATCAGGAAAAAAAAAAAAAAAAAAATGGACTGAAGCATTTTTTCTCGATTTTGCAAATATTTCAATCAATTTGTTATAAAGAAGTTTGTAGATAAAAATGACATACATGGAAAATGTCAAGAGTATATTTAGTCTGAGAATATCAAAAGAAAAGAAAAAAATTATTTTGTGCTTATAATCATTTTGATCAAATGACATTTTAAAAGATATTATAACAAGTCAGATTGTTTTAATAAAGCAATGGTAATTTTGACTCTGATTCAATGCCTGACACCAGGACAATGAAAACTTTATTGGAAGCCCTATACCTGATGTCATTCTACCATCTAGTTACAAGTGCTATCTAAGGAGAATTTGAAAAGATTGATCAAACTGTCAAGTGTTTCCCAGGTCTCTCTCTGGACATTTTACACATCTCTTGAAAGATAAACCAAGATAAAGAAAGAATTTCATCTTCCAATTTAAGATTTTGCAAAACTTTTGGATAGCACTTTGTACATCATAATCAGTATACTTTACTGAGGCTGTCAAAAATTTAGGAAAAAAAAAGTAAGTCTAATATTATTATTAGGCTTTCACATGAGTTTTTAAATATATAAGCACTAGTTTAATCATGCTGTCAAAAATGACACCATATTTTCACAGTGGGCTTGTAAGCAGACATTTGACATTTTTCTAACATTTCTCAACGGTTTCTTGAAACGGGTCTAAATTTGCCTAACTCTAAGTATTTGTCAAGTTATGATCATTTGAAGTTAATCAAAACTAACACATGTTGATTTTATTTTAACAATTGTTTTTATTTAATCAGTTCCTGATCACTTCTAGGAAAGTCATTGGAATCTTGTTAAAATCAGTGTTATAAGTGTCAGGCAGGTTTAACTTGGCACTCTTTTTAAAAAATGACCTCTTATCAAGTGGAATTTAGGACCATAAAACACAAAATTCAGCCAATAGAATTCTTTACTATATTTTGCCTGCTTTTTTTGTCACTGACACCCTAACTGCAAATAATTCTAACATGCCCAAAACAAACTTTTTCTTCTTTTTAGCGTAAATTTTTTTTTTTCTTTTTAGTATCTAAATATTAAAAGAATTTAAATCTGCAAAATGTAAGAAAATTGTTCTGAGGAATGAATTTAAAAAGTTCTCAGTCCCTTTCATCTGTTTAATTGATCATTACCCATGTTTTGGCACCATATACTGGGCTAATTGTCAGTTTTCAACATAACTTTCCTTGTATTCATCAGAAAATCATGATCTAGATCTCTATACTCATGTTTTTGGGATGCTGAATCCATTTTTGGCACTGAAAACCTGCTCAAAACAAAGTCTAAATGGGTTAAATGCAAAATAAGACCTTTTTGGATATTTTGGCTCTTCACTACAAGTCAGGGTTTCTAGTCATAAACCCCATTTTTTTTTTTTTGTAAATTAGGAATGTGAAAGTTTTGTTTTAACCTTTCTCTTAAGTACAAATAACAGAAAAATCATTCAGGGGAGTCAAAAACCACAAATGTCCATTTGGCTCTATTGTGTGAGCCCACTGTGTTCTTTAACAATTATTTTTGTTGTATTCTGTTTTTTTATTTTTTTTTTAATGGAAATTGTTTTTCACCTCCCTAGCTTGTTAAACATTTTCAGATTGCCATTGTCATAACAAAGAAGTGTCACTAGTGCAAGAGGGAGAATTCTAATGCATCAAAAAGTTACAGACAAAAATATATAAATACATGTGGCATATTATGTTGTAAGATAGTCTAAAACTTAGCTGTTATATTACAGGAACTGTGTAATAAATCAAAAAATCAATATTTTGAAAAGTTTACAGTCAATATTTGAATTACTTGAGAAGAGGAGAGTTTACAAGTATTTTTTGGATAAAATGTATTTTTCAAATTCTTTCAAATTCAGTGCCAAAAAAAAAAATATAATAAAAATGCACATATACTAATTATTGATATGGAAAGCCTTAATGGCCAAATGTCTTTTTCCATTGCTGTGCACTGGCTTCCATATCTACACTTGAAGTATTCATACATTCTCATTTAATGAATTTTCCAATAAGGTTTTCTCTTTCTTAGTTAATAAACAATGACTACATTGTAATGTGTGTGGTAAAGAAAGTTAATTTATCCAAAAAAAAAGAAAAAAGAAAAAAAAAGGGACTGCATATGTAATCTGATTGTGGAGTTTAACTCCTTATAGCAGCCAGTATTTTAAGTGGAAGAATTGCTCATTAAAGCCTTCCATATAAAATTATTGTATACATGCTGGCTTGTAAATTTCCAGCATGTACTTGACACTTCAGCATATATATTTGTAAACTGTGTTCCTCTTGACAAATTAAAACAATGTTACATTCAATAATGTCTAGGTCTGACATATTTCAGGAAGGTCAAAGGGCATCTTGGCCAAAGCATTTATAATAAAAACAGCCAATATGAGAAAATGACTCAAGAGAATTCATGGAATAATAATTTGTTAATGGATTTCAAGTGAAATACATGTTGAATGATTGAAATTGTGTTTTAAAGCAAACATAAAAATAGTGAATTATTTCCCTTGATGGACTCAGTTTGCAAATTAGAATTAATATGATGCAATGACAATATTCCAGTGGCAATACTCCACCATTTTATTGGATAAATAAATCACCAAGTAGTATAAAGACATTGATTGATTGTTGAATTTAGTTTTTTATGGCTTAGCAACCTTTTGTGTATTATTTAAAGTCGAGACACATTTCAGATTGTAGGAGGTTGCTTCTCAAGTGGTACCCCATCTAGTTTGATGCTGCTTAACTTTGATGCCCGAACAAAAACCAGTATTTTCAGCAGGATTTGAATGTAGGCTAGCACAAAGGTAAACATTTATTTAACTTGTTCTAGTCTGACAATGGGGCACCCAGTGAAAATCAAATTCATTATACTAATGAAGTATTTCAAGTTTCCAATCTATCAGAATCAAATAAAAGACAAATTCTCACCCTGACTCACTTCCCCAAAAAATGATTTTTTTCTACTAGGCTAAGAACTTTTCAGCACACACAAATATTATATATATAATTTATTAAAAAATTATAACATAAATATGATATAAAATCACTACAAAAATAGCCATTTTGTTTCAACACTTTTAGTATCTTCTTCAAGTGATGGTGTTGAATGTAGAATAAAGAGTTTATTCTACATTCAACACTATCACTTGATAAGACACCAGAAGTGTTGAAACAAAATGGCTATTTTTGTAGTGATTTTATAACATTTATGTTATAATTTTTGAATAAATTATATTTGCTTTACTCTGTACTGAGCACTCTTTTAAGAATAGTATTTTTTGGTTATTAGAATTTATTCCATATACAACAATCCTATACTTGGATATATATATATATATATATATTTTCTGGCTTATAAAAGGCAAGATTCAAAATGGCTTTTCTAAGCTACTGCTCATCCAAATTTATTATAACCTTTCAGTGACCTGTCTCATTTCTAACACCAACATGTAAGAGACAGTGTAATATTTGCATACTGTATTTTGTTTAAGTATTTTATAGGCCACCAAATACAATATATTTAAACAAATTTGAGGTTTTCTTTCATATTAAATCAACTTCCCTTTCACCAATGGTTCTCAGTTTTAATTAATTTATACTAAACTAGATATATTTTACATACAAATTAATTGATTGTAATAAAAATAGCAAAAATACAGAATAACAAACAAATCAAAAGTATTAATAAAAAACAATACAAAATGTCATCCTCATGGCTGCAATTTTTTATCACAGTATCTATTCTCAAACAAATATCAAAATTTTTATATTGATTTTGTTTAAATAAACTACAGCTCTATTTTGAATTTAACTGTAACAATTATTTTGATAATATGCAGTTGTGGATCACTGGAACACATGCACATGCAAGCAAGTGCTGAAAAGTTCTTTGTACACAAGAAATTTCTGGCCAAATCTGTTCCATCATTTGGTTCCATGTTGGGAAGTGGCTTGGACAGGTCTGGGAATTTTTACATTAATGTTTTATGGATATATCATTTTTTTAAAATCAATTTTTCTTGTTGACAGATTAATTTCTGTATTTTGTTGTTTTTAAGTTTTCAATGTTTGTGATGTCTAGAGAACATGATGCTATTTTTGAGTTTTTAGAACTGTGTGAATTGGATATACAAACATCTCTTATACATTGTCATAATTCTGACCACAATACTATACAACAATACAACTCAAAACAAATTATAAACAAAGATTACAAAAACAACCTTCAATTAATAAAATCATTTATTGATTCTGGAATAGGCATTTGAGAATGCTTTTCAATACTCAGAATCCATGTCATATTCATGCAACAGCACAAGTTTCTGAGCTTTAAAAACTCAAAAAATAACATGACAAACATTCAAAATCATCCCAAAAGGCTCTAACAATCATTAAGTGGACTTTGAATTTCATTAAATTTCTTCCATTCCTAATAATGATTGAAGCCAGTTGAAAGCAAACTCAGAAGCTTAACATGGACAGTTTTCTGTAGATAGAGAAATGAATCTGTCAACAATAAAAGATTGTTTAGATTTCTGAGATGAGATATCGTAACTGTTTACATTATTTACATTGTTCGGACTGTTGTTCTCATCTTTATTGTCATATTCACAACACTTTGGCTGTTATACATTCTGGCCCTTTTAAGGTGATAAGGAATTTTGAACCGAACCCTTTATTTTGTCTACTGGAGCTGAATGTTTCAGTTCCACATGCCATGCCTCTTCCAAGATATCTCAGTTTCAGTTATTTTTCTTTAGTAACTCAACTCTCCAAATTTTTGTTCACTTCTGCTGTGGCCAGGTATTGAACTCGGAACTTTTTTGGTCAAGTCACTGGATTACTTCAACCATAGCTCAGTGGATTTGGTTGAAGTAATCCAGTGACTTGACCCAAAGTGTTGTGAGTTCAATACCTGGCCACAGCAGAGATGAACAAAAACTTGGAGAGTTCAGTTACTCTAGGGAGATAACTGAAACTGAGATATCTAGAAAAGGCATGGCATGTAGAACTAGAATAATCTACACATGTGGGCCAAATAAAGATTATAGCTCAAAGTGTACAATGGCTGAAACGTTGTGAATATGACAAAGATGAGGACAACAGTCTGAATAGTGTAAATAAAAGATTTGCAAAATATTTTCAACAAAACTTGTTTGAACATACATAGACATAACTTCTTATCTAAGCATAACAGCAATACAAAGGTTAGCATGGATAAAATTATATTAAATTGCAGTTTTCATCTAAAAGCCTTATTCCCTAATTGTTAGAATGTGTGTGTGAGAGTTTGTTTGATGATTTCATGTTATCTTTATCTTCATCTGTAATGGATACCCCCCTCGACAAAGCTATTTTTGCTGGTCAGTTTGTCAACCTTTGCCCCACTGAATAAGAAAAGGAATTTGTCTCAAATTTTCAGACAAAAAATATTTATGTTTTGTGTGAAATGAAACATTGTCATTATTCCATAAATTATTAATGTTGTAATGTTTGGCGATTGCAGTAGAACTCAAATTTGGGAAAGGCATTTTAAAGGCTAGGTTTACATTGGAATGTCTTCAGTGCCTTCTAGAAAATGTGTGAGGCAAACATTATTTGCTGCTGCCATCTGTCTCTTCCCCACCATTTATTACAATCTTCAGCAAACTTATTTAGTGTCTGCCATTCATTAGTCGCTGTTTTGATTTCCCTCTGTTCCTTTTTCCAAGTCACTATGCCCTTAAGACACAATTTAGGAAGATCTGCATTAGATATTTTAGTGTCTCCAAATAGTTTCAATATTTTGCTATGGATTAAGGCAAATTGGTTATGTTTCTACATTTTCACTTAGACAAATCATATGGTTTTGAAATGTTTCAATTAGAGCTAAAAGTTTTTGATTCACACACTCAAAAATAAATATAAAAGAACTTGAACAATGTATATATAAAGTATATCTTCATTTTATTACAGATTGGTACTCTTGGTTAATTTCAGTATAGTCTTATATTTTCTTTAAAGCAGCCCACCAAAGTTTAGTCAGTGTTTCACTGCAACTTCTTGATTGTTCTTGCAAGATATACAAAGCATCCAAATCAGATGACAAACCTTTGCAAGCATCAAGGCAAACAAACATAGAAGGAAGTTATTTTAGGTGGAATTGGCAAGGCTCAAAAATTTCTTTCATACAAATATCAGTAATGACATTTCAGATAGCTGCGAAAAATAATGTAGAAATTTTGTAAAAGTAAGGTGAACTTACAAAATGTGGAGATATTCATGAATATATATATATATATATATATATATATATATATATATATATATATATATATATATATATAGCTAAAAGGAAAACTTCATATTGTCCTTTTATAGACATGGTGGTGATGTATCTAGGTAGAAATGTTTTTATTCATGAGGTACACATACACAAAGGATTGTTGTGAAAGCAATGCCTCCTATTTGATTATGTTTGGCCCTAACCAATTATTGGTGAGGGTGACAGTAGAGGTTCTCACCATTAATCTTTTTTCTACCCTCTTACAAACAGTAGCCTAGTGGTATTCTAGCAAAATTGTACCTAACATGAAAGGATATATGAAGCAGAGGTGTCTCATTGAGTTCCACCATGAAAAAATTGTACCTACTGGCATTCATGAACACTTGCTAAACATTTACAGAGACCAAACAGTAGATGTGAGCACAGTTGGGCAGTGTTTCAGCCTCTGTTGGTGTATATTTTTATAAGCAGAATATTCATTGTTGATGACTATCTAGAAAGCATTTTGCAGCTGAAAAAATGGTCTAGCCTTCAGTGTTATGGTGCATCCTCCATCTGTTGTAGTTCCCATGGAAATAAATGAGAGGGAGTTTCACTCGAGTGTATGCATTGGGTGGGGATAGCATATTATATTGAATAAAAGTCAGTCTGACATATGCAACAGACTCCAAAAAATGCATTAGGGAAATATGATTAAAAAAAAAATGGCAAAGGTAACAGGATAATTCAAGTAATAATGACAAGGCTTCATCACAGATTTTCAAATAACCAGCAAATGCACAGTGGCTAAATTTTGTGGTAAAAACAACAATGATTAAGATAACAGTCTGAGTAATTTAATAATAATAATCATCATTTTCTGTTATTGCATGAAAATTCTTCATCATTTAACATAAAAATTTTTGAGACGATATTTCTTTTAATTCACAATCAACAAAAACATAGCACCACCAATAAATACATAAGATGGTCCATATTGAATTGAAAGTTTAACAGGAATACGAGAAAAACGAATCTGGAGTCTCATATCAAAAGCAGTACAAAAAATGGGGTTTATAAAATTTGATTTTTGTGATTGCAATTTTTATTACAAGATTTGAGACAAGTAAAATGATGACTCAATTTATTTTGTTTAAATACAAATGAAAAGCCCATCATGACATGTTGCTGAGGAATATTGTTTAGTTTTTAAGTTTTCCAATATGTAATTATAATTTTATTTTTGTTAGATGAATAATATATTCAAATTTGCCTGTTGATTTATAGTAGTGGCAGATGATAATACTGGTTACTCTCTCCAAGCATCATTGATAATTAATCAACTAATTATATGACAGTCTTTTCTTTCAAGTTTTGTCCAATTTATGCAAAAATGTTTGCTTTTGTATGCTTAACACATTCAATATATATATATATATATATATATATATATATATATATATATATGTATGTGTGTGTGTGTGTGGTATGTGAGAGTGTGTGTTTTACAAAAGCTCCTTGAATAATAAATAGGATAGGTTCTTGAAATTTGTTTTCAAATAAAAATGTGGTAATGAACAAATAATAAAAATAAGTATTTCTAATTCTATTGTGGATTCTTGACATTTATTTGTTAGCACTGATGTTGTTTAAGGAAACGCTTGAAAAATGTTATATTCATTCCCACAAGAATTATTTCATCTTTTTCAGTTGATATTCAAACATTTCTGTTATAAATATTTGTATATTTCTTTAATAGTATTTTCTTTTGAGGACAGAAATAAAAAAAGAAACATGTCAATTTATTTGTTTCTAAAATTCTATTTCACTTTAGCAAGAGGAAGTCTTGGTAGGAGCTGAAGGTCCTGATAGTATGCTTGTCAGGATCACTGAGTAACACAAACCATTCCACTGCAGCATGGATGACTTTAGCAAGAACTGAGGGTCCAGATGGTATCATTGTCAGGATCACTCCCTTGTTTACAAAACTGGATAGTTTTCTGTGATTTTTTTTCTAAGCTCATATGCTTATAAATGCATAAACATATTGAAAAAAAAAAAAAAGAAAAGAAAAAAGGATTTATAATCTTATTGTATTTACTTTATTCTTGACATTTGTTTCATTCATTTGCTGATGTTAAAGGGAAAGGTTTTAAAATTATTTATTATTTCAACTCTTTTGGTTGATACTCAAACATTTCTGATATTTGTATGTTTCTTTATTCGTCTTTTCTCACCATTAAAACATATTGAGTTCTAATATGTTCTTATACTTTTCCCATATTTTGCCAGTCTGAACAATGTACATTTCTACAGCTTAGTAAAGCAAAAGAAAGAATAATTTCTAGTTAGAAAAATCCAAACATCATATCTGACAAGTTTGCTCAAATCTCTGAAAGTTCATAAGGGCCTGTATTTAATTTTAGTCATAATAATGTGTTAATAGAAACCTTGAAATTTAAAATGTTTTGTTTGTTTGAAAATAAAACAAAAAATCTCTTCTAATTTCATAACATTTTGCATAGAGAATTGGATCAAATCAAGTTGTTGAATTTTGTACTTTTTCACAGGCGTGAGAAAGGTGTATTGGGAGTTGGACAACAAGAATTTCATTTTGTTTTTGCTATTTCTTGACATTTCCTTCTTTGGAATTCCTTTGTAATGTGATTCTCCTCCTCCCCACAAGGAGAAAAAACAAAAATGAAAGCCCCAAACAAAATGCAAGCAACGGTAAATTTCAGAATGAAAATGCACACAAGTGTTTCTTAAAAATGATTGTCCATGTTCCAAAATTTTAGAGGGCAAAGCACACATAATAAAAATGTCCTATGAATAGCAGATATATTTGTAAGTGTTAGACCCAAGGTAACATTAAATCACAATTGCTAAAGTTAGAATTCACTTCTTTAGTAAAAAAAAAAACAAAATTATTCTTGCTTTTTTTCTTATGTAACAATGAAAAAGTCAAGAAACATGAATCTATTTATTTTGGCTGTTATTAGTTATGGTTAAGCTCATTGATGTCAAAGCTTTTATTGAATTAGACACAATGATTTAGCGTAGTTTAGATGCAGCATGAGACTACAAGTATTGAACACATTACTCAATCATAATTGATCTAGTAAGACAAGATTGTTAACCATTACATCACAGCAAAGCGCCTAGTTGGACACAATATTAATTTTGATGTGCAAATTATACTCATTCATTTTCCATTCTTTATGCAAAATTTTTGTCAGAATATTATTTATCAACGTAATAAAATTAAAACAAAAAGGATTTGAAAACAATTTTTAAAGAAAGAATTTGCAATAACATTTCTCAAAAATAAAATAATGCTATGGTGCAGGTGCTCATAAAATAAAATAAAAAATTAAATAAAATGAAAACAAAAACAGTTTTTTTCTTCTTTTACTAAAGAATGAACCAGTGTACAAATTTCTAAATCAAAGAAAAGTTTGATCAATTTAATTTTGCATTAATATGTAGGCAATGTATTTTTTGACTCAAATTTAAATGAACATTTCTCATTTCTGGCTTTTGTTTCATATCACACACACACGTACGTAATCGAATGATAAAAATGTATAATATCCTCTGTTATGCATTTTGTCTGTTGGTTGATGAAATTGTATATCTTCAGGAAAACAGAAAGAAATACACTAAATAATAGGAAATAATTAAATAAAAAAGTAATTTATTAAGGTAAACTTAATGCCAAAAACTTAAAATTAAGCATTCCTGTAGTTTCAATGTTTCTCATGTGTTATTATAACCAAAATTTGTTTGTACTTCATTCTGTCCCATACATATATACGATTCCATTAATAGAAGCATTATTTAGTCTGAAGAAGTCCTATTGAAGGATGAAACACGTAACAGGAGTTTTTCCATTTTATCATTCAATTATGCACCATTAATCTGACAGAGTTTATACATCATATTCTCACATATATAAATATTTACACTTTTATAAGTATATGTATATAAATGAGTGTCGTATACATACCATATATAGTTGCGTATCACGTGACTTTTAAAAAGCCAATTTTGAAGTTAATTTTAAGGGGGGGGGCTGCATCATTCATGAAATATAAAATTAGTGTATGTACGGCCCTGGTTACACCATTGACCAAACTGTATTAAGTCTTCAAAAGCCGCATGATACATGAGTATATATGGTATATATATGTATATCAGTAAGTATATACTTGGGGAATTAGAGTAGTCAATTTGTTTATCTGAAGTATTTCCCATATCACATTGGACATTTCCCATTTTTCTCAAAATCACTCTTACAAGAAATTATTCTATCAATCTTCTTCTTTCTATGAAAAAGCAATTTCAGGCCTCAAATTCCCTAATACATCATTTGTGTGAGTGTGCATATGTAGTTTTGTATGTGTGCATACATGTATGTGTTTGTATTAGGTGTATTCAAAAGTTCCCAGCTACAATTGTTTTCCAACTGTTTTCTACCTCTAAATAGAAACAGAACTTTTACATACACACGCATGTATGTATGTATAAAAGGATGTACATAGGATTATATATGAACAGATGCAATGATGCTAAGTTGTTAAATAATTAAATGTTTGGAGTGATTTTTACAAGAATACTGCATGTTTTTTATTTGATTGTATTTGTCAGTCCAGTTGATAAGGTTTGTTGGATCTAAAGACTAAAACTGAGTGTTGTAAACATAAATTAAACCACAAATAAATATTTCAGGCAAAACTAATGCAATTAGTACTGAAGTAGAAAGTTACATGCAATAGAATGGAAATTATTGGATTGTATCCATTTAACTGTTGCACATAAATAGGACAATTAAATAAGAATAGAATCCATTTGTTTTTAAAAAAAATCAAATCTAAAACAATCATAATTTTTTTCATTTATCTCAAACCCATCCCATCTGAATTTGAAAACATCTCAAAATATGTAATTTGAAAAGAAGATAATTTTGAAAGCAACAAAATCATTTTTAAATTGTCCCTTTGTAATCTTCTATGAAACAATAATTAGAAAACCGATGTCATTCAAAACAATTTTAAAGACAGAATTGTTTAATTTCATGCTTATAAATTTCTGATTAAAAAGTTGTAACATTTTCTCATAAATACTCATCAACTGTTAGTACAGAAAGCAGCAGGATTTGGGCTTTTATAAACCAAAATTAAAAACTGAAAAATAATTGACACAAAAATGAATTTCTTTTTGCTCCTTTCAAAAAAGATTTTTGTTTGACAGAAAAATTTCACTTTTATATAAGTGTCTCCGATGAAGTAACCCCAATAAGTTCGTTCATTTCAATTTGTTGGCAGCACTACTCAGATTGTGATTTTTCAACATTCTCTTCAGATATTCGTTGATGTTCTTGTTTCACTAATTCTTTCAGTTCATCCTAAAAGGAATCCAAGCAGAAAGCAAAAATGACTTTTGTAATAATCAGGATAAAACAGGATTTACATAACAATTGACTTACTGTATTTGATAGCATACCTCCTCCCTGCACATTTTTTTTAATCTCCCAAAACATGGCAACACATATCTCCTGTGTATCATAATATAAAACTGATATCTTATAGGCTTCTGTTTACCTAAATACAGTAGGTAAATTCTGATCTATATTGAGTTCATAATCTACATAAAACACTGTGTATATGTAACAAATTTCACAATGATTCTAAGTAGATGGTTGGGGAATGAGACTTTGACTCCTAGGCCGAGGTGCTGATCCTTATCTAAATAATCTCATTCTGAAGGCTATTCTGCTAGTGCTGTAATACTAAATGTAAATGGTGGATCTTTTATATGCCATCAAATATGATCAATTTTATGTAATTAGGCTCTGTACATAGATGATATGATAAGCAAATGAAAGGAGGTTTTAGGAAAAAATAAACATCCTTGTTGTAACCAAAAAATCTATTCATTTTGTATAAATATTAACTGGATGATACTAAACCAAAATTTTTTAAAACATTATTCTGTTACTTAATTTTTTTTTTGTTTTAGATAAGCTTAAAAAATACTATAATAAGAAAGAATAAAACTAACTGGTAATAAAATAAAAAATTGTGAAAATGTTTTATCAGAAAAATTTCAAATACAGCAAGAACTTCTATAAAAATGAATCCACATTTTATCAGGCCAATTTTGAAGAGAAACATATTTACCCCAAAACCAAGTAAATCAGCAAGAGCTTGACAACCATCATCACAAGTTCCTTGCCAAAATACGTCTCTGTTAAAAGAAAAGTTAAAAAAAAAAAAAAAAAGATTAGAGAATTTTAAAAGAAAGAAATGTACTTCAAAAGTCATTTATGAAAAATCATTGACCGCACCCTGCCCCACAAAAAAAATCTTTTTAATTTACTGTATTTATTTGGCTTATAAAACTTTCCTATTTTCATTTCATATGATGTTAGGCAAGCTTTTCTTTTTCTGTTATTATAGTTTCTTTTATCACAATGCTCAAGTTGTTACCTTGATGATAGTTAAAGTAAGCAGCATGGATTAGAAATAGTCTTCAATAAAATTTGAACTCGCATTCTATATCCTCAGAGCCCATCTAACATTGGCAATGTCTATATAGATTTGAATACAAGACCTTAATGGAACGCTAGAGTGAAAACTATAATCATAAATTTACATCTGATTCATCCATGTCATATTATTTGAGAACTCTTAAGTTGTCTAAAATTCTTAGAAAAAAAAAAAAATTATAATGATTCATATCAAAAGTAATAATTAAAATACTTCATCTAAGTAGTTAGACAATTGATGGAAAAGAGAATGATTAAATTATGACACCAAAATGCAACAGAAATATCTTCTTTTTTTTAATCATTTCATTCCCAGCAAGGTGATAAAGCCACTAAGGGGTTATTGAGTGCAAAAGAATATGAGAAGAAAAAAACATTATTAAGGAGAGAGGCCAATAAAAGAACAGAGATTAAAAAACAGAATATAATGATTGATCTTCAAAAATTTAAATGCAAAATGTCAAAGTAAACTAGAAAGCAAGAGTCCAGAAGAGAGTTCCACAGGCAAGAAGTACAAGAAAAGAAACTGTTAGCATAGAACTAATGGTCATATCTAGCAGCCATTTCAACTGCAAAATCATGCAACCTAGCTGCCAATCTAGCACTGCGCTTAAATATCTGATTAAAAATGAAATTTTATTTTTATTTTTTTTTATGGTCTCAAAAAAGATGACTATTTAGTCTTGTAATTCTGTGATAATGGTTTGCAAAGAAGAATGTTTGCAACGATGCATGGGGTAATGCTAGGTTGCAGCCTTTTTTTATATAGATGCTCTGAAAGTAATGCCTTTTATTTATTTCCATTGAAATTACAAAGGTTTCAGGAAGCACAATAATACAATTGAACAGAGCAAATTTTCATAAATACAAAATTTATTTTTTCTAAATAGCCATCACCATTTTTCTTAACAACAAAGTGCCTGCACTTATAAAAACCTGCACTGATGCTGGTAACCTACTTTTTCACACACATTATTATAGTCAATGGTGAAATATTACTCACCACCTAACTTTATTCACATGCATTGTTTGGTCTCAGTAATAATTTTCTATGAATGACAAAGAGAGCAATTTTTTCTATATTCAATGCCATGTATCTTCTTTGTATGTACTTTCATATCAGACACCATTTTGCCAGACTGCTATTCAATTGTAATCTAGAAAAGGGGGTACAAAATATGGATTATTGGTGGGATGGTGAATCTTCTACTGTCATATCACCAACATCTGCCTCTGATAATGTGAACCAATATAATAAAATAAGAAGAATTATTTTTTGAGAAATCTTTGTAAATTCAAAGTGAGAGTAAAAAACAAGCAATAACAATAGAAGCTTGGGTCACAAACATGTCTCATTGCAAACAAATTTAATGTACAAAAGCCAGTAACTATGTGGGGTGGGAGTATCGTCAGGAGAGTGTCAGCTGCAGTGTAGCTTTCAGTCCATATGCATTCCTGCTTGAATTCACTGTGCCTTCTCTTGAATTTCATTGTGTTTTGTGTTTTTTTTTAAATAAATTATTAAATAAGGCACCATTGTGCCAAACAAGTATAATGATAGCAGCAAAGGGAAAATAAAAATAACTAGAATCATGATAGAGAGAGGAAGAAAGAAATCATAGCCAAACATGAAATTGGTGTCCATGTCTCTAGTCTTGATATGGTAAAAATCAACATTCTGCTACTATACTAAAAAATAAAGAGGCAATTGTGTTTTTATGAAAGGGAACTTCCCCTTCCAAATAATAACATGTCTCCCCTTCATCACCACCTTCCACTTACATCATCAACTCCCCTCCCCTGTGCAGGTACGGTAAAATTAAATTAAGTTTTCTTCTATATTCTATCTGTGTAGTATTATTTATGTTAGATTTAATGATTTTGTGTATGAACTCTTGTAAAAGTTTAAATAAGCAATCATTGGGGTCCAAGAACAGATTAATTCATTTTATATTGATTCCTATGAGGATAGTAGTTTTGAATCACAAACAGCTTTCAGGAATGAATTAAATTTGTGAACTGAGGTTTCACTGTATATTGAAAATGAAATTGTCCACTGAAATCATCAACAACAAACCTGTAGTTCTTTTCACTCTCAAAATCAAAATCTGGTTGTCCTAGCAACATAGACAAGGGATCACTCTGAAAATTTAAAAAAAAAAAAAAATTAAACAATTATGAATGTGCTCCAGTGAATAAAATTGTTCAAAATCAAAATCAATTTCGGAAAATGATAAGAGCAAATATTAAAACAATATATGAACAAAAAGAATGTTAAAAGAATTCTGAAGAAAGAGAGCAGAACAAGAAGCAGAAATTGGGAAAGTTTGAAGGAGGAAAAATTAACAAGAATTCACTTCAGCAAAAAGAAAAAAAAGATGGATTAAAGCCTGTATCCAGAAAATCAATTTTGTCCATCTCCATTGTGGAAATCAACCAATGGTGAATATGAGAAAAGGGGGGGAGGTTAAAATCTTTTAAAAAATCCAGAAACTCTGGCTAAACTGACAACAGCAGCATAAAGTAATTGTAATTAGTGAACAAAACAGACAAAAGAATTGAGTTTTTGCTTCATCTACACTTGGCAAATTCTTATTTCAGTTCAGAGTCTTTGAACAGCAGTTTTATTTTTATTTACATTTTTTTTGGACTATTCATTTTATTTTAAATGGAACTTTTGGCATATCCAAGTTATTAGAGAGGGCAAATTATAAATAGAGGTCAGAATGAGAAGACAAACTGAAAATAAAGAAACAATGAAGAGCTTATTCTTTTTTTTTCTCACCTTCCCATGATAAACTCAAGAGATATTCAAACTTATACTCTTTGTAGACAGGATTTATACACATACATTTCTCTCACTCTAAATTATTGAAAAATAGAACATATATATGTATATATGCAATTCCATATAAATATCTTTTTATTCACACTTTGAACTCTTTGTTATATCTTATCAGTGTTGTACGGGTGCCACATGTACTGCAGACATAGTAGCAGTTGTGTGGCTAGGGTAAGATAACCTGATAGAGCCCATTTATCTTCAGGTTGCTTTTGAATTCAGAGGTTTCATTCTAGAGTGATCACCATCAAAGGCTAAATAACTGTCTGCCATGCTATTAAGCCCTAGCTAGGAGTGGGGGGAGAGGAATAGATTCATACCTTTCCAAGGATATTTGTGAGAAAGTGAACACAACTGCCTCAGTTGGAATTTGAACTCAGCATGCCAATCCCACTTTCTGAACTGATAACCTCTACACTACACAGGCATGCAACTCAAACTTATCTGGCAAATATTAGAATATAATTGTTTTTTCTTTTTATAGTTCTGGTATGTCTTTACTCATAGGTACATTGAACAGTGACCAAATGACTAAAGAGATCAAAGTTCTAGCCATGATAGTTTGGTAAAGCTGGCATTCAATCAAAACTTTTATCAACAAAATACTTTCATGATTGCAGTAATTTTAACTGTATGAAACCAGAATAGACATTGCAATCAATATAACACCAGACCATCAAAGATGCCAGGTGCATCAGCAGGTTGACCCGAGATGTGACCTCATGAAAGTAATGAAAGAATCAAGTCCATTTACTCAGAACCTTGTCTTCATTACATAACTAAATACAGCATTTCTTTACTTAATATCATTATTTCCATTCTTTCCTCAATTACAATGTAAATCTTATAAATGCATCCAAGAATAAATTTTATTATCCAATATCCTCATCATTGGTGAAGAAATCAGATCAAATGTGTTGCAAATGGGGTATTCATAGAAACATTCCACCAGCAAAAATGTCTACAATACTTTATTTGATAGCATACAAGATCCATTTACTCCATGAAAAAAATGATTAAAAAAATATTCCCTGGGTCTTCTATGTAAAACTGAGGCATCTGATTGGCTAATAAATATTTAAAATTTGTGTATTTAGGCAACAATCCTTATTTCATGCGCATTTCATTGAGTATGGCATTTAAGGTGCTTTGATTTAGTCTTTTTATACAATTTCTCATGTAATCTAATAATATTTTTTGTGGTGATAAATTATATAAAAACTGTTCAATTGTTTTTTATCTGAGCGCTTTCTTGACCGTGTTTTGAAAATGAAAACAGTATATAAATACATACGACAAACTATTTCTTGTTAACAATTAATATATATATATATATATATATATATATAAAGATTTAAGAATATAATAGTTCAAAAGTATAGTAGATATTTTCATAGTGCTCAATATTAAAAATATTAAAATAATATTAAAAATGGAGCGTTGATAATATTATATACAAAAAAATATTACTTAACTGTAAATATAAATTTTTGATGTTGTTTCCCAGAATTTTGGGGAATTATCCATTCTTCAAGAGGTCGTTGTTTGAATACAAGACAAATAACAGACCCCATGAAGAATGGATAATTCCCTAAGAAACTTTGAAGTCAGGGAAACAACATCAAAAATTGATATTTACAGTTAAGTAATAATTTATCTCTCTCTCTCTCTATATATATATATTGCATGTAAGAGAAATTCAAAAATACCCCATTTGTATAGCTATTTCACCCCACAAGAACTACCTTGCAGGATTTATCAACACCAAGGGGTTAGGAAATAAAATAAAAAGGTAGCATAAAAATTTTAAACTTCAAGGGGGTTTTTGGTCAGACACCAGTTAAAATAATCTTGACCGAAATTTTAAAATATTAACATCTAGTTTCTATAAGGAAAATTACTTAAAGAAAATTCAAAATTTAAAAATTAGAAGATTTTTATAATTATTTTTAAAAAAACATTTAAGAGTAATAATAATACATATAATATTATAATTAAAATAATAATTAATAAAGACAAGTTATTAAGTAAATTTAATAAAAAATAATAGGTAGTAAATATAAGCTAATAAATAAATAAATTTAAACCAATACATAAGTGAAATATAAATTAATTATTAAACATAAATTAAAAATAAACACCATTTAATAAATGTAAATATAAATTAATTCTTAAATATAAGAATAAATTGATATAAATACAATTAACTATTACAAATAATTGTTAAATATAAGTTTTAAATATTAAATCTAAAGTTAAATATAAACTTATAATTTAAATAAAATATTAATATAAATAAAAATAAAATAATACATAAATAAAACAATACATATAGTAAGGACAAAAATAAAAAAGAAATAATAATAATAATAATAGTAGTAATAATAATAACAGCAGTGAAAGTAATAATAATAATAACAAACCTATGTAGGAAGAAGGTTATTTGTTAGGAATGACAAGGAGTAGAAATAACAGTATATGTGTTATGTGATAACAGATTAAGCAAGATCAAAAATATTCTAGATCAGTTTGAACCCATTTCGGTGACGACATTTGGAAACTAACTCATTCCTTTGATTTAGTAGTATACTTTATTGAATTTAATTCTAATCTTCTCTTCTAAACACAGGTTACATCTACCTTTAAAATTACTAGGAGTTTGAGCAAATCCTATGAATTTCCAGTGAATCTGAGGGTTCAAATCTTTCTCCCTCAATTCCCCAAATTTTTTGAAAAGAGTAGTTTGGTGCTTTAATCTAGGGTTGGAAAAAGAGTGTCTATGGTTATAAAGTCTTTGTTTCCATTCTCCCACAGAAATCCCAATGTAAAAATGGTGGTTTAACTTATTTTCTTTGGGGTAAATGGTTGCTTGGTAAATAACATTAGAAGTTCTGAATTTTCCTTTGACTGGACAAAGTTTGCTATTTCTACAATTACAGGGGTATCCATATTAGGTTTATTGTTGATAACATTGAATTTGTATAGAATATAATTATTATAAGAGTTGATTATTTTAAACATATTTTTTGACAGGAATAACTTTCCAACCCAAGATTAAAGCAAGTGATTGTCTTGAAGCAAGGCAATCACTTAATAGACAAAGTTATCTGAGTGCCTCACATGAAAGTCTTGAACAAATAAGACTGCAATCTAAGAAATGTAGGTGTAAAGGAACTAATTAATTAAAGGGTTCATTATGCACAGGAACTAATTTTGTCTAAATGCAGATAAACATTTGTATAGTTCATTAAAATGACTAAGGGAAGTAATCACTCATAAATTTACTAAGTTGATTTATCTTGCTTTCCATTACAAACAGGACAGGAAATATCTAAATAAATACACATTGATAATTATTATATGGTTTCACTTTAAAATTTATAATACTAGAAGCGTCATAAAAAGTCTGTTTTATATCTTTTATGGGTCCTGATTCCAAATATTAATTCTAATTATGTTTTGTTTACAAATGTGCATGAAACAAAAAAAAAATCCAATAAAGCTTCAAATCTTTAATGAGAGGCTAATTTGTAGGAAATACCAACTTTTCTTTTACTTTTCAAAAAAGTGTTAACAAAAATATAAGATAATTCAGAATCTTTACACAATTTTCTTGATGCTTTTACTCATGAATCAGCTTTAATATTTCAGTCAGTAATCTATATTCTTTCTGATTGCCATGAGTAGCACAATTTCCTCTTTCAAGATACGATCATTCCAGATTCGTCTGTAGCCTGATATGTTCAGCTATCATTGATGATTTCCAACTCTAACCATCTTCCATAGTAAATATAAGGATTCCCCTTAATCTCTCAGCAAAGATAAGCTCATCTCTGCAACTGTAGACAATCATTACTTTGTGTGTGTGTGTTTGTGTAATCAAGTTACATCTTATCTCAAAGCTAGTAGTACTGATTCTAAGTATGTCTTATTATTAAGTCTTTTAATGTTTAGTAAGTATATTTAATGACTTGTGATTACATACTGAGAATATCACCAAGTAATTATGACACTTGTGGTAGCTCAGTGGTACAGTGGTGAACTAGAGGTCACAAGGTATCAAGATTCAATACTGAGTAAATTATCAGTTATCTATTATACCTTTTAAGGTGACTGGAAAATTGGGGTATACTAATTAAAAAAGAAAAAGAAAAAGAAAAAGAGAATTGAATTGTTGGACTAAATATCATCTTTTGGTTTTTTTTCCCCCATCACAGAAGATTGTTCTGACTGAGATGAGTTGTTAATATTTAATGAATAATTCTGAAATTTAATCTTCAAAAATAAATTGGTTAAAAATGTGATAAAAAAATAGAAAAAAAAAAAACATAATAATAAAAAATATATAATAATTAAAATATTTCATCTCTGAAATTTAAAACAACTTAAAAATATTACAAGAATAAAGACAAGTCTTTTTGTTCAAGAAGCGTTTGGTTTAGTTGATCTTATGTGGGTTAGGAATAAATTAATACAAAAAATGAAATAAATGTTGATGAAAAATCATCACTTATTGCATGTTTTTCCGTAATAGTTTTTGTGTTTGTTTTCTTATCTCTAACATATATTTTAATCCTACCAAGATCTGGGCAATGGATTAAAATTTGGTATAAGACCTGAATTAGTTTTGTTAGTGGGAAATTGGAGAGAAAAATGGTATCAAAAAACAAAATGGAAAACAAAACTGAAGTACAAGATATAAAAAAAAACAAAACTTGGTCCTAAACAAACATTTTGTTAATATTATTTAATATATAATAATAATGATAATAATAATATTATGTATTTTTTTTCAAATTTTATTGGTGATATTTTTTTTATCTTATGTATCATAAGAAGTAAACAAATAAACAAAAAAAAATGACTTACTGATAAATTGCTTTTGTCCAAGTTTATATACAAACGAGGAGCAGTACCGGAAACTCTGGAAATGGAAAAGAAAAAAGGAATTAAAAAAAAATTACATGCGATAAATGATAAAAATGCAAAAGTTACTTCTGTCAATAAAAGTTACAAGCAGCTCTAATGTTATTTTTATCTTGTTTTGGATTGAAAATTTCTGAAAGAAATATTGGTTTAAAGCTACAGTTTGTCTGGAATGTTGATTCCTATGTGATTGTTGAAAGTCCACTATTCTACACTTTGAACAATACTTTTGGCTTTTGAAAATGTCGTATTTAAGAGAACTCGGTGAAGAGTTGAGAAAATGAATTCTGATACAAACTTGAATTCTTTAAGAATAAAAACACTTTCAAGGAATCTTTTTATGTAAATCTTTTTTTTAAAGAACCACTTAAAACAATTCTGATAAGTTTGGTGTGAGTATATATATATATATATATATATATATGTATTAGTATAGTACCCATAAAAAATGATCGTATTATGTATTTAGATTTTAACTTCTGTTTCAAAGTATCTATGTGTTCTGATCAGGATCAGTGTAGTATCTGTGTACTTTATGAAAAGTGTTATATACAAGTATATATGGATGCAAAATGCTTTTTATACAGTTTATTTTTTATTTTTATATGATAATTAATGTGATATTTCTACTTTTAAAAATTTTGAACAAAATGTAAAAGTACAAAAAATATCTCAATCTTGTATCTGTAGAAAATAGTTCAGAATATATGCAGCTGCCATTTTGATTATCTTGGACTGGTTGTACAGCCTTGATACAACACACCCAATCAATGGGGATTTTACTGTCACTCCCCTTTGTTTCAATTCGAAATTAAATGCCACTGATCAAGCAAATAGATTCTTCATGTCTTATATATTGGGAATTTTTTTTATTATTATTTTATTTTTCTTCTCCTTGACACCAAAATTTGTAATGTCATGTTAGATATTAGAGTGAATGGAAATTTTTGATATATTACTTTAATAAGTTCTACTTATGATAGCATAAGTTATGTAAACAGTATTCATATAATCTTAATCAAACCTATAAATGACTGGATGATGTGCAAAGCTGAGAAGATTAATTCACTCATTACCTAAAAAAAAATATTATTTTGTTAGTGCAGAAAATAATACTAAATAGGAGAGTAATGGTAAAATTAGTGGGCATGTTAATTCATTCCCTTTCCCACCAAATACTTACAGCCAGAATTTTCTGTGTCACTATCAGTATTGTCATTACAGTGAACAAAATTTTGTTATACTTGTTTAGTAAATTTTACTTGTGATATCATGGGTAGGATAAACAACTTGATATAATAGCAGATCAATGTGGTTATTAAAATAGATTATTGCATCAAAAGACAATGAATGAATAAAGACACCTGACTATGTCTATTAGATGAAAAAGATGCATGACTGGAAGTAACATTATTTAAAGCATTGTCAAGATAATTTTGTTTGTTATGAAATATTGAAAGGTTTTTGTCTTACTGAGACACAAGGGAAGCAAATGGCTGAACAGTCAGAGATGTTCCCATAATGATAAGCAAATCACATTCCTTCAAATCCTATAGAAAGAAAATAAAAATAAGACATTGTGATGAGGTTGAAAAGATCTTGTGAAAAAAAAATTTACAAAAAAAGATCTTCATAATAGGCATTTTGATTTGATGTTTTCTGAAAGAGATAACAAGAGATAAAATGAATTCTTATTGCAATAGACTTGCATTAGAGGGAGAAAAGTATCAACAGTCAGCAGGGTTTTATATAAGAAGGATTTGTAATCAATTATACATATAATAACTTTATTCTTTCAACAATACTTGCATTAATTCTTGATCACTGACAGTTTATTTCTTCCTGATAGAAGAAAATTCCTGATTAACATTCAGGAAATTTGTAAAAACAAATTTCTGTGGAAAAAACAAAAAAATTGCAAAATTCGGATTGATTAAATTTCATTATTACACACTCTTGTTATAATGATTTTCATTTATTCATAACTTTGTGATTGAAGTTTATCTTCTTTTAACAAGGCAACTACAATAACAAAAATTAGATTACAAGGGGGAAAAATATATCCTTTGCACACTATAATTATGCCTGTAAACTTAATATTGTCTATAAAGTTATTTTTGTAGAAAATAGGTAAGTATTAAATGATTAATATTTTGAATTATTATGTTGGATAAAAAGGTTATACACCATCACATCTACTGTTATTATACCCCTACCACCTTACCACACAACTCAAAGTATATAAAAGATAGTACTACTAGAATAAAAATACAGATCAGTTTATTGAGTATGATACAAAATTTGGTATTAAGAGTATCAGTTAAGATTATGTGTCCTGTAACTCATTAGGGGCACCACATATAGAAGTGGTGTTTCTTGGGCAAGATAGCCTGATAGAGTTCAACTCTCTCCAGCCTGGTTTGAATTCAGAGTTTTCCTTGTCCTAAACAAGTTGCCAACTCAAGGTTATAGAACCCAGCCTGTCTTACTATTTACTCATACCTGGGTGGAGAAGAGGATTCATACATTTCCCAAGGGTTATTAGCAGGTAAGTGAATGTAATGAATTTAAGTGGAATTCAAACTCAGCTCTTTGATTCCTAAATCCGTGCTGCAATCCACCTTGCCTCAATTAAGATACCAGAATACTATTGTATGATAGTGTGCAATTAGTACAAAGCCCATAATTAGTTACAATGGAAGCACAAGTACAACTGAAGTGGCCACTATATATATATATATATATATATATATATATATATATATATATATATTTATTTATACAATTGATTTATTTAAAAGTTTTGTCCATTGTATCAACCAAACTTCTTCAGTTATAAATCTTGGTAATCTTCTTGGAATTTTGAACCAAACGTTTTATTCAATTCATGGGGGGGATTGTTCTCATTCTAATGTCCATACTAGAAGATATTTTGTACTTGTGATATTTACTTGTTTCTTCCACTGTACCATTATACACACATATATATATATATATATATATATATATATATATATATATATATATATATATATATATATATATATATGTATGTATGTATGTATTACTCAGCATAGAAATAGAACTCATGACTGCCAGGTAAGTAAATCTGATTAACCCAAACATTTACTCACTAGACCCTGTGACTGTAGGACAATTCATTGGTAGAGACTTAAGCCTAATGTTAACTGACTGCCTCTTCAACAGGGCCATGGTATATGACCTATACCGTGTAATTAGAGGGTGGGAATTTTGAGTCTCAGGCCTATGGTGATATGTACTCCATTTTTGGCCTGATCTGGTTCTTATAAAGGTAGGGAATAGCATGAAGAGTCAGGTACATACTGGCACAATTATTTTACCTGCATCTTTAGTGATAGATTATATATAGAAATTCCACTTTGAGTATGAGTTTGAGGCATTGGGCCTCCTTGAGGGGACATCCATTCAGCCTGACTGATGGTAGTTCAGGGTCTGATCGGTGGTGATATAACCAATTTGGTTTTCAAGGTACTGAATGTAACCAGCCAGTCCCCCACCCCAAAAAAAGGTTAGTGTTAGATCAAAAGAGAGGTCAGCTGCCAATTTATGAACATCAAGGATTTTAGAGGTATGCCCTTATATTGTTGTATTATTAGTATAAATGTTTACAAATGATTCTTAAGTAGATCATTTATGTAAACCAAAAAAAGAGGTTTGTTTGAGAAGTGATCATGGCCTTGGAGTACTACAATACTGAGGCTTTTTAGTGGTTGAGGTTTTTGATAAGTCTAGAGACTTCTCTTGCTCAAATGAGTATATTACTGAGGTTGTGTTCAGTGAGACATGGGAAGTAGGGAAAAGGATGGTCTTTGTCATCTAACATTGGGTTTAAGTCAAAGATCTTCACTTTATCTATCGAGGATATGACCTTGAAGCCATTTATAATGGTGGGCATAGCTGCTTTGCCTTCATTCATAAGTTGGTTGGTGATCTTCCAGAATTTCTGAGGTCCAGTTTATTTCTTGTCCTTGGCCTGGACACATAACGCATAGCTGCACTTTGCATTTTCCAGAACTGCAGGCACTTCCAAAAGAAGTAAGGGCCATATTACAGCGCTACATGCAGTACATTTAAGTAGTGGTTCCGGTGAGCTACAGCTGCAGTGCATTCAGGGGTGAATCAAGGCTGTTTGGTTTTTGCTGGAATTTTTTATGGGGTATAAAACACTCCATTTCAGAAAGGATCCATTCAGAGATTAGGACAGCAGTTTGGGGGAGGAGTTTCTGTCATATAAGACTGAAAGGTGTCCCAGTCTGTCTCTGCATAGTGAAAAACCATTCTATGGAATGCTAAATCAAGGGATGCCACTGGTTTGGGGTCAATCTGGACACTGACTAGGGAATGATCTGATGGGTCATTGGAGACTAGAACTTTTGCTGAGTATTTGTCAAGGCAGGGTGTTAGAAAAAGGTTGAGATTTGCCTGCTAGGCAAAACTCCTCAACCTTTTTCTAACAACCTGACGTATCTGGGGCTTGGGTGGTTTCTTCAATAATCTGGCTTAGTTCATATGCGACGGAGAAGTCTCTGCAATATCTGCCTTCCTCATTGGTTTTGTTAGAGTGGACTAACTACTCTTTGTGGTGAACATTGAAGTCACTGCATGTGTGAAATTTGGCTGAGGGATATTCAATGAGAGTATTGCCAATCCTCTGTGATATTCGATTGAAGATTACCGACTTTTTGTCCTGAGCATGATACAGGAAACATCCATAATAATTTTTTTCTTTTATCCAGAGAATAATACTATAATATACTATTTCTTTTAAAAAATATTTTTGTGTAATCAAATGAATAAATTAGAAACAAATCATACTTTCATCAGTGATAAGATTATAAACATGACTTCAATTTTTTTTAATTATAGAAAGAATCTTTTCTCCAAAGAAAAAATAAGAGACCCCTCCCTCCTTTCAAGGCAGATGCTGACGCATATGGCCTTCTGTAGGGAAAATGGCTAAAGTACCTTCAATGTAAAAATATCTTGAATATATTTTTTTATGTAGGGTGTCCAGCCTTATGATAAAATGTATCTGATGTGGCAAATTGTTTGAAAAAGATTGTCCATAAAGTATCAACTGATGACTAAGGAATTTTGTTGTTTGATTTTGCATAAAATGAAGAATTTTAATTCCCATTTTACATTTGGGTTGATTTACATTATGATAAATATTAGTTTACAATTTAAATAATGTTTTTTTCTTTTCACAGATAAAATATTCTAATTTTATTCCTTTTTCTGTTTTATGCCAGTATATATATATTTTTTTTACAAAAACTTTCTATTTTTACTTAAAATAAATGTGGGCAAGAGATCATTTCCTATCATCAAGAATTTATTTGGAATCTCAGTGCTGTATAATGATTCTTGCCTCTTGTTTTAGAGAATATCTAAAACATCAATCAAGAAAATAACATAATCTTTCTTATATAAAAAATATATTGTTTGGAAAATAATATATTTTCATGAAAAAGCAGATAAAAAAAGATGCAAATATTTTTTTATTCACCAATGACAATTTCTATTATGAGCAGTAATAAAAGCCCAACAAAAAAGGCAATGATTTATTCTTGGTCCTGAAGGTTTTATTTTTTTTTATGAGAAGCCATCTGAGAGATATGAATTCACATCTTATTTCTTACTGTCCTGACACTAAAAAAAAATGTTCTTGTGATTAGAACAAAAATAATTGAATGATATTTTGCCCTAGTGAGTAGAAACAATAAGGATAAAGATTTTCTCAGCTTAATGACTTTATTTTCTCTTGACTTGCTGAGGCCTTGTTGTATCATGCTGCAGAAGGACACTGCTTTTGTTCAACAAAGCTATACTTTTCTGTTGCAATGTATCATTGATACGCATGAATTGTTGGCAATAAAGATCTGAGGAGATGTAGCTAATGTTGGACAACAGTTGTGATGTTCCACCAGAAAGAAAAACCTTTTAAAGATGATGTCCTTCTTTGGTGGGAGTAGACTAGAATATAATGATAGCAACAAATGTAAAAAGCTATGGTAAATATGTGTTACATATTTCTTGATCTAGAATGTTAATTTGTTGTTGCATTCAAACATAAAAGAAATTTACCTGAATATTTTAGATAAAAGACCAGAATGGTAAACAATTCATAAACTGAGAGAACAAATTATTAAACACTTTTTAAAAATATTTAATCTTAACACATTATTCCTTTTAACACTTTAACTGCTGCATTGTTGTCTGGCTATTCTGGCCTATTTTGGGGAAAAACAAGAAATTGCTATTTTACTGGAAATTTAAGGATATAAAGAAGATTATTTCTAATGGGTGCTGTCATTTTGGTTTTGATAAAACAAAAATCCAAACAAAAAACAAACTAATGGGAATATAGGACAAAAGAAAAGTGAAAACCAGTCAAGAAAATCAAAATCTTTGCCAAACTTGATCAGGTAGTATACTGCCTGTGTGTCTTTAAAAACAGAAATGGCAAAGCATGTCTACATGAGTTTGTAAAAATCACAGAAACACATGAAATTGATATAAGCAATTACATACATAAATGGGGTACCCGTCATAGTGCAATGGCTAGCAAGTTTAATTTTTAGGATGCTCTACAATTGTGTTCTTGTGCACTCTGGAGTACAGATCTTTTTATTGTCATGTAAAGATTCCTGTCTACAGATTAACACATTCACTGCCAGACAATACAAACATACATCTTGTGGTATGTTATGTATTTCCTATAACACACCCATGTCCATTCCATGGTTTTATTTACAACAAAATAAATAATTATGGCAATGTACTAGACTTATTTTTTGCTTTGCAGCACTGAGCAGAAGATGTGCTTATTTGTTATGCTTTATATTGCACTATCTAAGGTAGCAGTCAATCCTGAGAACTTTTCTTCATCTTGCATTTTTTCATTTGGAAGTGGCAATGATCTATCCTAGAGTGAATACATTCCATCATTGTCTCTGTAGGAAAATGACCTTGAAGAGAAAACTGTTTATTTTCTGTGCTAATTTGTACAGTCAAGATGTCAACAGGCAATTCATAAAAACTCATCAGTTTGATTTTACACAAGTTGAAAAATACACAAAAAGAAGCACCTACTTTGTGGAAAGATTGGTGTAGCTCTATATTAGAAACAGATAAACATTTGGCAAGTGAACATTCATTTTTCAACAGGGTGACTAATATGACAACAAAGGAATTAAAAGAAAAACAAAACTACCACCACCAAAAAACATTCCTGTGAGTGAAAGGAAGGTTTATGTTTGAAACTTCTTTGTAAGTCATTGGCTGCAATGTACACATGAGGAAGGCTGGAAAGTGCACCAACCAAAACATGAGAATGAAACAAAGATGAGAATGTTGATCTGAAGAATTCATACAAGAAACTTTGCTGGAAAAACTATCTGCAAAATTTCAGATCATCAATGAATTTGAGGAAGAAATAATTTACATAATTGTGATTCAAAACAATTTCTCAAAGATTTACAAGACTTGTAATCAATAAATACATGTAGATCAATAATAGGGATTGACAAATACACATTGATCAATAAACAGATGCTGGCTAATGATCACAGACATTTAGTAAATTATGAGAATTCATATTGTTCAATTTGTCAATCAGCATTCTAAGAAATTCCTTTCTACTTCTTGGAGAAGAAGAATCAGCACCAACAAATATCAAAAGCTATTATTTTAAAACGAGTTCCTGTTGAATGGAGAACAAAAAAAAATGTTAAAGCTTCAAAGGACAATGAAATAAGGCAGTCCACCAGAATGGTGCCAGTCTTTTATGAATATAGTAAAAACCAAAGAAAAGACTGCTGATACAAGACTTCATTTAGTTTACATGCAGCTGTCAGTAAGAAAAAGGGATAAAAAGAGAGGAAATACAAAAATAAAAAAAAAGAATTGGCAAACAGAGAATAACAAAGCAAAATTCCTTCTATTCTCTGCTTACTCCACACACACACTAAACCCTACTCTATTTACCAAGAGAAATGCAACATGGCTTCTTTTATCATTAATGTAGATATAGGTATTATTGAAACTAGAAAAGCACTAACACAAAACAAAAACAAAGAGGCAAACAAATTACAAGGACTGATGAAAAAGATCTTCTAACTTTACAAATATGACATGGTTAAGCCAAGCAAAAACAAACTAATGGGAATATAGTACAAAAGAAAAGTGAAGACCAGTCAAGAAAATCAAAATCTTTGCCAAACTTGATCAGGTAATACACTGTCTGTGTGTCTTCAAAAACAGAAATGGCAAAGCATGTCTACATGAGTTTGTAAAAATCACAGAAACACATGAAATTGATATAAGCAATTACACACATAAATGGGGTACCCGTCATAGTGCAATGGCTAGCAAGTTTAATTTTTACAGGATGCTCTACAATTGTGTTCATGTGCCAGACATTAAAAAAGTCTAAGTGCAAGAGAACTAGTCTCATAAACCATTGCGAGGAGGTTCAATCCACAGTGTGTGCCTCCCCACCACCACTTATGGCTTTATGCCCAAATTATATAAAGCTTAGTAGAAACCAATAGATAAAAACTATATAAACATGCTACCATATACTTATATAAACAGCCCCTGTCTGAATGATTGGATTTCTCTGTATCCTTGGAAACGGTAAATTATGAGTTTATATGTGCTTTTAAAACTCAGTAAATTTAAAAATAAGTTATTCCAATATTCGCTTTTTGAAACATCATTATTACTGTCTAGCAAAAAAAAAAAAAACATTTTCAATCAGTTAATTTATAATATTTATGCTCTGTAAATTTACATGGAGCACTGTTTTGTAAAAATAAAAATAAAAAACATCAATAACACTGGATTATATATCTTACTGTTTTTTGCGTTTTATTTATATATATATATATATATATATATATATATATATATGCATGCACATATTTAATATATTTTTCTGTTTATATGTTGAATTTATAGATACAATTTATTTAAGTAAATGTTCTGTCTTTAATTAAACAGTATTAATTACATTTATTGGCCGGAATGTTCGAGAAATTTTGTAGAAAATTTCCACTGATAGCGATTGAACTTGTATCCTATACGGAACCACCATTAAGCCTCTGCTTAACTGGAAGTTCTGTGTGGCTCATAGTATGCCAGGCTCAATGGTGGTTCCATATAGGATACAGGTTCAATTCCTGTCAGAGGTTGCATATTTTATAAGAAATTTCTCAAACATTCAGGCCGGTAAATGTAATTAATACTGTTTAATTAGAAGAACAGAGCATTTACTCAAATAATCCATAGAAAATAGTGTATAAGCAGTATATATATATATATATATATATATATATATATGCAGACATATCAGGTACATATATATGCAGATCTATGTGCACATATATACCTAAATAAGTGTGCCAATAGATGTGTATGTGTTTGTATACACAAGAGTATAGTTACAGACATATGCACAAATTATAACAATAATAAATAAATTTAATCATAAATCTAAACTTCTATAATTAATACTTATGATATCACCAAACTCAATTAAAAAACACAATAATAGCTCAGTGAACATATATAAATATGTGTATGCATTATCTGTGTGTATATATGTGTGCGCATGTCTATGTATAAGTATTTACCATTTAAGCATTAACACCATTGGTATCATATATATATATATATATATATATATATATATATATTTATTGCCTAATCATTAATACCATTTATTTACATAAAAACGTGAATAAACGTAATACACCTTCCCTAAGAAAAAAATAAAATGCCCATAAATAAAAACAAATAACTAAAAAATAGGTCACATGTCTGAAGCAGAATCAGAACAATTCTGCTACTGATGTGAAAATGGTAAAATGATCATGTCATACATCCATGCTGATGGGCACATGTGGACAAGTACACATATAGATACAGAGAATACAAAAGAAAATTTACACCAGTACCAAATGTGTATAAAGAAAAAAAATTGAAAAAATATAAGCACTAAATTGCTGATACATCCTGAAGAGTGGAAGAACAAGCCCATCTATGAATCTCTGGAGTTGGGATGCTGAAGGTAACATCAATCAGCTAAGTGACAATTTTACTTACATTAATCCTATATTTTATATATATATATATATATATATATATATGTATATGTATGTATGTATGTATGTGTGTGTGTGTGTGTGTGTACAAAAGGTTTCTAGAATTCTTAAAAACTAGTTCATCGAAAACTTTTGCGCACAATATTTGCATGAAATTTCCAAGCAAATATAATTTTATTTTTAATGAAACTGTTAGAAATGCAAATTTTATTTTAATTTTGATGCAGAAATTCATAATAGCAAGTTCACAAACATTATTTATGGTTTGAAAGGTGAAAGCATCCAAATGTTGAAGCATAGACATAATTCTTGCATTTTAACTTTACACCTACAATATTTAGCAGAGAATTTTCAAAAAGAAATGACAAAAAATTTGCCCTCAGATGTGGAAGTGTTGTAATCTATTGGAGTTGTTGGTTACTGATGTCACTTGGATACAGCAAACAGAATGCAATCATGTGTAAGCAAAGCTAAAAACAGGTGCACCAATACTTCTATTGGATATTGTTTCTATGTGTGTAACATTTTAAGACTTATACAAGATTGGATGCATGCTAAAGCTCAAGTATAACCAATGTCTACACAGGTAGAAAGTCAAAGGTCAATTGCAGATGTACCATGCACAGGTGTATCTAATAGCATTTAAGATTCTCCACTTTATATTGAATATTAAAGTATTATGGTCTTAGGCTCAGTACAAGACCAGCATTTTGGTAAAAAGTTGATCAGATAACATCACAGACCAAGAGGATTATTTTTTTAACCATTTTTTTTAAAGAAATATATGCAGAATTTGTCTTTTGTTTTTATTTAAAAAAAACAAAAAAAAAAAACAAGTTTGTGGAGAGGGTGTGGTCCAGAAACATTTATTTACTTACCAGAAATCAAGTCAGTTGGTTACTGTAAAGAACAGTGATTAACTAATCAAAATTAACAGACAGTGTAAAACTGTTTTTAGAATCTTCGGTAATCTTTAACTTTTGTGCCCACAATAAAATGGTGTCAAAAGGATGGGTTTTGCCTTGACACCACTATTATTTTACCTACTTTCCCACCTTCAGCAATGTTTGTTGTTTTTAAAAGTGATGATTAGAATTTGAATAAAGCTCAAACATATCAATGGATCCATTTTCCTTGTTCTTTGAGAATTTATGACAAAAATATTAAACATTATTAGATTGTTTATTTACAAGTATAGTTTTATATTATTTACAACATTCTAAAAATGTGAACCAAATAATATAATGTAATGCTTATCATTTATCAATTTATAAAGAAATAAATATGAAACAAATTTTTTTATTCATAAATTTATAAAAAACATGTCTGACAAAATGAAAATTTAAATAAACAGATAATGACGAATAACTAATTATAAATTTTGAAAAAATACATTTTCTGGCCATTTCTTTGATGCAGCAATTCATTGATATTTTTATAAAATTATGAATAAAAAAATTGTTTTCATAGTTATTTATAAAATGTTATATAAATATTGCTGAGGGAGTGAAACTAGAACAAAATAACAGTGGCGTAAAGGGAAAAGATGTTCTTTTGATCATATTTTTATGGACAAATGTTAAAGTTTGCAGAGTCATCTGTTTGTTTTGCATTCTGATTGGTTGATTCTTCAAGTACAAGGCCCTCTTCTAACAAATAAGTGTTTTTCATATTAGTCAATGTTTGCTGAATGAATTTTCATCAGATTTTGAGAAAAATTAACTTGATACCAAAAACACCCGGTCAACTTTTGGATTAAAGGATAAACTGGTGCATGAACTTTGACAGGGATTAACCAGCAAATCTCTTGAGATATTATTAAAGTGTGATCACTTCAAATACTCAGAATAATTTGATAATTAAACAAGCAGATAGTAATTTAAAAACTGGTTAAGCCGTTTAACCTAGTATTAATGTAAAGGCTATTCTGATTGGCTGAGGATGTTGGGAAGAACTTCCATGACTTTTGCAAAGTTAGAATTATTCTTAGCAGAGGCATTGAAATGAGCAAAATTATTCTAGAAAAGACATTTTCAGAAGTAGCAGCAGCATTTATGCTATTCTTAGTCTTCTGTCAGCAAAGGTAGACATTGCTTCTTCAATGGAAAGAGACAACAAAGGAGAATTTAATCCAACTAAATCGGGTGAAAATAGCCAGACAATATGAAAAGAAATTGTATTTTAACCACTTAAAAATAGGGTAATATAATAAAAAAAATCATTTGTTTGAGCACCTGCTATAGAGTGATAGTCAATAGGCTAGGCTTGAAAGCAACTTTTAGTGAGTCCGATCCTGAATAAGTGTCCTCTCATACTAGAGGTCTTACGTTGTACTAAGTTAAACATTGTAGATAGCAATTAGCCACTTTATGATAGCAAAGTATACTCATAGAGTATATGTAGATATAAAGTGAAAATGCTCTAACCATTTAATATTAATGAAAATGTAGCCCTACTAAAGGTAATGATGCTTTAGACAGCTTTGAAGTATAACTCTTGGAACCATACACACTTAACCCAGTATTTCTTCTAATTTTCTACACATTATACAAAGCCTTCTTTTGCTTATTCCACATCATTGCATTCTATCTAACACTTCTGCGGCTGTGGACATATTTATATGTGTTTATAAAATTTACATTGTGTGCTGCTGACATATATATATATATATTATATATATATATATATATTTTCAAGATAATATGAAGTGCTTGTCTCTAGTATTTATGTTATAAACTAACTAGCACTTTGTGGTATTTCCAAACCCATGTAGACATATAGTAACATACAATACAACATGTTTTGTGACATATTTTCATTATGTTGGGGGTGGAGGTTACTTAGTCTGTACTGGAAAACATATGATTATAGCCAAAATGGCAGTGTCCATAATAAATCAGTTTGCATCTTTATAGTCATTTACTTCCAGTAAATGGACATCTCCTATGTTTCCTAAAAGAGGCCAGTAGCAAGCAACCATGCTATGACAATACAGAAGTGTTAATTTCATCCAGGGTTTGAAATCTGTCAATGGTGAGTTTAGATTTGTGAAGAGCTAAATCTGGACTTTTGATTTGACAAACATGGGTGATGCAATATGGGAAGTGAAGATATTTAAAAGAGCTGGATACTTTCTGGACAGTCTGTGTAATTCACAGATCTCGTTTGCTTCTTACATTATTAAATAGCAATATCTTTGAGTACAGCCTGAACATATCCATTTCATATAGTCTACATATAGTCCTTTTCTAAATACAGTTTTTTTTTCACAGGATCCCCAGATAAGTTTGAAGAGACAATACCAAAATTTTACCTGGGTTTTTTCACAGAATCGTTTCTGAAGGCCACCTTAATCATTCAAACAAGTTTTGCGGAAGAATGATCAAGTTTCAAGTGAAACTGGAGCCAGAATAACATATCACTGCTGATTAAATAACTCCATAAGCGAGAGTCTGTTCAGATATGCACAGTAGGGTCACATCAAGGTTGTGTAACCATTTCTCAAAATATTCAAAATAGCTTTCTGGGTAAAACTTTTGGATGTGTTTATAGTGATAATTTCTTGGTTCAACTCGCTCCCAAAATCATTATTAGAATTTTTAGGCATTAAAAGAGGCCAAGAACTTTTCAGCACCATCTCATTATTTATTTTATTCAACTTAAAAAAACCAAAAAAACATCCTAAATATACTTCAAGAAAGAAAAAAGTGATATTTGAAACAAAAAAAAAAAAAAAACACAATGTATACCTATAGATCAACCCTATCACTCCACAACCAATTCTTGATAATGTCTTACGAAGGCTGAAAATGCTCAGAAGACATTGGGCAATTTATGTTCAAATCCTTTCTGAAAACTAAAAAAATGGTACAAACTGATGAAAGTTAAATAAAAAGCAAATATGATAAAAAAATAGAAAAAGAAATCTTTTTTGTCTTTAACCAAAGAAGTATAAATGAAAAATTACTAAAAACACCCTATATATATATATATATATATATATATGTGTGTGTGTGTGTGTGTGTGTTGTCATACAGAAATATTTTAACTGTACATAATTTTAGACTAACAAATAGATGACTATTAATAATACCAATGATTACCCAATGAATACAAGCACTAAAGAACATGCTTGGTGGCATAGTTAGGTGTACATTTCTTACTGTCAATAGGTAAAAAAATACCTATGCATTTCTGAATGAATACTAAGTTAGGCGGGTATTTCTCTCTTGGCATAAGCCATTCTTTCTTCGCCACCATTTGAACAGTAGCAAGATTAAACTAAGCTTGATTTTATTTTTGATTGTTTGATTTGTTTTTGATTTTTTTTTTTTACAGCTTATCAACCTTTTGAAAGGTTATTTAAAGCCAGAAAATATCTTTAGATTGTAAGAATTTTTTGGTAATTATAAACATTTACCAATACAGGTCTTACTAATTAACCCATAGCTGTGGAGAGAAGAGATGGATTCATACCTTTCCCAAGGTATTTGCAAGTCAATATAACAAATCCAATGGGAATTGGAACCAAGCTCTGAGCTATTGTCCATTACACCACCTGCACATCTAAGCTTACAGTATCTGATATTCACAAATGGTCACCCATCTAGGTACGGACTATGCTCGACATTGCTCAACTTCATGGCTGCACGAACTGGTGTTTCAATGTGATATGGCTGTGAGTCAAGGATATTTGTGCATAGGAGAATATCACAAACCTGATATGGAATTGGAACTCAGCTCTTTGATTTCCAATTCCAAGCCTTTATTCATTACACCACCTGTACATCCAAGTTTACAGTATCTAGTCTTCTCAAGTGATTGCCCATTTAAGTACTGACCCAGATAGATGTTACTAAACTTTGGTGATTGTACAAGAACCAGTGTTTCAACATGATATGGCCTTAAGCCATCTTATCTTGTATCTCCACAAACAAACACCAATAATTCTGTGTATATATAAATAATGACTGCATTAGATACATTCACTATTATAAAACGAAACAATACATAGATATACTCCCACCAGTAGAATCATGTTTATGAAGAATGTGTAGAGTGAGATATCATTAACAAAGACATCTAGCCAGTCATACACAATGAGGAATAAATTGATAACAGCAAGGCAGACATACACATACAGCAGTTGTGTGACATCATGCAAAGCCGCATTGCTCATTGTATACAAAGGCACACATACATACATCTGCATTGCACAATCAGACAGTAGAGTTGGTGCTCAGATAAGAGCTTTACTTCAAAGCTGTTCTTTTCCTCTTCAGTTGAAAGGAACAAGAAAGAGCATCATTGTACAACGAAATTATTTTCCAGAAAAAACTCAGCACAAGAAAAATACACAGGCACGCACTGGTTCTGCTTTGTCTTCTGTTTCAGATAATCAACCAGAAATACACACATTTACAAATTGTGACAATGAATGGGTCTGTATGTGTGGGTTGGTGCATACTTGCCAATGAATGCACACACTAGATATTTCAAGAAACAAAAGTAGGCACAATGTGAGTACTTGCTTGTAGGGTGTGTATGTGTGTGTGTGCACATTCTATTTCTCTCTCTTTTATATGAAAGGAAGAAAGCAAGAAAAAGAAATGAATCTATTGATTCCTGTACATCTGTTTATAACAGTGTAATATAATAATATAAAACAGGACTTTCTTTGGCAAGTCAACATTTATAGAGGTCATGCAGCATTAAGAACTGTTTACAAAACAATACTGTAATAGCAAAGAAGAGTGTGTGTGTGTGTGTGTCACAACAAGTCCCCCTCCCAAAAATTTCTTCCCAGAATCTTGCTAAATGGGGGGGGATCCCATGTTGGTTAGATTGATAAGTTTTCACCAACTTTCAATATATATATATATATATATATATATATATATATATATATATGTTTCATTAAAGATAACAAACAAGGTACTGTGATTAATCTTTTTATTTAATTTTTCTTGTGTTTGAACAAGAGTTTTCTTTCGGTTATACTTTTGGCTATTATCAAGGATGATCTTATTTTTACTTTTTAACTGGATGTATGAATTGTGTGTATGTATCTAGAGTTATAGGGATGTTTTATTTTCCAGACACAGCACATTGTGGCCATGTTTGTAGTTAATATTATTGATAATGAAACTGGTGCCCAGTGTGCCATTAAGTCTCTGAACAGCCATCTTTAGGTTTTGAATTCAGTTGTCCTTTTCCTGTAATGGTTGCCAATCAAGGCTAGTGAACTCAGTCTACTCTTCTATTTAACTCATGACTGGAGAAATAGAGAGATACAGACCTTTCCTAAGGGCATTTGTGTGAAAGTGAATGACATCAATTTGTTCCTAGATGGTCATAGAAGGGAACTTGTGGGGTTCAGGCAAATCTTAATTATACTATCATAGCTGGTATAAATTAACTATACTGTCATATGAACACATGGAAATGCACACAATATTTGAAAATGAAGAAACTGACATATACATACAGTGGACATTTTATATTTAAATATGTTCCAAGCCAAGAAAATGTTCCCAAATGTGAAAAAAAATTATTTAAAAGAAATCATTAACAAATAACCAAACTTATATATATATATACATACATACACACACATACTACTCATTGGACCACAAAAAAGCAGGCAAGCTTTTTTTTCTTCTTTTAACTATTTTTTTTAAAAAACTTTTTGCAATTACTCTTTTATTCCAACCAATAAAAGTAAAATATGCAACATCCTATAATGTGTTTGTGTTCAGAGTAAGTTCTAGTAAGGGATAGCTTTTATTTTGTCTTTTGGTCAAGCTGTGAGATAATTGTTTACAGTGTAAGGCATCAATGTTGTTCTATCCAATTGTTTCACAGATGATCTGGATTTGCAAATTTTCTCCCAACCAAACATCTGGTGATTGACAAGGCCAAAACAAAGACTGCTGTACTAACCAAGGTTTTACTGATTTTACCATATGTACTGAAGCATTATCTCGGGAAATGGCCTCTTGCCTTTTATTTCCAATACATGACTTGTCAAGGCTTGGAAGCAGCCCTTTTTGTAATGGATTTTGGTACCCATTTGCATTAATGAACTTCTTGCACTGTTCCAACACCTCTATAATTCCATCTCCTCAATAGTAGAGAGACATTCTGGATAGAATCTATTTCCTGACCTTTAAAGACAGCATTCTCAAACATCAGACAGATCAATTCTTGACACATCCCTCCAGAAAACACACCAAAAATGCTGGGGCCAAAAAGTTTCAAAGATTTGACTTGGTTTGTTACATTTTTTTGTGGATATTGTGAAAGGTAAATGTAGTAATGAGCAGTAGCTATGACAATATTTTAATAAAAGACTATTGCTTTGCAAAATTTTAAATGAACATTTCATTCATAAATTGGCTTGTTATAGTTAAAGAAAGTTTTACAAATAGATGCCAACTTGTTGAAGGCCATGTAAAACACTTTTCTGCATTATAAGACAATATTCCTAAACAGATTATTTTTGACATGAAAATCAAAACAATCCTCAAATAAAAGAACAGTAATGAAGGACAGTTAATTAATGAAATAAACTTTTTAAAATCAATATGCAATTTAGTTAAACCTGAAGAGTGATATTGCCTAGAAGTAGATAATATATAATACAGATATTAAGCTTTTAGTGTGTAAATTACTCTAAAGTAGTTTATAAATACATTTATTTATCATCTCTCAGTTGCGTGTCTGTCTTTGGGCAGAGTGTGCTGAGGGGTGGCTCTGTCAAAGGACAGAGTCGCAACTGATGAAAATTATACTGAGGAATACTGCGGAACAGCTACTTGAGGCCGTGCCCTCTCATTACACTAAAGGGAGGGATTGGTGCTCACACTGAGGCCAGTGCAACCAATTTTGTTCCTAGCCTGGGTATATGTGCTAGGGCTCCCCACATTTTTGTTCCTTGCCCTGGCAGTGACTGTGGGGGTGTTGAATAACATTAAATTACTATAACCTTGGGTCACAAAATCTCAGAATTTGTGGAAGAATTGAGCTCAAATTTCAATTTATTCAAAAAGTAGATTTCCTATGTTTTTTAATTTCAAATTTGAATGTATATCTAATTCCAATTTCTAATTTTGCATTTATTCATTTTATTTTAGATTCCATAATATAATTTTTGTACTTAAAAATAAGAGTCTATTTAAATTAAGTTTCTCTTGAACTCTTCAAATGTTGAATTCAATATAAATGCTAATTTTTGATTTTCTATTTTCCCATCTTTACACTATTGTGATTAATTTTATCTTATAAATTGTCCAGTTTTCTGTCACCCATGAAATAAAAAAATAATTGTTTGTATGGAAAATGATAAGGATCTATATAAATATATTTTTATCAAATCATCTTTAAATTGAATCTGAGCAACAAAAAATTATCATTGAACTTTTCTAAGGCTTTTTTCTATAAATCATTAATTCAATACTTAAATGCAATGCAATCAATTTTGAGTTCTTCTGTAAACATTGCCCAAAAGTTGGAAGAGGAAGGCCTTTCTTAATGCAGGTCATTCACTATCTTATAATTAATCAATCACAAGCTTAGCTAGCCATATTTACAGACCCAACCATTCTTCATTGTTCCTTTCACTATAACATTGCATTTATTCTGAAAATATAAACTAAACCCATATTTACAACTTTAGGTTGGGGAAGAGAAAAACATTCATCTTTTTATACAATTAAAATGTTTTTTATGACTTATCAACTTTTTGTAATAACTTAAATGAAACAAAATATATTTAGAAAAATGCATTTGTATGTGTTTCTCCAACAATTTAATATGGCAGTAAAAAAGTAAGCTGGCTCATCAAAAACTGATGCGAGTGTGTGTGTGTGGGGTAATGGCTAAAAAGTTCCATAAAAAAAAAAAAGAAAAATATATTTTTATTAATAAAGCAATCTATTTTTATCTGAGGGATAATCTAAAACTATGAGGATGAATAAAAAAAAAAGTGTTCCAATGAGTATACATTCCCCAGTAAAGTTAAACAGACTTAACAAAAGAAAGAAAAAAAAAACAACACTATTTTACTTTAATTTGGGTTGAGTTGGACATTCTTAAAAAACACTAAATCCTTCTCCTAACCAGATACCTCAAGATGTGCCTCCTCTACTGCACAACATTCACCCACCTTTCATCCAAATCCACTGAGGATAGGTTTTCCTCTACACTTTGATCTTGACCATAAGCTGATGCTTAAAGAATGCAATAAGAGATGGACTTTCTTCTGTCATGTTGTCCATACCACCTTTCTCAATGAGATTTAGTTTCTCTTTATTGAATAATGAGACCAAATATAACTGGGTCCCCCACCCCTCAAAAATAAATAAATATTCCCAAGCAGGGTGAAATAAGATGTGTTCAACAGACTCCTCTATATCACTGCAATGAGCCAGCCAGATCTGCCATGAAAGTTTTTGGTAACTCAGAACATACCTTGAATAACTTATAAGTCATTATTAAAGCAGTACAAGCCAAAGTCCATAGGGAGTGATACTCCTTTGTGAAGCTCCTTGATCAGATCTTGCTTGGCCCAACTCACTAATATTTTATATAATGTCTTTCTAAACAATGGCCTGGTTTCAAAGAAGCCAGCCTTCACTCAAGAGAAAACCAGACCTAGAAGTGAAATATACCGTTTCTATAACAATAATAATTTGAATAGAGGATGGAAAGTGTGACACTGAAATCTGAAAGTTGCTGATGATACTACAGATTGAATATGTGGGTAAATGAAGTTTTAGAGAAAAAGGAAACTTATACTTAACATCAGGAAGAGACGGTTGAGGTTTCTGGGGTACATAATGAGAAAGGATGTTTTGGAAAATCTGATACTCACAGGACAGATTGAGGGGAAGAGAAACAGAGGAAAGCAACGCATAAAACACAATGAGCTTGAGTAGATGGATGGCAGAACAGGGTTTAGGCAAATTAATAGAAAATCAAAGTTTAAGAGCTACAAGGGACAGGATGTTGTGGAGAGCCATGATCGCTTATGCCCTGAGGGGACACAGCACATAAAGAAGAACTATGCTAAAACTTTCAGGTGTACTGCCTTTGAAAAGAGTTGCAAGGTTGTCAAATTCTATTTGTGTGTGTGTGTGTGTGTGTGTGTGTGTGTGTGTGTGTGAGTGTAAAAATTCAGATATAACTAAAAATATACATACAAAAAGACAATATGAATAAAGACAAAAAGAAAACTTATCTTAGTCGATGCATTTTGTCCTCTTTTTTATCAAAGCATATGTAAGGATTTTATTTTGCAGTAAGTATTTATAAATAGAAATAAAATGTTGTTAGTTTCCCAGAAGTTTTGAAATTAAGAATGCTTATAAACATATGTCAGGCAAACCAAATGCCAAAAGATTTAATGTTTAATAAACAAAAAGGAGTAAATGTTGTTGCTGATTGTTTTATAATGCAATTATTATTTATATTATTTTAGCTTGAGAAATTATACATAATTTAATTAAGTAAATATGAAGGTATGCATTTGAAAATATAATTAAACCTATAGATTTATATTAATGTTTATTGAAAAGAACACAAAATAAAAAGTTGTACAGAAACATTATGGGCCTGATCAAGAATAATTAAGAATAAAATCTGATGTTTTCAATGGATTCCCAACCAAGTTTGAAGTGATCATAACAACAGTTTATCTGGGCTTTACTCATTGTAGAAAGCATTCTTAACCATTAGAATGGTTTCTGCAGATGAATGCCCAAGTTTCATGCAAAACCTACAAAAGGCAATGCAACCAGTTCTTGTGATATTCAAAACAGCACACATAAAAAACATATACATATATCTACACAATTCAATACACCCATATATATTGAAAAAAAAGGAATCTACTGTTGCTAACATGTTCACAAACAAATCTCTGGCTGCTTATTTAAGGCCATATTCAAGCACACAGCAGATGTGAAGGCCTGCAAGTTTTTTTCTCTATCTCTCTCTTCTGAAAGCATTTCTAAGAAAGGAACAATGTGGTAGCGTGTGTGCATGCAGTTTTCTTTCTCACTGCCAACAAATTTATTTACATTGCAGTTGATGAGAAAATCAAAGCCAATAAAGAGGAAAATTGATTTTTCTTCTAATTCCTCCTCCTCAACTTACCTTTTGGCAAATGAAGAATTTCTCAGGTAATTGTTCTCCAAAAAATATAATGTCTGTAAAAAGAAAATATTTTACATTACAACTTTGGTAGAGTTTAAAACAGTTAAGCAGTAAAAAGAGATTAAACAGGAAAGATTTAATTAAAGAAAAATGAACACTTCATAAAAAGATGTAATTTTTTACAGCTGTACAGACTTGTTACGTAGCTGACATAATTGTACCAGTAGTTAGTGTTTCAGACCATGTAAAAAGATTTTCTAATGCTGATTTTCAAAGGTGCAACCTATTTGCAAAAATTAAATCTGGTTTTGAGCTAAACTTAATTGTCACAAACTTTTTGTCAATTATTTTATAATTTATTTTAGGAAAGTTCTTGAAAAACTGCTATGTGAATAGTGATGTACTACACTGAATCCATCATGATAAATAAAAAAAAAAAAAATCTAAGCACTTCAAATACTTCATATAGATCAATCATAAATTTAGTGTAGGAAATGGTTGGTTAGTTGACTGTTTTGCTTTATGGCTTATCAACCCCTCAGGGATCATTTAAAGCCAAGACATTCCTATATTTTATAATTTTTTTTTCAAATCATATGGTATCAACTCATTTATTTGTTTATGCAATCTTATGATTTCAGCTATTCTTGTTTTCACAATGCTATGGTATCAAGGTTTTTTTATGTTAGGTTTGTATTTTTTTGGTATAAACCCACTCTTGAGAAATGATATATCGTTCATCTTTGCTCTTTCAAAGAGCTACTTTATATTGTTTATATTGAAGTATGTTTTCCTAAATGTCAAAACCTGTTGTATAGTGTATGCAGTTTGGTATATTGGTTGTTCTTCCCTTTTTCAGTAAGTATAAGAGTGTAATTCTTGTATGGCCAATGCACAAATGGACCAATATTACGTCTTCTTTTTGGGATTTTCTGTATCTTGGTTTCCATTTTCCAAGTATTGGCTTGATTTGCAGCAATTTATTTGGTGCACTGTTACTCCAAAGTTGTTGCCATTTTTGTTTAATAAACCTGTTTATTTGGCTCTTCAGGTGTGTAGGATATGAAATAAATTGAAAACAGGATTGGTTGTGCTAAGGATACATTTGTCTAAAACTGTAAGGTGCTACAAAATCAAAATATTAATCTAAAAACTCAAATCATATTCTTAAATAGCCTTGTCAGATTTTGACTCTAATATAGATGTAAGGCATGGCATCCAACTCATTCAAATATCAAAATTATCATTTATATACAAATGTTAATTTAGATCAAAGATTAAAACTAGTTCCAAGTAAATGAATCCTTCATCAGACCCGAGACTGGCACTACAAAATCACAAAAAAGATTTAACAAAAAACAAATCACTTGAATACTTTCAACAGTAACAACTAAAATGGGTAGCAGGGAAAATGCTAACTTTCCCCACAACCAAAGACAGAAGGCTTGGAAGGAAACTGCTATCAATATTAGAAAGTGCTATAACACTTGGGCAGTCTAATTTCCTGAAAAACTGTATTTAAGATAAAGATTTTATAAACTTTAGCCAACAGTAATGCTGTTTGGTCAATGATTGTTGAGGATTTTCTGCATGGAAATAGCCAGTCTTACTATTATCATATCTCCAATGTAGCAGTGAAGAGAGAGAGAGAGCAATAAGAATTGATAAGAGTCCACTCTCCCTTTACTTTTTTAACTTTTTAATTAAAAGTATAAAATATATTTAAGCAAACATTTTTACAATTTCTTTGCATTCAAAGAAAACAAAACTTGCTTCTTAAAAATGTTTAGGAAATTATAATTTAATCTTTGTCATATAATAATTGTTATATTTGCATACAGATTTCATACAGTAAATTTAACAACTATTATGGGATAGAGATGGTATTGTTCTAATACTAAAGTTTATTATTGTATACAAACCTGGTTTGACCAATCCATTGCATTCTGTACAATAAGGAATCTTATCTTCAAATATAGGCACTGAAAAGAGAAATTAATAATTTCATATTGTCTTTCCAATTTCTTATTGAGGTGTTTTATATTGGGATTAAAATTATTAATAAATTTCTTTGTTTTTTTTTTTTGTCAGTCATTATTAAGAATTGTGAATGATCAGCATGTTAAGCAAGATGTATTTGACTAAATTCTGGTGTTTTTAGTTTGCTAGAATTAGAAGGCAATTAAAGGTGTTTAAAGCATCTGAAATGGCCAAATGGTGGTGCATGCATCAACCATTTATACAGGCTCTTTTTAATACATTTTTATATATATATATATATATATATATATATATATCTTTCTATATATATATATATATATATATAGATTTACACTATATATATATATATATATATCTCTTTTACACTATATATATATATATATCATTTAATATATATATATATATATATATATTTATGCCATATATATATATATATAT